>JANAVB010015397.1:16419903-16719903 GCA_029216955.1 Iris pallida | reverse complement strand
CTTTAGCAGCATGCAATCCCCTAAGGCAGTTCTCCATTAATTGGAAGTTATGTTCTCTAAGTTCTTCTGTGGATCGAAGGAAGGCATGTATAAACACAATTGGTTAAGCTGGTCCAAAATGGCACGTCCTCAAGAAGAAATGGGACTTGGTCTTCCAAGCTTGGATGAGGTTATAAACTCATTCTCTACCAAATTATGGTGGAAACTGAAGACAAGGGATGGCCTCTGGTCGACATTCATTCGAGCAAGATATTGCAAGTATGCGGGATTGGATATTGTTCAACCCAACTCATCTGCTTCTCAAATTTGGAAGAGGATACTAAAGGGGAGAGATATTTTAAATCACCTCATTGTTCCCAATCCTTTAGATCCTAATTCATGATACTGGTCTCCTTCAAGATCAGGAGTGTTCTCATTATCTTCTGCATGGAAGCACACTAGAATTCAATTCAATCGTAATACAAACTTCACGCATATCTGGAATTCATGTATTCCAATTAAGTGGTCAGTACTTGGTTGGAGAATTCTGCATGATCGGCTGCCCAACGATGATAGTGTTCAAAAACTTGGCTACCAGCTAGCTTCCCAATGTCATTGATGTGCCCTACCTCGATAGGAATCTATTAGCCATGTTTTTAATGATGGAGAACGGGCGGAGACAGTTTGGAATCAGCTTTGAAAGGAATTCAGTATTAAGAGTGCAGGGAATTTCACCCGAAGACTGAAGAAGTGGTGGAGACGGCCATCGATACATCTTCGTGAAATTGTAGTAGGGGCAACATGCTAGGTCTTATGGAAAAATAGAAATAAATGGCGCTATGAAGAGTACAAGTACAATGCTGATCAGCTACTAGCTGAGATCCGAAGACAAATCCTCAAAGTGCTGCCTAGATGCTGACATTCGAAGACTTTACCAGTGTTTTTATAGTAAATATTAGCTTACAATAGCTTTTTGTAAGACTTATGTCTTAGTTTGATTCAATAAAATGATGCTTTAGTGAATATATATATATATATATATATATATATATATATATATATATATATATATATATATATATATATATTTTTTTTTTTTTATATATATTTATATATATATATATATATTTTTTATATTTATATATATATATATATATATATATATAAATATATAATTCATAGGTATCAACATTACATATATATATATATATATATATATATATATATATATATAAAATTCATAGGTATCAACATTATATACCAAAAGTCCTATAAATATTTAGATATGACAAATACTTTTGTAAAGAAATTTTAATATAATAGGAATCAAATCCTATAATAGGAATCAAATCCTAATAGAGAAATTTTTGGAAAAAATAATTTTCTTGTATACCATATACTAAGGATCACTAATTACCTACTAGTATCTATAAAAATATCATAAAATTATTTACTAACTATTTATAACTAGGAAATGAGCCCAAAAATATTATTAAATATAATAATAAAAATTATAAAAAATAAGGGGGTTTATAAGAGTTCTGCCAGAGTTCTGGTGGGTCAGAACTCAATTTGAATGGGCCAAAAAATGTATAGATTTTGGGCTATTTGGATATGTGGGGTTTTTGGGATAAATTGGTAGGCTTATTTGGAATTTTGGATTTGGAATAAATTAAGCCAGTATAATCCCGACCGATCTTACATTTATATTTTCTAGACTCAATAAATTTAAAAATACAGAAGAAAATATAAAATGGCTCGATCTGAATTTTAATAAGATTGCTTCTAGATGATGATGCGATGTTCCTTGTGGACGTAGACATTCTTCGGTATCAATTCCTGTAACCTGTAGCAGTTCGTATATTTTTCGTATCGACCAAAATTGTCATTGATTATTAAAATCTGGTGTTACCATTAGCCAATGGGCCAACAATCTCCTCTATTTTGATAATTGATAAACTACGAATCTATACCAAAAATATAACTAATATAGAACTTTGAAAATATATACCTGTCTTGTTCAGATTGTTCGGACTTAGTTTCTAAAAAAATTTGTATAGCTTTTTCTCTTCCTTTGTCAAGTATGCAAAATGTGGCTCCCCTGCAATATGTGAAGCCAACAATAACAATAAAGTAGACGGAGTAATATCCATAAAATAATAGAAATAAAACAAGTCATAACTCAGTAGAACAAGTAGTAGCAGTGTGAAAGGTATATGAGAAATAGAAACTAAAAATAGCATAAACTCAAATACGACTAAAATAAAGAAGCATACAGTCACAACAAAAAGAGTTTAGACTACTACAAAAGTCTAAATATAAATAATAGTCTCACTACTACATGATCATCATCAGCAGATATCATCCAAAAATGCCAAAAATAAAGCCCAAATCATATATCAGCATCAACGTCAGCAGGATTAGCAAGAGGATAAGAATCGACATAGGCTGTCGTCGAATCAAAGAATCAAAAAGTCTCTGGGTCCTCAAGCCTCGGTCCGTCGAATGCAGGATGACGAAGGATCTAATATAGTGTAGTAGGATAATGTGCCAGCGACCACTGAATATCAATAATGCCATTTCTCAAGTCCTGAGCCTGAGAAGTATGGCAGAGCTCAGCATCAAAATGGGACTGATGACGTTTTCCATGAAGAGTGATAAAGTCATCAAATTGCTGATAGAACTGAGGGTCAAATCCTAGAGAATCATAAGCAGGAGCAGGAGCAACTGGATTAGGTGGAGGTGGAGCAGCACCGGTTGGAAGTGGAGGTAGAGGATATTTCTTAGATCTAGTTAGCTCAGAAGGTGACCCAGAGATAGGACAGATATTAAGTTCAACTGCAAACTTTCGAAAGATTACCGCAAGATGCATGGGGTAAAGGAGGTTGTGGCCCACCCTCCGACAACTTATTATCTACGCCATAAACGTCTTGGGGACAGAAAATGTGACTCCAAAATGAAGATGATACATTACAGACATCTCGAAAAAGGTGATCTCACTAGTCGATCCTTTTTTGGGAAGCAATACAAAGTAAACAAATCAATAGAGTTCATAGAAATTTTGATTCAGGTGTTTTGCCAACAACCTACCACCTCTAGGAATAGGGTATGGTTGATACATATCAGCTTTCAGAGATTTAAGGGTCATGTCGTCAGGAAATTAAACTTTGTTTATCTCGACAAGTGCTTCGTTGTTGTCTGACATATGGAAGTATTCAGTAAGGTGAGTCGAGTTAATCCTAATTTCTATTCCAGCGACACAAGAATAAATGCTACCATCGTGTTTTAGTTGCATATTACAATAAAACATTCGAATGACATTACCATAAATTTCACTAGATGTTTCAAAGAAATCTCGGAGACCTAAGTGTTCTGTAAACCCCCTAAAATTTCTCCTACAATTTTTAAAATATTATTGTATTTATTTTGTACTTCGTATCTTCACGTCGCATACGAATTCACATTGTTGTAGCGTGCGAGATTTGCGTTTCCTAATTGCTCGTCGAGTGCGAATATGTGCGAGGTACATATTTTGTAAAATATTTTATTAGAGATTTTATATATATATATAAGAATTTAGTTTTCAAAATAATACGTGATAAATATTTTTATTTCTAAAATGAGTTATTTTGTTCGTCGTTTAAAGAAATAAGTAGTGACTTGAAAATTGTGGTTTATCTGAAAAGTATTCCAAATATTTTACAAAATTTAAAAGTTGTTATTTAAAATATTTTGTTATTTATAAAAGCTATTTTACGATTTAATATTTAAGTATTTATCATGATTTTCGAAATTAATTATTTCTATATTTATTTAATTATGAAAATGATACTTGAGATTTTGTTAATTTTAATATTTGACTAAATATGCTAATTTAAATTAGAAAAGATTTCATTTGAATTCGAATTAAATGAGTGTAGGTTTTATGTTTGATTTGGATTGGAATGATTTAAAGTTTAAATCGAATTTAAGTTAATATGATATTATCTAGGGGGAATTTAAATTCTCCCAATCCCTATCCAACAGGAAATTTCCACCTCCTATAAAAGGAGAGGTACTCATCCATAAACTTCCACCATCCGCAGATTGTGCATCGTGTCTGTGCTTCCCATCCACTACGTTATCTTTCTACAAATGCATATTTACCCGTCCGACAAACCGGACGTCCATCTCTCCCGGCACGACACATCCCATCCGACGATCCTATCCCTAATTCGACTTCAGTGTCCCCAGCATCCGACCATCGCCCATCGTCATCATCGCTTGTCACCGCCACCGTACCACCCTCGCCGTCATCAGTACCTCGACTCCTACGCCATCACCGTGGCAGCCAACACCATCACCACCATCTGCCAATCCTTCGCGCCACAAAACCAACCTCCACCGCTACCATGGCCGTACCCATCAGGCCGCACCCCGGCCGACCAACATATCGATCGTCGCCATCCCAGTAACCCACCACCGTCAACATCAAAAGAAAAACACCAAACAAACCAAAACCTCACCTGAGCCTCCGTCGACCTCGCGGTGGTTCAGATCCGCTGCCCCAGCCTTCCGCAGCGCTGTACCCGTGCCGTGGCCGGTCCGCCTTCAGCAAACCCACCTTCCTCCGAACCGCAGCACCCGACGCCACCGCTCTTGGCCAAGCACTACACCCTCGGCTGATGTCGCCTAAACTGCTGCGCGCCCCGACGCTGACTACTACGCTGCGCTCTCGCGCAGCTTCCTCCGCTGCGGACCACCGTAGACGAGCGCAGCCCAAGCCGACAACCGTCGGATCCGGTTTGGATCACCCCTGCAGAGCGTTCTCCCTCGAGAGCCGCCACCACCGTGGTTCTACGGGCATCTCTGCGGCTCCACCGTGCCTCAGCAGGCCAACGCCGTGCAGACCGGTGAGCTCTCTATCGGTGCGTGAAATCGGCTCCGCCGTAGGCCGCCGTCGAATGGCCAGATCTGTCGCGCCTGACCGGAACCTACCTCGACCGCCCATCGTGAGCGCCCGACGTGCCGCCGGCGACCGCGCCGGAGCCACCCCTGTGAGTTTTCCCCTTTCCTGATCTCTGCTTCCCTCTCTCTTCGTTCTTCTTTCTTTCTCTCTCTCACTGCATATTTGGGGGAGAAAGGTTATCATTATTAATATTATTATCTTATTATTATTATTATTATTATTATTATTTTTGAGTTAGTTGTATGATTACTGTTAAGTACATTATAAATACTATTATTTGTATATCTATTAATTTTGTTCCAGTATACTATTTTTATTTGACTAAAAATATATAATAAATAATTTTCTAAAAATTGTTTTGACAAATAATACGGGTTACGAGATATTGCTTAAAATAAATCATTTGACAAAAATTATAGATTACAAAATAGGGTTTTTTTGCCTTAAATAAATTTAGAATTATTTCGTATTTACCTAAAAGTATTTCTGATTAATAAAAATATAGCTTCTACCAAAATTCTATTTTTACAAATTTAGAGTTTTTGCCTAAACATGATTTTTTAATTTTTAAAAAGTAAGTATTATACCTAAAAACCATTTTAACTAATAGAATATAGTTTTTCGTTGTTAGAAATAAGTTATAAAATATTTTCTAAATTTACATTTTGAAGAATCTTAGAGTTTTAAACCTCAAATGATTTTCTTGAAGTTTTAAGATATTTATGTAAAATATTTTTCTAGATAGTTATGACTATTTTTCTAAATGAGTATATATATATATATATATATATATATATATATATATATATATATATATTATCTTTTGCATAAATCAAATCTTCCTCTTAGATAATATGACATCTGGCCATGACTAATCCCATGTTCCTATTTTCTCGCAATTTTGGACCATTACATCAACCGTGACTATTGGACTATTGAGACATGTCAGAGAACATCGCAGCACACCAGGCGACACACCAGGCAAGATGCCTTGCCTTTACTGTTTACTTTCTTGCTCAAAATCATACATGTTTTATTTCTTACCAAGATTGTTCTCTCAAAACTATATATTTTATGCAAATTACTATATTTTATGCAAATTGACTTAGAGTTAAGGGACTACCATATGTTTAGAGCATCTCATAAACTGTCACGATATGCCACGGGTTGTGTGTGAGTTGTGAGCTGCATATAGCTTCGGTCTTGTATATTGACCGTATATCGGTGTATACAGGCCGTATGTTAGGATATAACTGCCAATAGATTGTGTAGAAGACTTGGCAGTTATTAAGGATCAAACAGTGTCGTGGAGACGATGCATGTATAGTATCATATCGAGGGAGAGGACAGTTATTAGCGTAGGGGCTACATTTATTTTTACACACATTTTGGGCCGATAGCGACTCGGATGAGCGCTACTTACTACCCCGGGCCGATAGTGTCTCGTATGAGCGCTACTTGAGGCCACTCTTTATTTACTCTGCTGATCCTACAGCCCCTGCGTACAACGTTGTCCTCAAAGTGCATATCACATAGAATGGTTAGGGACCTTTACTCATGTATATTTTCTGTTGAGCTCTTACTATTCAGTTTATGGCATGATATTATGTGTCTTGTTACGTTCTTCCGAGGACCTGGTGATCTGCCAGGTGTGTGCTCTTGTCTTTCGCATGTATTCTAGCTCTAGCCGTGACCATCTCCATTTCTTCGAAGATGATTGCGCTTGGATCGTCTTCGCTTCGCTCGTCAAAAATTATTTCATTTCTCACGTATTTTTCCTTCACTTGTTGGTAGTGGATTTGTCTCTGCCCAACATATTATATCAAGATAATTCATTATCATTATATGATATCTTTTATTCATTTATTTTGTGTGGATGCGAGTAGTCATGGTTCTACTGTATTTTACAGCTTACGTATATTTATTATACGGCTGGCATGTCTATGCTCCTAGTCCTACGTATTTTGGGATAGGGGCGTTACATGTTTTTATGGTGGCCCATGCAGGTCCAGTTTGCCGTTTCGGTTATATGACTGTACCGAACGGGCCTGTAATATAGGATTAGAGTCTAGAATCTCATCTACCTACATGACATCCTTTCTTGACTTCAAGTTTCAAACTCTCGTTCGACCTCGTTGATTTGCATCTTTCTTGACTCATTCTACAGTAAATTCTTAGTTTCGTGCATAGTGACAACTAGGAAGATGACTACACTAGTATATGTTCATAGGTCAACCACATGGCTAGAAGGATTACATTGACAACTAGTATGCATTGAGATCTTATTCGAGTTATAAAGATAAGGATAAGAGGAACCATATTTTTCTATAGTGTGAACTTAAGGATTAGTTAATTCCAAGTTGGGTAGTAGAAACATTAACAACTTCGAAGGATTTTAGAACTTTATTTGGATCTACAAAAGGATAGTGGGATCTATATACAATTGAGAAAGGAAGTTGATTTAATTTTTGAGTTTTGATTTTGAAGGTCTTTGAGAAATATTTATGATTCATTTGATTATAGCTATACATCCTTGAATAGATATAAAGTTAGTTGAAAAGAATTTTTAAATTTAAATGCTGCTGTAAGATTTATAAGGGCGGTTGATAAGGCTTGGTTTTAATTGGGTTGTATGGTCCCCAAGTAATAAGTTCGTAAATTTTTGAAGTAAGTTTATTAAGAATTTTGGTTAAAAATATTTTTGAAGGATATAAAAAATAAATTGGGGATCTATTTTAAACTCTTGTATGAATTACGATTGTTAAAAACCTATTTAATTTTTGAGTTAAGATTTGGATTAATGATAGAAGAAAAAAATATATAGATTGGATTTGTGACACAATCAAGGTTTATTCAAGATTTATTTGAATTTTGAAAATCATAAGTTATGATTTTGATATGACTAGATAAGGTGGAAAGGCTCGTTTATGATACATTTTCGAAAAAAAAAAATTTGTGTTATAATAAAGGTTATCTTGAAGTTGATTAAAAGAAAATTTATATTTTAAGTTATGAGTATGATTGGCAGCTTAGAAAGATATTTTATTAGATTATTTGGAGAATTATATTGCAAGCTTTGAAGAAGTCAAATTTATAGATTCGAATTATGGATAGGCAACCGAGATAGATAAGTAGTCCACACAAATTGCCATATCACTCATGACCATGATAGTTGTATATACTCAAGTGTAGTTGGCTATCTACCAAATAATGTGGTTATATTTCAATCTTGACTCACTCAACATTCTCTCAAATCTAGATTTTATCGTTACCATCTAACCATTTGAAACTAGGGAAATAATTGGATTGTTCCTTGATCATACCCCATCAAGTGGCTATCATATCTCTAGAAATGGTATTCCTAACTTATTTTACCTTGATCTACTAAAATCTGAATTATCTTTATTTCATCCTTTAACTTGGTCATTTATTTTGTGCGTTAATCATTATTTCATGAACTCCCACTTTCTATCTAAATTCTTTTGTGTCTTTTACCGTTACTTGGATATTTGGAGCACAACACTAGACTTTTTCAGCCAACAAATTCTATATGCAATACCTAGACGAGCCCACCTTCATGTTGGTATATCATGTCCCACTAAAACACGTCCCATTGTACTCTATTTTTATGATGCGACTTTCAAGTCAAAATAATTAGCTATAAACCCCTATTATAATACCATTATCCTTTCTGTCTTCAGTTAGAGACCAAATCTTGACTAAATTCTCTTAACCCCATATATGAGTGTGATCTATTTAACTCCTTAAATGCTTAGCTTGTGCTTATTGTTGGTTCCTAACCCATGTCTTTTAACTTCGTATCATATCTTAATTTGCTTATACCCTTAAAATTTATTTTCGCACAATCATCCGTAATTATTATCCAGACCCTTACGAAGACCATTGGAGCCTAGCCATATTATTCACCCAAACGTTTACTTTATTTAACTTCCAGTAAATCATGCAAACCGTGTCATTATGGTTTCCTTGTGTGTAGATGAAATATCTATGGCACCCTTCAATTCTACGACTAGATGAGAGAATCCCACGTGGGAGATTAAAGGAATATGAGGAATATGCTATGACGGAAAAAATAAATAAATAAATAAATTTGGTGATTAAAGGTACGATTAAATGTGAAAGAATTATAAAGTGATGAATTGTCTTCGAGGAATAAACAGAAATTTGAGAATGAGGAATTGTGATACTCAAAGGATTGAGCATATATCAGTACACACGGAACTCCTAGTAGGAAGAATTGATTTGAGAAGTATATAGGTTGGGAAAAAAATATGATGATTGAGGAGTTTATTAAATTCCAAAAGTTGAGACTTATTATGAGGTATGTGATTTTCTAAAAATGTTATAATCAAGATTAGAACTAAGGTTACGAGATTTATGATTTTAGAATATGTTTCGAGGAACCTAAAAATTTTGTGAGTTAAAATTTGAGGAGAAGCCCCAATTTGAGGAAAAAATATATAATATTTTATGAGAGATTTTTTTTTAATTTTGCTGGAATATGAAATTTTAAGAGACTGTATAAGGTTACTATTGATAAGACGATTCGAGATATGATGATGAAATTTTGAATCAAGAGTATCGAGCTAGTAAATTTTGAGATTGGGAAATTGTTGCATTTTGTGAGCTTGCACATCTTGGATAAATGATAGTCGTTTCACGAATTGAGACATTGAGTGGGATGCAATAAGATATCTTATAAACTATACCAAATTTTTATCTAGATTATTGTTGTTCAAATTGCTTGCTGGATTCCGTTTTTGAATCGTCGCTTAAACTTCTTATCGATAAACTCTCGCGCCTATGATTTTACCATCTTGACTAATAGAGCTGTTATAAGCTAGTTTTGCAAGCTCATTGATTTATCGAGCTTGTTCATGACTTATGTTATTGAGCGCGCTCACTAACATGTTGTTTAATCAGAACCGGTACATGATGGTCTGATCAACCAAGTGCACTTTGGTTCCTTTTACCTATTGTTCTACATAGATGGGACATAATTAAAACTTGGCCTCTAGAATCCCATCCACGACTACCTTGACAATTCTTTTGAGATCATTCGGTCGTCTTTGAACCACGTATTCTTAATATCGTCTCTGAACTCTTTATTGCTTTCGCCTTCGCCTATTTTGGAAAGACGAAGGCACTTATACTAGAATTCCATCTAGCCTACCTATCACTTATGACCCTTGTCATCCAATGTGACTACAACTTCGTCTTAAACTCCTCGCCCTTTCCTCGGCCTACATTTATTATCACCACTCAAGATTAGGAGTGAATCATTATTGTAATCGTGCACTCAACCCTACATATTCCTAAATTTCAAGGACGAAATTCTTTTAAGTTGGGTAGGATGTAAACCACATAAAATTTCTACTACAATTTTTGAAATATTATTGTACTTATTTTGTACTTCGTATCTGCACGTCGCATACGAATTCACATTGTTGTAGCGTACGAGATTTGCGTTTCGTAATTGCTCGTCGAGTGCGAATATGTACGAGCTACATATTTTTGTAAAACATTTTATTAGAGATTTTATATATATAGAAGAATTTAGTTTTCAAAATAATATGTGATAAAAAAATTTATTTCTAAAAAGAGTTATTTTGTTCGTCGTTTAAAAAAATAAGTAGTGATTTGAAAATTATGGTTTGTATGAAAAGTATTCCAAATATTTTGCAAAATTTAAAAGTTGTTATTTAAAATATTTTGTTATTTATAAAGGCTATTTTATGATTTAATACTTAAGTATTTATCGTGATTATCGAAATTAATTATTTCTATATTTATTTAATTATGAAAATGATACTTAAGATTTTGTTGATTTTAATATTTGATTAAATATGCTAATTTAAATTAGAAAAGATTTCATTTGAATTCGAATTAAATGAGTGGAGGTTTTATGTTTGATTTGGATTGAAATGATTTAAAGTTTAATCGAATTTAAGTTAACATGATATTATCTAGGGAGAATTTAAATTCTCCCAATCCCTATCCAACTGAAAATTCCTACCTCCTATATAAGGAGAGGTACTCATCCATAAACTTCCACCATCCGTAGATTGTGTATCGTGTCTGTGCTTCCCATCCACTATGTTATTTTTCTACAAATACATATTTACCCGTCCGACAAACCGGACGTCCACCTCTCCCGGCATGACACATCCCACCCGACGATCCTATCCCTAATCTGACTTCAGTGTCTCCAGCATCCGACCATCGCCCGTCGTCATCATCGCTTGTCACCGCCACTGCACCACCCTCGCCGTCATCAGCACCTCGACTACCGCGGCAGCCAACACCATCACCACCATCTGCTAATCCTCCGCGCCACAAAACCAACCACCACCGCCACCATGGCCGCACCCATCCGGCCACACCTCCGGCCGACCAATATAACCGGTCGTCTCCATCCCAGTAACCCACCGCCATCAACATCAAAAGAAAAACACCAAACAAACCAAAACCTCACCTGAGCCTCTGCCGACCTCCCTGTGGTTCAGATCCGCTGCCCGGCCTTCCGCAGCGCCGCACCCGCGCCGTGGCCGGTCCGCCTTCATGGAACCCTCCTTCCTCCGAACCGCAGCACCCGATGCCGCCACTCTTGGCCGAGCACTACGCCCTCGTCCGGTGTCGCCTGACCCGCTGTGCGCCTCGGCGCTGACCACTACGCTGCGCTCTCGTGCAGCTTCCTCCGCTGCGGACCACCGTAGGCGAGCGCATCCCAAGCCGGCAACCGTCGGATCCGGTTCTGATCACCCCAGTAGATCATTTTTCCTCGAGACTCGCCACCACCTTGGTTCTGCGGGCATCTCTGCGGATCCACCGTACCTCAGCGGGCGAATGTCGCGCAGACCGGTGAGCTTTCCACCGGCGTGTGAAATCGGCTTCGTCGTAGGCCATCGTCGAATGGCCAGATCTGCCGCGTCTGACCGGAACCCACCTCCACCGCCCGCCGTGAGTGCCCGACGTGCCGCCGGCGACCACGCCGGAGCCACCCGGTGAGTTTCCCCCTTTTTCGATCTCTGCTTCCCTCTCTCTTCGTTCTTCTTTCTCTCTCTCGCTACATATTTGGAAGAGAAGGGTTATCATTATTAATATTATTATCTTATTATTATTATTATTATTATTATTATTATTATTATTATTTTTGAGTTAGTTGTATGATTACTGTTAAGTACATTATAAATACTATTATTTGTATCTCTATTAATTTTGTTCCAGTGTACTATTTTTATTTGACTAAAAATATATAATAAATAATTTTCTAAAAATTGTTTTGACAAATAAGTATGGGTTACGAGATATTGCTTAAAATAAATTATTTGACAAAAATTATAGATTACAAAATAGGTTTTTTTTTGCCTTAAATAAATTTAGAATTAATTCATATTTTTTTGCCTTAAAAATATAGCTTCTACCAAAATTCTATTTTTACAAATTTGGAGTTTTTGCCAAAAATGATTTTTTGATTTTTAAAAAGTATGTATTATACCTAAAACCCATTTTAACTAATAGAATATAGTTTTCCGTTATTAGAAATAAGTTATAAAATATTTTCTAAATTTACATTTTGAGGAATCTTAGAGTTTTAAACCTCAAATAATTTTCTTGAAGTTTTAAGATATTTATGTAAAATATTTTTCTAGGTAGTTATGACTGTTTTTCTAAATGAGTATATATATATATATATATATATAAATATATATATACTCATTTAGAAAAAAATATATATAAATATATATATATATATACATATATATATATTAATTATCTTTTGCATAAATCAAATCTTCCTCTTAGATAATATGACATCTGACCATGACTAATCCCATTTTCCTATTTTCTCACAATTTTGGACCATTACATCGACCATGACTATTGGACTATTGAGACATGTGATAGAACATCGCAGCACACCAGGCGACACACCAAGCAAGACACCTTGCCTTTACTGTTTACTTTTTTGCTCAATATCATGCATGTTTCATTTCTTACCAAGATTATTCTTTCAAAATTATATATTTTATGCAAATTACTATATTTTATGCAAATTGGCGTAGAGTTAAGGGACGACCATATGTTTAGAGCATCTCATAAACTGTCACGATGTGCCACAGGTTGTGTGTGAGTTGTGAGTCGCATATAGCTTCGGTCTTGCGTATCGACCGTATATCGGTGCGTACAGGCCGTGCGTTAGGATATAACTGCCAATAGATTGTGCAGAAGACTTAGTAGTTATTAAGGATCAAACAGTGTCGTGGAGACAACACATGTATAGTATCATGGGGTGGGAGAGGACAGTTATTATAGTAGGGGCTACATTTATTTTTACACAGATTTTTGGTCGATAGTGACTCGGATGAGCGCTACTTACTGCCCCGGGCCGATAGTGTCTCGTATGAGCGCTACTTGACGGCCACTCTTTATTTACTCTGCAGATCCTACAGCCCCTGTGTAGAACGTTGTCCTCAAAGTGCATATCACATAGAATGGTTAGGGACCTTTACTCATGTATATTTTCTGTTGAGCTCTTACTATTCAGTTTATGGCATGATATTATGTGTCTTGTTACGTCCCTCTGAGGACCTGGTGATCTCGCCAGGTGTGTGCTCTTGTCTTTCACAGGTATTCTAGCTCTAACCGTGACCATCTCCATTTCTTCAAAGATGATTGTGCTTGGATCGTCTTCGCTTCGCTCGTCAAAATTATTTTATTTTTATGTATTTTTCCCTCACTTGTTGGTAGTGGATTTGTCTCCGCCCAACATATTGTATCAAGATAATTCATTATCATTATATGATATCTTTGATTCATTTATTTTATGTGGATGCGATTAGTCATGGTTCTACTGTATTTTACAGCTTACGTATATTTATTATACGGCTGGCATGTCTACGTTCCTATTCCTACGTATTTTGGGACTGGGGCGTTACATGTTCAAATGTGGAATCATACTCCGAGAAGATAGTAAAATTGACTGATCATCCCAAACAAATGTTTTGGTAGCAAAAAGGGTTAAACTAAGACTCGTATAGTTCCAATGATGGAAATAAATTTATGTCAAATTCTTCATCGTCGATAGGACGAGCGGGATTGAATACGTTGACAGGTTCGTATTCCAAAGTGGAAGACGAAGCCGCAGACTCTTCCTTTCGTTTCTTAAAGAGTTTGGGCGCCATGGAATTGAAAAGAAGAAAGGAAGAGATATACCTCAAAAAGAATAGGTAGAAGAGTGGAGAACACCTTCTTGAGCCTTCTAGAACTAAGGTGGAAGAAGATGGGAGCTTGGAAAATATGAAAGTAGAAACTAGGGTTTAGTTTAAAGTGCTCGGGTTAGGAGGAAATAAGAGGAAGATGAAGATTTATAGAAGCTAGGGCCGACTGTAGCAGTTCTGGAAATTAAAATGACGCCAACCGAGTTTGGCCCGACCTTGGTCAGAACTCGAACCGAGTTCTGTCCGAGTTTGGCTACTTACTTTTTCAATTCATTATATGTGTAATAAATAATAAAAATATCCAATAGCTTTTGATTCTTCAATTCAATAACTTCCATTACATTGGTTTAGCCGTAGGGGCCGGATCTCAGCTAGCGGTAGTTCGAAGGGACTTGGCACCGTGTCGCTTAAACTTTTTACGTCTTTTTGACAGAAGGGACCTTTGGTCTTGTACCCAAAATAATTTATATTAATAAATCTCGAAATCTCAAGTTTTAAGCATTTTTATTAAACATAACCCTTTATGAATCTAAAAATTCAAGTATGTCTAACTCTCGACGTAGATAATTGAAACGGTCTTCAGCCAACGATTTTGTGAAAATATCGGCTAATTAATGATCTGTGTCAATAAATTCTAAGCAAATATCCCCGTGTTGTTGGTGATCAAGTAAAAAATGATGACATATCTCTATATGCTTTGTGTATGAATGATAAACCTGGTTCTTAGTCAAATTAATTATGCTAGTATTATCATAATATATGAGAATCTTCGTATAGTACAGATTGTAGCCTTCTAGGGTTTGCTTCATCCACAAAATTTGTGCACAACAACGTCCTGCGGCGATATACGCAGTCTCAGTTGTTGATAAAGCAACAAAGTTTTATTTTTTACTAAACCCAGAGACAAAAGATTTTCTTAGGAAATGACATGTACCACTAGTATTTTTACGGTCTACTTTGTATCTAGCAAAATCCACATGTGAATAACTGATTAGGTCAAAAAATATAGTTTTAGGACTACTAGCCGACGGTAGAAGTTTCCTTAAGGTATCAAAATATACACTTAACGGCGCATAAGTGTGATTCCTTAGGATTAGCTTGGTATCGTACACATATGGAAACACTAAACTAATATCTGGACGACTAATAGTTAATTATAATAAACTACCAATCATACCTCGATACTTACACTAGTCGACAGGTTTGCCACTTTTATCAATGTTAAGCCGTATTGATGTAGCCATTGGAGTTATTGTTGAAGTCGTACTTCTTCAGTAAATTCTTCATGTACTTAGCTTGGTTGATGAACGTTCCCTATGAGTGTTGTTTGATTTCAATCCCAGGAAGTAGTTTAGCTCTCCTATCATACTCATCTCAAAGTCACTCTGCATGTACTTAGCAAATTCTTGACAAAGATTTTCATTAGTAGAACCAAAAATTGTGTCATCTACATAAATTTGTACAAAAAGAATACTATCATCTGAAGACTTGATAAACAAAGTAGTATCAACTCTTCCTTTTGAAAAACCATTTTCAAGTATGTAAGGACCGTGGTTCGTATTACGTATTTTGGTATACATGTACGTATTTTGACTCGTATTTCATGTCTCCGTGCTTGGTTTAATTGGGCATTTCTTTGCTTGGTTCATCTTGGTTCGGCTTGGGTTGCTTATTGGTTCATCATGAACCAAGGGGAGAACCCTTACCTACCACCACTATCCCTATTTATTAACCCCCACTCCTTTCTCTCTCCTCATTACTCTTCTTCTTCTCTACCATTAATTCCTAACCTACCTGAGAGAGAGAGAGAGAGAGAGGGTGAGCTTAGGCAAGTGCATCTTGCTTCATGGAGAAAGTCTATTTTTATTGTTCCATTGTCTTCCTTATGTGTTTCTAACCCACTTTAGTACTTAGCATTTTTCATTTTCGTGGATAATTTCTTATAGATCTAGTATTGTGGTATTTTTGATTTTTATGAGTTTTGATCTATCAAACCTGTATATTTTTGCTAATTGATGGTTCCATGATGTAGAGAATCTTATTTTACTCAAATTTGACCTATGGGAGTCTGGATTTGGATTCCTATAATTGTTTGGAGGTGTATGGAGGCCATGGTATTTTTTATGGATATGTTTTTTATGGGAGCCATTAATTGCACTTTTGGCCGCATGCAATATTGAGTTGTTGAGCCGTATGAGTATTTTTGTAGCTCTGAGCCGCATGAGCATTAATTAATTGCATGACCCTTTTATTTAGTTGCTTGCAAGCTTGAAAGCATTTGCGTGCAACTTGCTTGAGCCGCATAGGCCATTGGACTGGCCGCATGGCTACTATTTATTAGCCTTAGTCGCATGGCCATATGTATTAATTAATTGCATGCGGCCTGCTTGAGCCGCATTTTGTATTAGCTGGCCGCATATGGCTGCATGAATTTGGCCGCATGGCCTTTTTATTTAATTGTATTATTTAATTACCTTGGTCTTTTAATTAGTTCCATGTATTTAATGCATGTAGTTAGATTTTGCTTGTATTTAGCTTTTATTTAATGCATGCATGTATTTAGCTTTAGCTTTTACAAGCATTGCTTGCAGGCTTGTATTTTTCGGCCGCATGGCCATGGCCATTTGTAATTGGTTTTGAGCGAGCCGCATATGTCCATTTATTAAATGAGGCCGCATACAGACTTAATATTTGTTGTATTGTAGCCGTATTTGGCAGCTCATGCTTGGCCGAATGTAATGGCTTGCATGCACATTTGCATGGCCATTAGTACATTTGCATAGCTACTATTCATTTACTATTCAATTACTATTCATGGCCATTAGTTAATTGTATGCAATATTTACTATACATTGTGGCCGCATGCATACTACTTGCTTGGCCAATTCCTTGCTTGGCAGCAAGCTAATTGCCAGGCCATTAATTATTGTTGGCCATTCCCTAAGTTGGCCGCATGGAACCTCACTTAGCCGTATATGCCCCCTCCAATAATGCTTGGCCGCATGAATACTATTCCTAGCTTGGCCGCATGAATACTATTCCTAGCTTGGCCGCATGAATACTATTCCTAGCTTGGCCGCATAGGCCATTCGTTAATTATGGGCATTGGCCATTTGTTGCTTGAGCCGCATGCACTTTTAAGTGCTTGAGCCGCATAAGGCCAAGAGAATTTCCTGGCCGCATGGATAAATTGCTTGAGCGGCATGGCCTTAACAATTATTGTTGGCCGAATGCACTTGCATGCATTATAATTTAGTTGCATGTATTAGTATTTAGTCTGCATGCATTAGCCAATAATGCATGCACTTGCATGCATTACTATTTAGTTGCATTTATTAGTATTTAGCCTGCATACATTAGCCATTAATGCATGCACTTGTATGCTTTATTATTTAGTTGCATGCATTAGCCTTTAACCTGCATGCATTAGCCTTTAATTGCATGTATTAGCATTGTTTGCTTACATTTGGCCACATGGCCTTTCTATTTATTGCATGCATTTGCATGTAAATGCTTGCATGCCTTAGCATTTATTTGTATGGCCAACTCCATTTGCTGGCCGCATGAAGTTTTTTCTGAGCCGCATGAGTCCCCCACAGCCCTTGTCGCTGCTAATATTTAATTACCACATGTATGCTTGTGCCATATTAATTGTTTCCTGACACGATAGTGACCCGTTGTGGTGCACTTTTGACAAATGACAAGACATGACAGTAACCCGTCGTGGTGCACTCCTGACAAGTAAACTTGACCTGATAATTCTTGATAAGTGGCCCGCCGTGGTACACTCTTGACCAGCAAACCTGACATGATATATCTCGACATATTGTTGCGACGGCTAACATGACAAGACATGACATGATAAAATGAATGACCTGGACACCAACGACGATTGTGCTTGTACAAATGAACCCGTCTTGTCTTGCATCATGACTAGGACAGGGACCCCTGAGTACCACGGTCAGGGGTACCTACTGTAAATCGACTAAGGCTATTAACTAGAATAACACAGTAGTCATGAAGAGATTTACCAGCTACAGGCAATCCCGTTATCTGGGTGCCCCACTTGGGATCTGTAGCCTGCCGTCGAGTAGGGCACATTTTCAGCACACTGTCATGTGTTGTATCCTCTAAGTAACCTAAGGGTACATACGTTTCCTGGACGATGTACCCACTTGAATTCAACCCCTAATTACGTCCGGATAGCCTGGATGTTCTGCAGGGCTTGTGGCTGTTAGAATAATCTCGCTGTATCTTGCTAGTAACTAGGCCTGTGATAACCCTAGTTAGTTAAAGTATCAAGCTGTACTTATTGCTTGGACGTAAATTTTGGATGGAGTCTAATCAGTCTAGTCTTGTCCTGATCCTGCTCAAGATTGTTACTTGACCTGATTGCTCATGTTTACTTTACTAATAAAGGGTGGAAAACCAAGTTTCGTTTAGTTGAAGGGTTACAACCCCTGTCCTTGTTTGGTTTATGGATTGTAACCTGGTTATCTGAATAGTCCCATGGTTATCTCATCGTATATCACCTGTCATGCTTTTCCTTAATGACTGTCTTTTATTATGTAATTATATTCTTGTGCTAATTGCTGGTTTTAGTTCCTAAGTAAAGCCTCATTTGTGGCACTTGCTCTTTCTGGGATCTGACCCAGCTGGTTTTGTATGGCCAGATTTCGAAGCAGCTTCCGAGGATCTACCGACTTTTCAGCCAAATGGTGACCACTAGACATAATCCTGGCAATTAGTGGGTTTATTTTGGCTCTCCCACTCTATTGTAAAATTATTCTTTTGAGGCATTTAGCCGTTGAGCAAGTGTTAGCTCATGTACATTTTACTTACTGTCTGCCTACGGGCTGTAACGTGATTGACAGATCCTAGGGTTGATCATCTATGACTAAACTCTTGCTAGTCCTCATATTTTGTAATGACTAGCTTCATGATCAGCTGAATATGTAATGTTTGGGACGGCTTACTATTGTATATTTGGTGATCTTACATCTTGTAACTGTTATTACTTGTTTGAGATTGAGACAATAGTCTTGTTCATGACCATAGGAGACTGATGGCTTGTAGTTAAACCCTTATATATCTCGACAGCTGTAACCGTATAGTGAGGTGAATTCCATTTCATTATACGTAGCTGGCTATGTATGCCTCCGCTCTCTAGTATTCTGGTTCTGGGGCGTGAGATAGTTTAAGTGGTGGCCCATGCAGGTCTTGTAAATCAAGATATGTGTGGGTTTACCGAATAGATGTCTCAATTAGTACTCGCCCTTGATCTTTGCCCATATCTTCTCATCCCTGAGATTCTCGACCTGATCACATGCTTGTATCCTTGATCTGTCTTGGAAATTCTTCATTGTTTCCTATGTCGTCTTCTTCAGCGGCATTGTTCCTGGACCTGCCGATCAGCAAGGCGGAGCGCCTCCCATGGACCAGCAGCAACCAGAAGATCAGGCCCAACACTCAGGCTCAAATTCCGAATCAGCAGAGAGATTCCTAGCAGGATGTCTTCCCTCTTCCTCATGCCTTCAAATTCCTTGCTTGCATTATTGATTGTTTGATCGATTGTTTAATTTAGCTTGTCCTTGTATCTCTAGCATCTTTATTAAATTTTGAGGACAAAATTCTTTTAAGGTGGGTAGAGTTGTAATGCCCGTGGTTCGTATTATGTATTTTGGTATACGTGTACGTGTTTTGACTCGTATTGCATGTCTCCTTGCTTGGTTTAATTGGGCATTTCATTACTTGGTTCATCTTGGTTCGGCTTGGGTTGCTAATTGGTTCATCATGAACCAAGAGGAGAACCCTTACCTACCACCACCATCCCCATTTATTAAACCCCACTCATTTCTCTCTCCTCATTACTCTTCTTCTTCCCCACCATTAACTCTCTACCTACCTGAGAGAGAGAGGGTGAGCTTCGGCAAGTGCATCGTGCTTCATGGAGGAAGTCCATTTTTATTGTTCCATTGTCTTCCTCATGTGTTTCTAACCCACTTTAGTACTTAACATTTTTTATTTCCGTGGATAATTTCTTGTAGATCTAGCTTTGGGGTATTTTCGGTTTTCATGAGTTTTATCTATCAAACCTGCATATTTTTTCTATTTGATGGTTCCATGATGCAGAGAATCTCATTTTACTCAAATTTGACCTATGGGAGCCTGGATTTGGGTTCCTATTGTTGTTTGGAGGTGCATGGAGGCCATAGTATTTTCCATGGACAAGTTCTATGTGGGTGCCATTAATTGAACTTTTGGCCGCATACAACATTGAGTTGCTGAGCCGTATGAGTATTTTTGTAGCTCTGAGCCGCGTGAGCATTAATTAATTGCATGGCCCTATTATTTTAGTTGCTTGCAAGCTTGCATGCATTTGCATGCAACTTGCCGGAGCCGCATAGGCTATTGGACTGGCCGTATGGCTACTATTTGTTAGCCTTGGCCGCATGGCCATATGCATTAATTAATTGCATGCAGCCTGCTTGAGCTGCATATGTATTAGCTGGCCGCATATGGCTGCATGCATTTGGCCGCATGGCCTTTTTATTTAATTGCATTATTTAATTGCCTTGCCCTTTTAATTAGTTGCATGCATTTAATACATGCAGTTAGATTTTGCTTGCATTTAGCTTCTATTAAATGCACGCATGTATTTAGCTTTAGCTTTTAAAAGCATTGCTTGCAGGCTTGTATTTTTCGGCCGCATGGCCATGGCCATTTGTAATTGGTTGTGAGCGAGCCGCATATGGCCATTCATTAAATGAGGCCGCATGCAGACTTAATATTTGTTGTATTGTAGCCGCATATGGCAGCTCATGCTTGGCCGAATGTAATGGCTTGCATGCACATTTGCATGGCCACTAGTACATTTGCATGGCTACTATTCATTTACTATTTAATTACTATTTATGGCCATTAGTTAATTGTATGCAACATTTACTATACATTGTGGCCGCATGCATACTACTTGCTTGGCCATTTATTGCTTGGCCAATTCCTTGCTTGGCAGCAAGCTAATTGCCAGGCCATTAATTATTGTTGTCCATTCCCTAAGTTGGCCGCATGGAACCTCACTTAGCCGCATATGCCCCCTCCAATAATGCTTGGCCGCATGAATACTATTCCTAGCTTGGCCACATAGGCCATTTGTTAATTATGGCCATTGGCCATTTGTTGCTTGAGCCGCATGCACTTTTTAAGTGCTTGAGACGCATAAGGCCAAGAGAATTTCCTGGCCGCATAGGCCAATAGTGAATGCTTGGCCGCATGGATAAATTGCTTGAGCCACATGGCCTTAACAATTTTTGTTGGCCGAATGAACTTGCATGCATTATTATTTAGTTGCATGTATTAGTATTTAGCCTGCATGCATTAGCCAGTAATGCATGCACTTGCATGCATTATTATTTAGTTGCATGTATTAGTATTTAGCCTGCATGCATTAGCCAGTAATGCATGCACTTACATGTATTATTATTTAGTTGCATGTATTAGCCTTTAACCTGCATGCATTAGCCTTTAATTGCATGTATTAGCATTGCTTGCTTACATTTAGCCGCATGGCCTTTATATTTATTGCATGCATTTGCATGCAAATGCTTGCATGCCTTAGCATTTATTTGTATGGCCAACTCCATTTGCTGGCCGCATGAAGTTTTTCCTGAGCCGCATGAGTCCCCCACAGCCCTTGCACCTGCTAATATTTAATTACCACATGTATGCTTGTGCCATATTAATTGTTCCCTGACACGATGGTGATCCATTGTGGTCCACTTTTGACAAATGATATGACATGACAGTGACCCGTCGTGGTGCACTCCTGACAAGTAAACTTGACATGATAATTCTTGATAAGTAGCCCGCCGTGGCGCACTCTTGACCAGCAAACCTGACATGATATATCTCGACATGCTGTTACGACGGCTAACATGACATGACATGACATGATAAAATAAATGACCTGGACACTGTAGACAATTGTGCTTGTATAAATGAATCTGTCTTGTCTTGCATCATGTCTAGGACAGGGACCCCTGAGTACCACGGTCAGGGGTACCTACTGTAAATCGACTATGGCTAATAACTAGAATAACACATCATGAAGAGATTTCCCAGCTACAGGCAATCCCGTTATCTGGGTGCCCCACTTGGGATCTATAGCCTGCTGTCGAATAGGGCACATTTCTAGCACACTGTCATGTGTTGCACCCTCTAAGTCACCTAAGGGTATATGCGTTTCCTGGACGATGTACCCACTTGAATTCAACCCCTAATTACGTCCGAATAGCCTGGATGGTCTGCAGGACTTGTGGCTGTTGGAATAATCTCGCTGTATCTTGCTAGTAACTAGGCCTGTGATAACCCTAGTTAGTTAAAGTATCAAGCCGTACTTATTGCTTGGCCGTGAATGTTGGATGGAGTCTAATCAGTCTAGTCTTGTCCTGATCCTGCTCAATATTGTTACTTGACCTGATTGCTCATGTTAACTTTACTGATAAATGATGGAAAACCAAGTTCCATTCAGATAAAGGGTTATATCCCCGATCCTTGTTTGGTTTACGGGTTGTAACCTGGTTATCTGAATAGTCCCATGGTTATCTCATCGTAAATCACCTGTCATACTTTTTCTTAATGACTGTCTTTTATTACGTAATTATATTCTTATGCTAATTGCTGGTTTTAGTTTATATGTGAAGCCTCCTTTGTGGCACTTGCTCTTTCTGGGATCTGACCCAGCTGGTTTTGTATGGCCAGATTTTGGAGCAGCTTCCGAGGATCTACCGACTTTTCAGCCAAATGGTGACCACTAGACGAAATCCTGGCAACGAGTAGGTTTATTTTGGCTCTCCCACTCTATTGTAAAATTATTCTTTTGAGACGTTTAGCCGCCGAACAAGTGTTAGCTCATGTACATTTTACTTACTGTCTGCCTACCGGCTGTAACATGATTGACAGATCCTAGGGTTGATCATGTATGACTAAACTCTTGCTAGTCCTCACATTTTATAATGACTAGCTTCATGATCAGCTGAATATATAATGTTTGGGATGCCTTACTATTGTATATTTGGTGATCTTACATCTTGTAACTGTTATTACTTGTTTGAGATTTAGACAATAGGCTTGTTCATGACCATAAGAGACTGATGGCTTGTAGTTAAACCCTCATATATCTAGACAGCCGTGACCGTATAGTGAGGTGGATTCCATTTCATTATACATTGCTGGCTATGTATGCCCCCGCTCTCCAGTATTCTGGTTCTGGGGCATGACAAAGTAAGAAAGCACTTAGGCATTCATACCAAGAATGAGGTGCTTGTTTGAGTCCATGAAGTGCTTTCCTAGGTTTGAAGACGTGATCAGAATTTTGAAAATCTTCAAAACTGGAGGGTTGTTTCACAAAAACTTCTTCTTTTAAAAATCTATTTAAAATGCACTTTTTACGTCCATTTGAAAAAGTTTAGAATTGTAAAAACAAGTAAATGCACAAAACATGCAGATAGCTTCTAGTCTCTCAACAGGATCATATGCCTCGTCATAATTAATACCTTCTTCTTGATTATAATTTTGTGCCACTAGACGTGCTTTGTTGCGTAGAACTTGTCCATCCTCAATAAGTTTATTTCAGAATACCCATTTGGTACCAATTATCGATTGACCAGTAGGTTCGGGAATAAGTTCCCAAACTTGGTGTCTCTCAAATTGATTAAGTTTCTCTTGCATGGCGTCACTACAAGAAAAATGATACTTGTTAACGGTTTTTTTAATTGACAGTCAGTAATCCCAGTCAACTATTCTATTTTACTTGACGGATAAGGCCTTATGTCAACTAAAACCCTATTTTGTGTTAACTACACAATATTGTACCACTTTAGTTGACGGGTTTGGGAAAACCGTCACATAATCCACCACATTTAGTTGACGGCTAGTATAAAGCCGTCAACTAAAGTGGAAGGGATTCCCGTGACCATTTCAGATGCCATTATTATAATTTTTTTAAAACTTTTGGGTTAGTGACGATTTTCATATTTAATCCCTGCTGCTCAAAGACTCGATCTCTTTCTAAAATAATAGAAGTCCCCCGACCAAAACTCTCGAAAACCCCTCTTCTCCCCCGTTCCTCTCAGAAAACCCTATTTTCTCTCAGAAATCTCTCCCCCTCCACTCCCTAAAACTCTCTCTTCGACATCCCTGGTCTCCTCGGAGGTCTATGTCCCTTCCTGAAAACCCTATTCTCAGCGGCAATTTCACCATGCGGCAACTTCTGTCTTCACCATGCAGTAGCTTACAATTCTATTCCATATTTTCTCTCTGCGATTCGATTTTATGGTAGTGCTAGTTGAAGTTAGGGTTTTTTGTGGATTTTTTGAGAGCAGAGTTTTTTGACAGTATATTTTTTTGCAGATTTTATTAAGAGTAGGGTTTTTTGTGTCTAGATACTGTGTCGATTCGTAGTTGTCAATCAGTAGGTTTTTAGATCAAATTTGTCGTGATGTAGGTTTTGTGTCTGGCTACTGTGCCATATCCTAATCATAGGACCGTGTCGTATCCTAGGATTTTTGAATTAGTTGGTTTTTTGGTTAATTTTGCCATATGATGTGATTTTTCGTTTATTCGCACAAATGTGTCGTGTCCTAGGGTTTTTATTTTTTCACAGAACTGTGTCGTGTCGTAGAATTTATGAATCAGGACTTTTTCTAGGTCAACTATGTCGTGCCGTAGGATTTTTGTTTGTTAACATAGAACTGAAACTGATCTGCAACAATACACTGGACCAATATACAAATGATTTGCTGCCTTATTCTTATTGTAGGGAATGAAAGAGCACCCAGCATGAGGTCCAGATTACGATCATCTACAGCTGCTGCTCAGGTAGATTTATAACCTGGTTATGTAATCTACTTTGATTGAGTTCGGGATTACAACCAAGTCTAAGTCATGGATGTCGAAAGATAAAATGTGCCATAAATATGAGGAAGGAGTAGAAGAGTTTCTTAAGTTTGGAAAGCTCTATTTTGATATTCCAAAAGCTAGGGGACAAAAGAAAACACTTGTTTAGTAGGGGTATCGATCGAAGTTATACAGTATGGGTTTGTCATGGTGAGGAACACCTTAGTAGAGGATTGACAATCATTGCAGCAAGTGATGAACAAACAACTAACTATAATGGGTTTGGCTCCTTTCAAGATGGTGGCTCCTTTCAAGATGGTGCAGATGCTGTAGAAATGGTTAATGCGGCATATGAACATGTTTTCAGTGACCCAAAGACATTTAATTCTCTACTTGAAGATGCCGAAAAGCTACTTTATCTTGGTTGTTCTAAGTATACAAAGCTATCGGGCTAGATGATATTGTATAACATTAAAGAAAGATATGGGTGGTCTGACAGTAGCTTTTCTGAGTAGTTGAAAACACTTCATGATATGTTACCAGCACAAACAAAATACCTTCATTAATGTACGAGGCTAAGAAGACAATGACTGCTCAGGGTTTAGAATATGAGAAGATTCATGCATGCCCCAATGATTGCATACTTTATTGAAAAGAGTATAGCGATTTATCTAAATGTCCCACTTGTGAAACGTCAAGATGGAACAAGGCAAATGATGGTCTCATCAAATTCTAATTAAAAAATACCTTCAAAAGTTTTATGGTATTTCCCTCCCATTCCTTGGTTTAAAAGGATATTTCAATCCTCACATATAGAAAGGGACTTAAGTTGGCATGTTTCTAAAAGAGTAGTTAACGGCAAACATCGTCACCCTATAGACGTCTTTTTATGGCAGCTAGTTGACCATAAGTGGCCAGATTTTGGAAAAAAACCTAGAAACCATCGACTGGCGCTTTCAGCTGATCGCATAAATCTATATAGGTCCCTTAGTAGTAGGTACATTTGTTGGCCAGTTATATTGGTGACGAAAAATATACCGTCATGGTTGCGCATGAAAAGGAAATTAATGATGTTGTCGCTATTGATATGAGGTCCTCACCAATCGGACAACGATATTGATGTTTACTTATCACCATTAGTTAAAGACTTAAAACTTTTATGGGAAGAGGGAGTTGAAGTGTATGGTGCACAATAGAAAAAGTTATTTACTTTAAAGGTTGTGTTGTTGTAGACCATCAACGATTTCTCTGCATATAGAAATCTATCTGGTTGCACTACTAAGGGGTATTATAATTGTTCCATATGCTAGGAAGATACTTATGCTCCTAGACTCAAACATAGTGATAAAAATGTGTATACTGGTACAAAGAGGTTTCTCTCATGCCACCATCCGTATCTAGTCAAAAGAAAGTTTTTAAAGGCCAGCAGAAATTTTGTGGTCCTCGAATACTTTTTAGCATAAAAGAGATGTTAGAAAAGGCTAGCCAAATTTTGAACTCCTAGGGTAAGAAACATTAGAAGTGCAAAGCATCAAAGTCTACTCAAAGAAGATGGTTGATGAAGAAGTCAATCTTCTTCACACTGGAATATTGGGAACACTTGCATGTTCGCCACACACTCGATGTTACGCATATCGAGAAAAATATTTCTAAGAGCATATATGGAACATTGCTTAACATTCCCAGAAACACAAAGGATGGAGACAATGCTCGTCTTGATCTTGTGGACGAGGGCCTAAGGACCTAACTACAACCTGATTTTGGAAAAAAAATGTACTTATTTGCCGCAAGCTTGTTATACATTAACAAATGATGAGAAGAAGATATTTTGTCAAACATTTTTCGACGAAAAGTTTCCCGAAGGTTACTCTTCTAATATCAAAAATCTTGTCTCAATGCAAGATTTGAAGCTTTATGGTCTCAAATCTCATGATTGTCATACACTAATGCAATAACTACTACCTGTGGCAATCCGTTCAGTTCTGTCTAAGCTGATTATAGTTGCTATTACTTGGTTTTGCTTCTTTTTCAATACAATATGTAAGAAAATGGTGGATATGAATATGCTAAACGATATTGAAAATGATCTTGTGGTCACATTATGCATGCTGGAGAAGTACTTTCCACCATCTTTCTTTGACATTATGGTCCATTTACCTCTACATCTTGTTGAACAAGTCAGGATTTGTGGACCCATTTTCTTGACATTGATGTTTACTTTTGAAAGGTGCATGAAACCTTTGAAGGGTTATGTGCGCAATCATAACCGTCCTGAAGGATGCATTACAGAATTTTACATTGCAGAAGAAGCAATAGAATTTTGTAGCGACTATATATCATATTTTGAGGCAGTAGGAAATCTCCTTGCAAGGAAGGGCAACATTGAACATGAAAAACCCTTTTCTGGAGGTCGTCTCGTAGCAATTGATCACGAAGAATGGCAACAAGCCCATTTATATGTTTTGGAGAACACAAATGAAATTGAACCTTATATTGAGTAAGCTTCTTTATCATAAATTTTTTGATTTTCTAATTCGTTGTATAAAAAAATTTATATTGTATAATATGTTCTCATAATGACTTGACAGCGAGCATATGGAGTGGTTACACTTAGAACATCCCCAAAAGTTTAAAAATAGAAAGTGGTTGCAGGACAAACACAATCAGACATTTATCTACCGGTTGCAACAGAAGATAGTTGTTAAAACAAAATCAATATACTTTTACTCTTTAAGTTAAAGAATATTAGTATGTTGAATTTGTACAGGTTGATGGTGCATTAGATGTGAAAGAAGACATCACACAAACTGTCAAGTGGCTAGCACAAGTGCCTAGCCACCATGCACTTAAAAGTTCTGGATATGTTATTAATTGAGGCCGCTACCACATAAAGGATTGTGACAATGCTCGAGTTAACCAAAATAGTGGAGGTAGTTTGTAGCTACAATAATGCTTCGAAAGATAAGAATCCTATAGTAGGGGTCATGTGTTTCTATGGAGTTGTCAAAGAAATATGGGAGCTCGATTATCTTACCATTAATATTCCAGTATTTAAGTACGATTGGGTCAAGAGTAAGGGTGTTAAGGTTGATGGATTTGATTTCACATTGGTGAACCTTAATCGAGATGGGTACAAATCAGATTATTTTATTCTATCTTGGCGGGTCAAGCCAGTATTTTTGTAAAAGACCAACTCGATCCTCTATGGTCTGTTGTTTTGTCTACTAGTCCAAAAGATCATCTACACAAAGAAGATTCTGAAGATGTGGATAATTTGTCGGAATATCATTCCTTTACTAATGCATCGTTGAATGATGGATTGTTAGATGTTGGGGATGATGATAATATGTTTTATAAAAGAGTGGACTGTGAAGGAGATTGGGTTGATTAGTAAATTTGTATCTATGATTCTGTAACAAATTTTTATTTTCTAATAAAGCTACTATTTAGATTGGATTGATTAGTAACTTCTTTTTTCTGTTCATTTGTTTTCTTAATGAAGCTACTGTTTAGATTAGTGTTTATTTGTTTCTAACTTCTTCTCTTATGCAATATATTTAGATTAGTGTTTATTTGTTTCCAACATTTTCTTTTTACTTATACAATATGATTAGATTAATGCTCATTTGTTTTCTAACTTCTTCTCTTTATTTATGCAATATGTTTTTATATGTGTGCAGACATCCCCAATGCCTAAAATTAGTAATTTTGTTAATGACAGGAAGAGAAAATCAAAAGAGGTATACTGATATCAAGCTTTTGGATCACTAATTTCACTAATTTATGCTTTGATACTTCATTTGTATAGGGCTCTCTAAGTGCTACTGATAATTATGCTCTTGATTGACAATTCGGCTCTAATACCTCACTAATTTCTGTTGTCACAGGTTCTAGAGAGCCCAACACAAGTGGAAGTTGGCCCATCCAAAATAGGAACAAGAGGACCTACAATGATGATGTGAGCACCCTGAATTTTGGGCTGATTTTTTTATTTTTATTTTCTTTTTCTAATTGTTTAGTTTCAATAAATAATTATTCTGTTTATTTATCTTTAAATATGCTTTTCTGTGTCTTTGATATTTGGAGTGTCAGGGATGTTCAACTCTGGAAATCTTCATCACGAGTTTTGTGGTGGACAGGATTACCTTCATGATGGTATATAGTGTCCCATCCAAACTTGTTCCCTTGTACTCTTTCTGCTACGCACAACTTCGGGTCAGACCATTTGATTATTAATTATTTTTCCCACTCTTTTCCTTGATCATTTTTAGCACGTTACCGTGACTTTTAATTTGAGAGCACAAGACCAGTTATTTTCTTGAAGCCAACTCATCATGTATGATCTACTCGAGATGCTCTTCACCCATGACCTTCGTGTCCCACTCAGACACGCTATTTTGTGCTCCATTTGCTTTGTACAACTTTACCGACACGTGATCCGATTTTATTTCACCCCACGGTGTCACATTCATTTTCCAACTTGATTTATGGGTACCCTGTCGACTAAAACTTGTCTGCCCCAAATATGGACATGGCCCACATTGAGCCTGCTACCCGTACGACACTGGTGTCCCATTTATTGGAATCCCCATGTGCTACTTATTTACTCATGATCATCAACACCTAATTTTAATTTGATTATTGCATAATGTCTGATTTTGACCTAATCCGGCTCCACCAAGTCTAGCCCAGCTTCGTGCTATCCTCCATCGTGACACCCTCATTTTTTCGTGTCCAAAAATAATATTCAATACCGAGTTTTTTATTCCAACTATTGAGTGTAAATTTCTTTTGATTTTAATCCTATAGGAATAACCTAATTTTCCAACATTTAAATCATAGCCCTTGGATTTTTCCTACTAATCCCATCCATCCAATTCCTACATGCAAATTTTTCCCCAACCCCTTCCTCACATGGCCGGCCATAACTTCTAGGAATGACACTCTCTCTCCTCCCCTCACAAACTCACATTAAATTAAATTCTCTCTCTCTCTCTTCTTAAATTCTTACACCATTCAACACACCAGCAATAACACACACACACTCGGCCATGCCCGAGCCCAACCTGGCCAGACCCTCCCCCCTCGAGCTCCGCCGTGGCCGACGCCGTCGACCACCTTCGCCGTCGGCCACCACCACCAACTCCTTCCCTCCTCTTCATCACCACCATCAATATCATCTCCACCACCACTTTAAACCATCATCTCCTCCATCACTAAGCCTCCACCACCTCCATGTTCGTACGTCGCCGCCCGACCCTCGTCGACGCTGTGCAGCCCCTGCCGTTGCCGGCCTGGCCGAGCACGACCGCGCCACCAGCAACAACAGCGCAACAGCAGCAGCGGCAGCAGTGCATGGCCGGCCGCGCACGTGCATACAGTGCTGGCCGCCGCCGCTGCCGGTCACCATGGCTCCGTCGACCCCTTTCCCCCCGCGGGTGCGTCCCACTCGAGGCGATTCGTGTGTTTCGTACGAAGTTCCGTCGTGACGCGCGCGGAAAAGATCCAGATTTTGCGTTCCGTCGCAGGGACTTCGCACATGTTTTTCCGGGAATCCAACCGTTGGATCGGCGATTTCTTCACTCCGTCACAATCTCGGAATATCCACCATCACTCCTGTCAATTTTCATCCATTGATTTTATCGTTTGATACATCAAAATCGGCCACCAAGTTGACCGTTTAAATTGTATTAATTTTGGACAGTTTCGCGGGGTCAACTTTGTCAGCTTGTATCTCTTCTACCGCAGCTCCGTTTGGCGTGCTACTAGTTCCTGTGTGAAGCTGGTATAACCCTCTTACTACCACTCCAGTTTCATTTCATTGTGAGCTTGTTTGATTGGTTGAATTCGACGCCAAAGTTGGCCGTCCGAATTCATAATTTCCAACTTGTAAAATTCTATTTTTGAACACGGGACTCCAGATTTCATTTCTGACACCACCATTAGACTTGTGGCATCGTTCTGGCATGTTTTCTTACAAAATTTATTAGATTTGGAGGACGTGGGCCTCGGCACATTTTTCGATACAAAGTGGGTCCCACAGTCCGGGTCAAAGGGACTTTTTGACGCCGGCTCATCGAAATCTAATTCCGGATATACCGTTGAGTTCGTATCGTCATTCTGGACTCGTTAACATGTAGTTTGCTTAGTTTTGAGAACTTTGGCTCCGGCACATATTTCCGTGCAAACCAAAATTCCAAGATCTGGTCAACGGACCAAATTGAGATCGGGTCAACGGAATCCAATTCTAGAGATACCGTTGGGTTCGTATCATCATTCTGGTTTCGTAGACATATAATTTGCTATATTTTATAGACTTATTTTCTTGCACATTTTTCGGTGCAAAACGGCTCCGACACGGACACCGTTTTGACCCAAAATTACCTTTTTGCCCTTGTGTCCAAATTGGATCGATGGGTAGGCTATCCTAGCTAATTTGACCATTTTGGATACGTTGGCGATGTTTATTTCATCATCCGACAATGTTTGTTGATAGTTTTTCTGAGTTTAACCTTTTTATAATTAATTAATAATTAATTCTTATAATGTTCGTATTTCGGGATTAGTACAACGAAACTGAGCTCAGTCAATTCCAGTAATCTCACATCGCTGAAATTGACAAGATGGACACATGGATCACTATAATAAAATTATCAACTTTACCGTTGATCATCTCATCTCGATTTGTGTGTCGTAAGTTTCGACGTACCAATAACGAAGTGCACTTTATATCTTTAATAATTAGACTAGAATTGACCCTGTTTGACCAGAGTTGACCAGTTGACCCAAAGTCAACTGTAAGTCAACACTTGACCTAGTTTGACTAGATTACTGGCAGGAGTCGACATAGAGTTGTTTTGACTTAGAAGAACCTAGGATAATATAGATTGCTTGTAGAGATTCATTTATTTCAACTTTAACACCTTGTAAACTGTGTTGCTTTAAATAGGACTCTGTGGCTTCAGTTGGACCCCCTATACATATCAGCTGTTCAGGTTATCAGGCGTGTACATTCTCTGATCATTTCATATCCTGCTTAGAATTATTTCCTGCATTAAATTACTTTACTTGTACTGTCACGTTGGTCACACGAATTGGTACTATATGGATCCCTTCTTGAGATGTTATCCTTAGGGAGCATCGGGTACTACATGTTCTGTGCGTTTCACTTACATGGCGTATCATTATGCTTTATTGGTTCTTTGATCACTTGTGACATATACTCTTATGATCACAGAGTCTCCTAGAATCTCTTATCCCATTTACTGGGTATCCTAGAATCTCCTAGAATCCCCATTTATGGAACATCCATGTATCACCCTTCGGGGGCCTTTGCATGGAATCATAACATAACCTGGTTGGATCCTTATGTATTGATTGGGGGTACGGGGGAGTAGAAGTCGACATGTGAATAATACCCAAGTAGTATCTTATCAGAATCTCCTATGCCATTTACATGTCTATATTGTACTCTGACTCACTAGCCACTGTTAGTCTCTATTTATAGTAGATATTTCTATTACAGCTCTCTCTCTGTTTACATACAGCATTTCTTTCAGTACCTGTATCTTACTTTACTGCATGATTATATTTTCTAACCTACTATGAATGGTTGAGATGTACTGTGCTCGCTCCTGTCTTGACTGGACCTGTTGATAAATTTTACAGATAGCTTGGAGGTTGCCTGCTAGCCTAGAGGAGACATAGTAGAGGTCGTATAGATAGCTAGTGTTTTCTTACTTTATTTCAGTTGTCTTGAGTTGTATTTATTTTATGGATTACTGTATTTGGAGCTTGAGATGCATTTCTGGGTTGTGTATATTAGACACTTAAACTTCTATCTGATGTATCTCTTTTGGATTTCATGTTTTATCTATCTTCTACTATGCTCTACCTTAGATGTGATTGAGTTTACTTTCTGCTATGTCACCCCCATTCGGGGAGTATAAACCGCTTAGCCTTATACTATTAGATGCATGAGACCTAGGACAAAGTTCTACCGCCGACACTGCGGCGTAGGCTGGGCGTTGTTATATTCTCGTGCCCTAACTCTAGGGTGCGGGTCGTGACACGTGTTTAGTGGTGGCCCATGCAGGTCGAGTTTGTGTAGTAGTATTCGAACTAGAGTACTACTACAGCCTGCAGTAGGATTAGGATATATTTTTGAAGATACTCAATCACAGTTAGGATCCCTTGAGAGATTCCTGGGACGACCCTTGAGAATCTTATTTAACTTCGATTTGAAAACTCTCTTTTCCTTAATTTGATTTATCTTTATTTTCTGTTGTTGAATTTGATTTTGATGGATTATTGTTGAATTTGAGTTTGTATTTATTGATTTTGATGGAAGATTATTGAATTTTGAATCTTGATGTTAGCTGTAGCATCCGAGTTTGTATTTATATGATTTGAAGGATTTTTGTTCATTTTTGAATCTTGATGTTCGTTGATAAATTTGATTTTTGGGTATTCATTGTTGATTTAATTTAATTTTTGTCAAGATGAAATTATATGGGCTAGGTCATCTAATTTATGGAATCTAGTCTTCCATAGTCACATTGGCCAGCATGGTGAGGACATATAGCCTGATTTTGGATATATTTCTCGGGTGTAGGAATTTAAGGTTTTCGCAGCCAAGCTAGCGGCATCGCAAAAATGTTAAATACCATGATTCTAGAGGTATGTGCCAAAGTCGAGGACTCTGTGATTATTGTAGCCTTGCTTACTAGTATTGCGAGGATTTAGAGTACCATGATTTTGGATAGACGCATATGATTATCAGATTGTACCTTAAATGTTTTCGAACATGTTTTCTCTACTTTTGTTTCATTCCTTCAAAAAAAAAAAGGAATTATTATTTGTTTTGTTTTGTTTTTGCTTCTCATTATTTAACTTAGGAGTAGCTTTAGTTATTTTTATGAACCTTGTGCAACTTCTTACCATGAATTTCTTCTTAATACAATGAAACAATGATTTTGCGAGACCATATTTTGGATTTGATATTATAGCTCTGATTTCAAAATGGGTTCCTTCTTTAAACAGATAAGTAGAACAGATTCTTTTATCATTCTCTTCCTGCCAATATTTTATTTACATCATTCTTGTCTTATATAACTGTCATGATTACATCAATTCCCCGTCTCGTATCTAATTCTGTCAGGTAGACTTTAAACCCTTGAATCTTCATATCATTTTACCAGAGAAATGTTGAGGAAGTGACGTAAATCATCTAGTTCGGAAATGGCGTAATTGGTTATCATAGGATGATTTTGTAGGAATCAGAATGTTGGATGTCAAATGTGAAAAATTCGAGATGGAGATGTGGTAAAGGTCTAAAATGAAATCGAGGGATAAATGTTATCAATTTAGAAACAATCACAGAAAGTTGGTTATGAATAATTCATGGGTGTATTTCAAAAGTAATGAGGATATTCAGGGTCAAACTAGTTTTGAGAACTTAGAAAATCTTGGTTTTTGATTCTGGAAAACTTTTACTCTGAGGCTATGTAGAAATTTAGAAATGAAAAAAAAAGAGGGAGAATTTTATTGTATTCAATGATTATGCGAAATTGAACTAGATATTGTAAGAGGGTGACTAGAGACAGAGAGAACACAAGGATTTTAAGCTATAGGAATTATTTTTGATGATTGGGAAACAAATTATACAATTCAAAAGGGATAATATTTGAAGGTGAACGTTGAAGAAAATATGAATGTTGATTTATAAATAAGAATAAATTTTGTGTGACATAGTAGTATTGGAGTTTAGTAAATACGAGACTCGATTTAAACAAGTTCAAGAATTTCATAAACTGGATTTAGAGGTTTCGGATCTAAATTAAAAGGAGATGAAGGAATTTGGAAACTTGATTAAATGGATAAGTGTTGATACCTAATTAAGAGGGGTATGTTTCGTGGAAAATAGTTTAGAAGTTTGGAATTTTGTCTATGATGATCATGGTAAAGATTTAGATGACTGAAGGTTATAAAATTTTGATGATAGTCATATGAAGGTTGATTTTCATATTGGGGCTTGTGAGATAAAATATGGTTTGGCAAATGATAAACTTGATGGTATTAGAGAGAGATGATTAACTTGACTTCGTATAAAATCTTTTCCTGTTTTCTCAAAAAGGGTTTTTCAATATCATTGAATCATAGTTTCCTTAATCACGACCAAATCGACTTCGATCACCTTTTCTTATCATATTTATATCTTGGGTTGTACTCAATTGAATTAAATTTGATTGTGACCTGAATCTCCATCCTTGTATGCTCGTTCTCAGACGTTGTTGAACCTATCCTCCATATTGCCCAAATCTTGATTTCCCTAATTTGGTCAACTTAGATCGTATCGAGACTAAATATTCTTAATATATATATTGTGTTTGGATTTCCATTCAAGTGACTTTCATTCCTTACATTTGATTTTGATTTTTCTGAAACCTTTATGGATAATTGGTATTTACCTTTCTTTATTTTTATGATAAGTACCAATTTTCATATAGGATGGTAGGCTGTCTTACAGTTTTGATGATTTGTTATTCTGTGTCTTTTCCGGTTTAACACCCTAGACTGCTTGTGTGTTTTGATCCCCTATGACCGTGTTGGTTTAGCATGACTAGTATACCTAGATGAGACTTTCACTACCACCGTATGCTATGACCCTGTATGTCGTCATTTTTGATGGTATGATTTGTTTAAGTTCTGGGACTTGATTGTGGGGGTTTGACCTAGAAGGAGTATGCACAATTTTAATTTTGCGGACGAAATTTTTATAAGGTGGGTAGGATGTGAGCACCCTGAATTTCGGGCTAATTTTTTTATTTTTATTTTATTTTTTTGATTGTTTAGTTTCAATAAATAATTATTCTGTTTATTTATCTTTAAATATGCTTTTCCGTGCCTTTGATATTTGGAGTGTCAGGGATGTTCAACTCTGGAAATCTTCTTCACGAGTTTTGTGGTGAACAGGATTACCTTCATGATGGTGTATAGTGTCCCATCCAAACTTGTTCCCTTGTACTCTTTCTGCTTCGCACAACTTCGGGTCGATTTAGACCATTTGATTATTAATTATTTTTCCCACTCTTTTCCTTGATCATTTTTAGCACGTTACCGTGACTATTAATTTGAGAGCACAAGATCAGTTATTTTCTTGAAACCAACTCATCATGCATGATCTACTCGAGACGCTCTTCACCCATGACCTTCGTGTCCCACTCAGACACGCCATTTTGTGCTCCATTTGCTTCGTACAACTTTTTCGACACGTGACCGGATTTTATTTCACCCCACGGTGTCACATTCATTTTCCAACTTGATTTGTGGGTACCCTGTCGACCAAAATTGTCAGCCCAAAATATGGACATGGCGCACATTGAGCCTACTACCCGCACGACACTGGTGTCCCATTTATTGGAATCCCCATGTGCTACTTATTTACTCATGATCATCAACACCTAATTTTAATTCGATTATTGCATAATATCTGATTTTGACCCAATCCGGCTCCACCAAGTCCAGCCCAGCTTCGTGCTATCCTCCATCGTGATACCCTTATTTTTCCGTATCTAAAAATAATATTCAATTCCTAGTTTTCTATTCCAAATATTGTGTGTAAATTTTTGTTGATTTTAATCCTATAGGAATAACCTAATTTTCCTACATTTAAATCATAGCCCTTGGATTTTTCCTACTAATCCCATCCATCCAATTCCTACATGCAAATTTTCCCCAACCCCTTCCTCCCATGACAGGCCCTAACTTTTAGGAATGGCACTCTCTCTCCTCCCCTCACAAACTCACATTAAATTAAATTCTCTCTCTCTCTCTCTCTCTTCTTAAATTCCTACACCATTCAACACACCAGCAACAACACACACACACACTCGGCAATGCCCGAGCCCAACCTGGCCGGACCCCGTCCCGAGCTCCACCGTGGCCGACGCCGTCGACCACCCTAGACGTCGGCCACCACCACCAACTCCTTCCCTCCTCTTCATCACCACCATCAATATCATCTCCACCACCACTTTAAACCATCATCTCCTCCATCACTAAGCCTCCACCACCTCCACGTTCGTGCGCCACCGCCCGACCTTCGTCGAGGTTGTACAGACCCGTCGTTGTCGGCCTGGTCGAGCACGGCCGTGCCACCAGCAATAGCAGCGCAACAGCAGCTGCGACAGCAGTGCATAGCCGGCCGCGCGAGCGCGTACATCGCTGGTCGTCGCCGCCGCCGGTCGCCGTGGCTCCGGCGACCCCCCCCCCGTGGGTGCGCCCCACTCCGGCGAGCTCTCCCCTGGCGGCCACCGTCCTCCGGGACGCGCCGTCGAGGCGATTCGTGCGTTTAGTACGAAGTTCCGTCGTGACGCGCGCGGGAAAGATCCAGATTTCGCGTTCCGTCGCAGCGACTTCACGCACGTTTTCCCAAGAATCCGACCGTTGGATCGACAATTTCTTTGCTCCGTCACAATCTCGGTATATCCACCTTCACTCCTGTCAATTTTCATCCATTGATTTTATCGTTTGATACATCAGAACCGGCCACCAAGTTGACCGTTTAAATTGTATTAATTTTGGACAGTTTCATGGGGTCAACTTCGTCAGCTAGTATCTCCTCCACCGCAGCTCCGTTTGGTGTGCAACCGGTTCCTGTGCGAAGCTAGTATAACCCTTTTACTACCTCTCCAGTTTCGTTTCATTGTGAGCTTGTTTGATTGGTTGAATTCGACGCCAAAGTTGGCCGTCCGAATTCGTAATTTCCAACTTGTAAAATTCCATTTTTGAACACGGGACTCCAGATTTCATTTCTGACACCACCATTAGACTTGTGGCATAGTTCTGGCATATTTTCATATAAAATTTGTTAGATTTGGAGGACGTGGGCCACGACACGTTTTTCAGTGCAAAGTTTGTCCCATAGTCCGGGTCAACGGGACTTTTGACGCCGGCTCATCGGAATCCAATTCCGGATATACCGTTGAGTTCGTATCGTCATTCTGGACTCGTTGACATATAGTCTACTGAGTTTTGAGAACTTTGGCTCCGGCATGCATTTCCGTGCAAACCGAAATTCCAAGTTCTGGTCAACGGACCAAATTGAGATCGGGTCAGCGGAATCCAATTTTGGAGATACCGTTGGGTTCGTATCGTCATTCTGGTTTCGTGGACATATAATTTGCTATATTTTATAGACTTATTTTCTTGCACGTTTTTCGGTGCAAAACGGCTCCGACATTGATACCTTTTTGACCCAAAATTACCTTTTTGCCCTTGTGTCCAAATTGGACCGATGGGTAGGCTATCCTAGCTAAATTGACCATTTTGGACACGTTAGCGATGTTTATTTCATCATTCGACTTTGTTTGTTGATAGTTTTTCTGAGTTTAACCTTTTTATAATTAATTAATAATTAATTCTTATAATGTTCGTATTTCGGGATTAGTACAACAAAACTGAGCTCAGTCAATTCCAGTGATCTCATATCGCTGAAATTGACAAGATGGACACGTGGATCACTATAATAAGATTGTCAACTTTACCGTTGATCATCTCATCTCGATTTGCGTATCGTAAGTTTCGACGTACCAATAACGAAGTGCACTTTATATCTTTAATAATTAGACTAAAATTGACCCTGTTTGACCAGAGTTGACCAGTTGACCCAAAGTCAACTGTAAGTCAACACTTGACCTAGTTTGACTAGATTACTGGCCGGAGTCGACCTAGAGTTGTTTTGACTTAGAAGAACCTAGGATAATATAGATTGCTTGTAGAGATTCATTTATTACAACTTGAACACCTTGTAACCTGTGTTGCTTTAAATAGGACTCTGTGGCTTCAGTTGGACCCCCTATATTTATCAGCTGTTCAGGTTATCAGGCGAGTACATTCTCTGATCATTTCATATCCTGCTTAGAATTATTTCCTGCATTAAATTACTTTACTTGTACTGTCACGTTGGTCACACGGATTGGTACTATATGGATCCCTTCTTGAGATGTTATCCTTAGGGAGCATCGGGTACTACATGTTCTGTGCGTTTCACTTACATGGCGTATCACTATGCTTCATTGGTTCTTTGATCACTTGTGACAAATACTCTTATGATCACAGAGTCTTCTAGAATCTCTTATCCCATTTACTGGGTATCCTGGAATCTCCTAGAATCTCTATTTATGGGACATCCATGTATCACCCTTCGGAGGCCTTTGCATGGAATCATAACATAACCTGGTTGGATCCTTGTGTATTGATTGGGGGTACGGGGGAGTAGAAGTAGACATGTGAATAATACCCAAGTAGTATCTTATCAGAATCTTTTCCATAGTGTCTTATCAGAATCTCCTATGCCATTTACATGTCAATATTGTACTCTGACTCACTAGCCACTGTTAGTCTCTATTTATAGTAGATATTTCTATTACAGCTCTCTCTGTTTACATACAGCATTTCTTTCAGTACCTGTATCTTACTTTACTGCATGATTATATTTTCTAACCTGCTATGAACTGTTGAGATGTACTGTGCTCGCTCCTGTCCTGACTGGACCTGTTGATACATTTTACAGATAGCTTGGAGGTTCCTGCTAGCCTAGAGGAGACACAGTAGAGGTCGTATAGATAGCTAGTGTTTTCTTACTTTATTTCAGTTGTCTTGAGCTGTATTTATTTTCTGGATTACCGTATTTGGAGCTTGAGATGCATTTCTGGGTTGTGTATCTTATACACTTAGACTTCTATCTGATGTATTCTTTTGGATTTCATGTTTTATCTATCTTCCATTATGCTCTATCTTAGATGTGATTGAGTTTACTTTCTGCTATGTCACCCCCATTCGGGGAGTATAAACTGCTTAGCCTTATACTGTTAGATGCATGAGACCTAGGACAGCTTTCTACCGTCGACACTGCGGCGTAGACTGCGCGTTGTTACGTTCTCGTGCCCTAACTCTAGGGTGCGGGTTATGACAGATGGAGGAAATAATTAAAAAAAGAAGTGATGGATCGAGGAAGATTGTCACTATTAACGAGGCTGGACAGCCTATCGAAGAGGTCGGGACAGAATGTATTAGTCTGCTATGGGTTGTTGCAAGAAGTATGATACCAATCAGTTACAATGATTAGCAGAGAGTCCCTACAAATGTAAAAAAGAATGCATAGGCCATAGTTGAGGTAAATTTATATTGAAGATTAAAATTGTTTTGAGTTTATTACTTGGTTATTACTAATCTTACTTAATATGCAGCAAAGCTTTATTGTTCACCCACGAGCTAAAAAAATTGATACCAACGGTGGGTGTTGTAACAAAGTCATTTCGGCATTGCTTAACGGACTATGTTCTTGCCAATAAGGACGACCTTGTTGTTTGAAATATCTACCTCTAATGTATAGTTTCATCCATCAAACTCAATGGAGCAAGTTTGTGACATCTAGACTTTCAGAGGACTTTCAGGTATCGGTCTCGAGAATTTTGTTAACCTGTCTACTTTATAAGTTGTTACTTCTAATATGTTACTTATGATTTTAGAACCTTCGCATAGTGCAACAAAATAGGAGAGGCAGACATGCATACAACCAAATGCTAGGCCGAAAAGGCTATGCTGGTTTAAGAGAAGAAATAGTAATTAAGTAATCTGAACTCTGATACAACGCTTCAAAACAAGTGATGGATCAATGCAAATGTGTACACTCACCTATGTTCATTTTTATGATAAAAACAGAAAAATGATGCAACACATACTGAGGAGGAAGTTGACCGTTGCCTTTCTTAGAAACTAGCTCAAAAAAAAGCAAAGAAAGTCTTCAAGAAAGTCTACAAGGGATACCGATACCAGTGAACATGATGGAGATTATTTTGTTTCGATGCTTTATGATCTAGCTACTCAAGCAATGGGGGATAAGATTGTATGAAATTCTCAACTTTAGTCTCATTTTTTCCCTATCTTGCCTTGTTAATCCACTGTTGCTGCATATCTAGTCTGAAAAAATATTCCACCTTCCTACCTACCACTGTTGCTGCATATCTAATCTTATTTCCCCCCTATCTTGCCTTGCTAATCTACTGCTATAGGCCACTGGACACTGGTGCCACATACACTTAGATACTTAGACACTGGTGGCTAAACAACTAAAGTTGGCCACTGGACACTGGTGGCACATATACTTAGACACTTAGACACTGGTGCCTAATCCACTATTGTCGGCCACTCGATACTGGTAGCATATACACTTAGACACTGGTGGCTAATCTATAACGGCATGCCACTGGACACTGGCAGAACAACACTTAGACACTGGTGGCTAATCTATTACTGCAGGCCACTGGACACTGGTGGCACATACACTTAGTCACTTAGGCCACTAGATACTAGTGGCTAATCCACTTAGACACTGAGACACATAAACTTAGACACTGCTTCTATTTTTACTGTAATTTTATCTGCTGCTAACCTCCTAAGCATTTCTACCTATCCACCTATATGACTTTCTAACTGTCTAAGCTATCTTCCTATATATAAATACATACTCTACTGTCTAAACATATCTATATTTTTATAGGATGAAGTGAAGAAAAAAATTCTTGTGGTGGGTTATCCATTCTGGGGAATCGAGATGCCCTTTGTTATGCAATGGAGAAGCCCGAGCACAGTGGTCGTGTTATGGCCATGGATAAATATGTCACCCCAAGCTCGTATTTTCATACTCCTAAAGCTCCAATTGGTTGGGATGAGGAGAAACAAAAGTTGCTCAAGGAGATTGAGAGGAAAAACTAGATGATAAGCAAGTTAATGACACAAGGGAACTGTGGTACACCAATATCAGATACTGGTTCCAACTTCTGTTAACCTGATCCCCAATTCCTCCAATGCTTTCCATCAATTAACCGAGTTCAGGTTTCGAAGGATCACGGAGGCTATGTCATATAAGAAAGGTCTAATTTCATCCCCTTATCTAGTATTATGAATTTAAATGCTAACATTTTCCAACATTTATGATATAGTTGTAAATGCACAGTCTACTTTGACAAGTAATAAGGAGATGGTACGTGTGGAAAAAATTTGTGTATGGCCAGAAGGAGAAGACACCAATAAAAGAGAAGACACTAAGAAAAGAGAAGACACCAAGTAAGCTCAAGTCGCCCACGAAAGCTTGTACAAGAATTATAAGGTCTTTCAAGAACCCACCTGGAATGGAATTCTTCGCTGTGCTGGCACAGAAGTTCATCACTAAAAAAACAACAATTCGGCTTCCATGTGATATTGACTTGTTTGGTACTCCAATACTTATTACTCTTCTTCGAGTGGATATTGACAATTTTGTTAATATGCATCCTCTCTCAACAAACTGTATTCAATTATACATTAGGTACAAGAATAATTTGCTCCTTAATTTTTTTCTTCTTATTACATTAATAACTTATCTTAAATTATCTGCAAATTGTAGGTCATTGTACTATCGTTTAAAGGACCTAAACATTGTTGAAAATGTTTCATTTATCAACTAAGAAAAGCATCCACTTTTGGGTTAAAAGACATTTCCGCATCAAGGGATGCAAGAGCAATAGATATTTGTAACGGTCTGAAATATGGAAAACAAAGTCGATTCTTTTTCGTGCCACACAACCCAAGGTATTACATTTCTTACTTTTTTCTTTTTATAAAGTGAATTTAGAATTTTCGTGGAATACACTCACAGACACTTTGGCCACACTATCATACTGAACTCTGATTTCTACACATTATTGTACAACTGAGATACACACTGCAGAACATTTACCTAATGGACCCTCTAACTCTCATACTTAATTTTTTATATATCATGGTGTTATATGGTGTAATTACAGAGATCATTGGTTCTTGGTTGTCATTAATATTCTACTTATGATAGCGTACTATTTGGATTCTCTGGGGGTCGCATATGTGAGGCCCTTAAACAAATTGTAACAAGGTTGCATGAATATATTTGTCCCAAATCTTTGCACAACTATAGTAAATGATATATGCTTTAATAATGACAAATATTGTTGTCCACTTTAATTGTCATAGTTGGCTTTGGATGTATCATGCTCAATGTAGAGACCAACTTAAAAAATTAGATTCAATTGGTTATCAACTCAGGTACAACATACCTCTCTATCATCAATATATATAGATAAAAAATGAACAAGTATGTAAGGACTTTGTTTTTCTGTGCATAGGTGCCAGTAAAAAGTGGCGCTATCGAATGTGGTTACTACATGATGCAATATATGAAAGAGATTGCAATTGATCCAAGCTTACTTAATCATAAGGTGATGTTCTGCTTAATCAACATGCATGTATGTTTAAAATATATTACGATCACTTATGTTTTTTTTTCTTTCTATTTACAAATTGTAAAATAAGAAGCATGAGTACTGGCTTGATGAGATTAATGAAGTTAACATTGAGTGGATGGATCATGTGTCACCGTTCTTGACCTAGACATTCCTGAAGGTAATTTTTGGACTTTATCTAGGTTTGTAGTCATTATGTGTTATATATTTATGCCTTATTGAATATAAGGATATTTTTTGGTAGTGAAATATCATTGCTGCCCTTAATTTTGTGTTCAAGATACTTGTTGATATTGATACTAAGCTACTACTAAGTATTAGTAGTATTAGCTCTGATACTCATGTTCAGGATACTTGTATTCAGGGTACATGTTATGTGACTCTATAATGGAGAGTGTTTCTTGTGCAAGTGTGTGTGAGTAGTGTGCTCATGAGTGAAGATATTTTCTATACATGTGTGTATGTGTTGAGTGTAATATGTGAGTGTGCTAACTTGCTTGTGTACCTGCATGCAACAGTGTGCAAGAGAAGTAATTCTTGGATTTTATCAGAGTATTAGTGTGCTCACATGCTTGATATTAGTTGACACAATGAGTATCAAAGTATCTCTACATATCATCATTCTCTACTAGTAGTGAGTAGCAGTGAGTATCAGAGTTCTAGTGGACACTATGAGTATCAGAGTATCTCTGCTAATCAGACTTGCAATTGAGCAGTGAGTATCAGAGTTCTGACTTGTAATTCAAATAGACTTTGATACTAACAGTCATCATGGGTATCAGTCATCACGATATCAGTTATCATGTGTTTTGTTCACTGTTAACTAATGTGTGAAGGGAAAATTATCAATGGTAGCAGTCATCATGGATTTAGCTTCAGTAGTATACTAAACTGCATCAATCCTTGTCGAATTGTACAGTCCCATTTATTTAGATCAGCCCTTTACCTTTATGTAAATCAAGTTACATTGAAGGGGGAGGGGGTAGGGGCTCTAATAATTCCTTGTACCAGTCACAGTTCAGTCCCCAAATTACATATAGTTCAGTCCCTACGTCTCATTCTTAGTAATAGTTCAGTTTACTGGATAAATAAGAAGGGGATGTTTCAGTAAGTGGATATTTAATATCAGTCCTTGGGATGTTTGTTTCAATTCCTGTTTGCTATTGGTTTCAACCCCAAATTTCTTTTGTTTTAGTCAGTCATTCATAGTTCAGTCTTTAGTTTTATGTGTACTCAGATACTGTATCAGTTTGAGAGCCTTGACACTTGATTTTATTTTAGTATTGCAAATAGGAGGGGCTCGGGTTTGATTTAAACCTTAGTAGCAGTCATTGTTTATATATTTTTATCTTATACACTATAGCATCACCTACTTGTTGTATCAGTCCTTGTTGATGATGTTGTATCAAATATTTCTTTGTTCAATCCCTATTTATTGATACCAGTCCAATACTAACAATGTATTTTTAATTGGCTACAGGGATTCTCGATGAATGATGGTTTGTGAAGCTACAGGCTTCGATTTTGACGGTTTGTGAGGCTGCTGGCTTTGGTTGCGATATGGTTTGTGAAGCTACGGGCTTCCGTTAAATGTATTTGTTCTCTTGAGAAACTTTAGTTAATATGAAATAGGGTTGCTATATCATGTACAAGTGTGATTTGGGAATAATGTTTATCTTTTAGTTGGTTACTGAACAAAAGAACTGGTAGAATGTTAGTACATGTTTGTTTTGTTAATATAAAATGTGCTTGTAAATTATTTGATGTTTGTGAGAGATTCTAGAATATATGTTATGCATTTTTGGATTTGATATTATGCGTAGATCTCGGAATGTCGACAACGTAAATGAATTGATAAACAGAGTCTCTTGACGGCTAAGAAATATCAACAAAATGAGAATCCATGTTGACGGTCATTAACCGTCAGGTAGGCCAACATCAGAAAAAGTATGCACCAATATTGACAATCTAAAACTGGGTTTAGTTGACGGCTAAAACCCGTCAACTAAAGTCATTCAGCAACCGTGAACTAAAGTGCAGACTTTTGCTGACACTGCCTAGCTGACGGAAGGAAAACTGTCAACTACCCTTTGATGATGAAGAAAAACTGTCACCAAAAGTCATTTTTCTTGTTGTACGTAAATCCAAAACTCATCATTAAAAGCATCTGCTACTGTCTTAGTTTCTACTTGAGAAATAAAAGCTACATTAGCTACTACATTAATATCCCTAGTAGAAGAATGTGTACTTGAACCTTTTGATACATCACCCATGACAAGTGTCTCTGGATGGTCTGGCATAATCACTTCAGTAGACTTTCCATATAGCTCTCTTTGGTAGAAATATCTTTCGATGTCTTGGATTTATTCTGTGTATCTTCACCATCATTGTCGCTAGATCTGTGACTATTGAGCTCATCAAAAGTAACATTAATAGACTCTTCAACAATCATAGATCTTTTATTGAAAATTTTATATCCCTTACTCTTAGTAGCATATCCGAGAAATATCCTTTCATCTGCTTTAGAGTTAAAACTTTCCCAAGTTATCCTTGTTGTTCAGGATAAAACAGAGTCATGACCCGCACCCAGTATAGGGGCACGAGAAGTGGGTACGTCCAGCCTACGCCGCAGTGTCGGCGGTAGAACGTTGTTCTACATCACTATCTAATCAACAACTCACGCAATTATATAATTTACCTGACACAATCTTAACTCCGAATGGAGGACAAGTATAAGATACGATAATACTCAATCACAATCTAAGCACGATAAGATAACACAGAAATCTAACAACTATATATAAAACTCAAAACAATAACAACTTAAATAAACTCCCAAAATAACAACATCTCAACAATCTCAAAACACCCCTTATTACAAAACAAGTTCTAAAAGAGAAACTAAACCATAAACAAGTAATCTACTCCAAGCTCTACTGGTCCTCTAGGCTAGCTATGAATCTCTAAGTTACCTGTAATATTTTCAACAGGTCCAGTCAGGACAGGAACGAGCACAATACATCTCACGCAGTTCATATCATGACAAAAAAATATAAGCATGCTATATAGTAAGATACATGAAATTCTGAAGAATATACATAAAGTAAAAGAGATGACTGTAAGAAAATATCTACTATAAGTAAAGAACTATCAGTGGCTAGTGATGTAGAGTACAAGATAGACACGTGAATGGCTTGAATTTGCACATGATTACACTAAAGAGTTTGCACATGATTACACTACTTTGGAATTGTTCACATGACCATTTATACTCCCCTGTACCCCAATCAATACACAAAGGTCCAGACAAGTTATGTTATTGCACATGATTTCACATGGGGGCCCATAAATGGGTGCACTTGAAGTATACATGGGGGGCTCTGTGAACATGAGAGTACATGAATCACAAGAGTGCACATGAATGACAAAAGTACATGAATATATGATGTAAGTGAAAAGCATATGACATAACGTATCCCGATGCTTCCGAGGGGGATAACATCTCATGAAAGGATCCATATAGTACTAATCTGTGTTAACAATGTGACAACATCAAGTAAAGTAATTTAGAGCATAAATATAAATCCTAACAAGTATGAAACAGTCAGAGAATGTACTCGCCTGATACCCTGAACAGCTGATAAGAAAAGATGGCCAAACTGGAGTCATAGAGTCCTATTTAGAGCAACACAGGTTATAAAGAGTTCAAATATATAATAATTGAAGTGTACAATACAATCTACATGTTTCTAGGTCAAAGTCAACTCCTGGTAAACCATAAGTCAATTTAGGTCAAATCTAGGGTTTGGCCAAATCTGGACTAATCAATAAGCAATATTGGCCTCTCTCTAGTCTAGTCAACTCTATATTATGGCTAGACTCCTAATTATCCAAATGCCAAAAGACTTATATAAGGTATAAAGTATGCCTCTAATCTTATCCCCTATACCTTGCCCTCAAGACATAATCTAGTACATATACAATATACACTAAGTATCACATATACCTAATACAATGTCTAACATCCATCCTAACTCATGTTACCTTACATATCAATATCACTTATAACCCATAGGCATATATAACTTAGATACCATATATACATCTATGTTATAACTATATGTACACATCACATACATATACTCAACCAACTAACCTTAGCATATATTCTAAGTATCATATAGCCAAAAACTTATATGTTACAAACTTAAACCTAACTCAACCCATAACCATATCAATATAAAATGTATAGTCTCAGGCCTAACCTATATGTATACAAACCCATATACTCAAGTCTATAGTGTATCCCTATTTACATCCAAATAGGCTAACAAACTAACATAGACTAGGTTACCAAATCACATGTACGTATTACCCAATATCCTAATACATATATATAATCACACATGATATATATCATATATATATACATCCCCTTATAGCCTTTACATATCCTTACCTATATGTCATATGTAGACAAAACCATATATACATAACATACAACTATATATATCAATACAAGGCTTACATCCTCTTAGATTACACATGCTTCATACTAAATTTGGACAAGTTAGGGGGGTCTCAATACTGGTTACTGCAGAACCACTATGGGATTGCTGTTACAGGTTTTGAAGTGTAGGAAAAAGGTTTGTACATATATATATATATATATATATATATATATATATATAAAATATATATATATATATATATATATATATAGTTAAGGAAATATGTGGTCTGTAGAACAAGGACCAAGTGCAGGTAATGTGAAGGTAAATTACAAGGCAGTGGCTATACTCATGGTAGCAGGACAGTGAAATAGGATGCTATATGCAGGTCATGAAGAGTATATGCAGGATACATGTCCCCTGCCATGACCTGAGCACACCCTCCTTCTAATGCCCTCTACCAAAACTCACTACTACACCTATATCTATGACCAACTGACACTCAACACAAAAAAAACAAATACTGACACATAGTTAGGCCTCACACATTCTATTGACATACATTTCCAGATATCCTATATGTATACCAATATCACATATACCCAAGTGTCAATATAGATTAGAGCAATGTCAAAGAAGTTTCAGAACATGGTGTGTGAAGAGTGGCAGTTACATGAGGGTATAATATGTCAGTTTGTGTCATAGAGCAACAAAGAATGTGTCAAGGTGAATGCGAGTCATGTGTTTACAGAAGTGAAGAGTGAAAGCAATGTGTCTAGTGTCAAGGCAAGGTGTGCAGCAATGCAAGTGAGATGTGTCAATCCTGTTATCAGAGTCTAATTGTTCAGAACATGTGTTTGAGTGTATCATGTGAATGTGTCGAATATATAGCAATGTGTGAAGTGAGTGTTAGCTATAAGAGTCTATGAGTGTGTCAACCTTGTACCCAATGTATCAGAACATGTGCAAATGTGACATGGGTGTTCGAGTGTGTGAGGATGAGTAAATGTGTGAATGAATCATAGTGTCTAACATGTGTCCAATATCAATTTGAATGAAATGCAGGTAAGTTAAGTGATTGGCTTATACCACAGGTAAATGGGTCTGCTAAAGAACTAAGAGGACTGAACATAAGCTATGAAAGATGGACAAGTGGACCAAAGAATACAATGTCAATGCAAGGGGGCAGGACATGCAGTGGATGTGGTTTAATGATATAGTGAACAATGGTTCAAGTGATGCAGTGGTGAAGGGGGAACTATATGAAGACATTATAGTGAAGGAGAAATGAATGCAAGTGTGTTCAGGCAGTTAGTAAAATACAATGGTGGTGAAAAGTGTACAGGCAATGTGAAATGCATCAAGAGTGTAATGTGTCCAAGTGCAGCATGGTATGAACATGTGTCACATGTATCAGTGTATCAGACATGTGAAACAACAAGTATACAGTGATGTGTCGAGTGTATGATACAAAGGCAAGTGTGCAGGCAACAGAGAATTGTGCAGACAATGTGTGCAACATGTGAGTGTGAACTTGAGTGTCAAGATGTGTCATGTGAATGTGAACATGTGTCACATGTGTGTCACAGTATTTCAAAGTGTCATAGAGTGTCCTTTAGGTGTAATATACCAATAGCAATGCTAGTGCACCGAACAATATAGTGTTCGACTGCTCAAACCCAAATTTGTGGCCAAAACCACAATTCGAATTCACCACCAATCCAAGTCCCACTCCCTAATCTAGGTGTCAGTCATGGGGGCTGCCTAATCCAGTGGCTAGGGAGTGAAATAGTGGTGTATCGAGTGTGTACGAGGACAGCAGTAGCAGGGGGCTGCTACAGTGCCCATACGGAGTAACCCGCGTGTCCCCGTATCCAAAAGGACACAACAATCGACAAAAAACAAACTCAATCGTATACCTATGTAATCTACATATAATTAGCTATCCAAATATGTAATTAGTTCTAAAAATGGAGAACAAAAAGTTCTAAGGGACATTTCGTCGAACACTTGAGATATGTATTCGATACGGAGCGATACACTCATGATACGTTCCTCAAATGTACTCGAATTGGACTCAAATCATTCCTAGGGCTAGGGGGGCCCTAAATGGATGCATCTACAACAAGAAATCATAAATTTAATAGGTTTAGAGGCCCTTACCAATTGGGAGTTGGAATCCTAATAAAAATTATCTTTCAAAGATCTTCCACCAAATCCAATTGTCAAATTGCTCCAAATCCTTCCTAGCTTGCCAATAGAGGCCTCCTCTACTCAAGGGTAGTAGTTTGTAATTGATTTTGTTTAATTTGGAGTTGATTTGATGAAAGGGGCAAATTTGGAGAAGAACACCAAAACTAGGGTTAGGGTTTCAATGAAAGAGGAAGGAAGGGGGCTAATGATGACTTATATAGTAGGGTGGGGCTGTTGTGGCCAGCCATGATGGTGTGGGCTAGGGTTTGGTCAAGTTGCATTAGCTACAAGTCTTTCTATTATCATTTTGAAGCCCTTTTGAGAAAAGATCCAAAGTGGTTTGTCATTCTAAGTCAATTCTAGCCTATTCTTGCTATTCTAACATAACTAGAACCCAATTAATCAAGTCTAAGTCCACTAGCTAGATTCTATGGTCATGGTTAGCCTATAGTCAAAGTAGTTCTAAGGTTTCACTAGCAAAAGACCAAAGTCACAATACACCAAATTAATTAATTAATAAAATAATTTAAAAGAAACCGCTATAACCAAAATACCTCTATGCCAAAAGTATAAATAAATCATCCTAATCACATGGTTAGGTCTCGATGGTCGTGGTTAGTCTTTAGGTCAAGTAGTCTCTAGGGTTACACTATCAGAACATCAAAATCACAAAGCAATTATTTAAATAGTTTCAAAGTAATTAAAATTTTACTAAAAATCATAAATCATATTATTAAATAACCAATTTTTACAAAGGTTCAAAATTACCCTCACTTTAGAAAAGTGGGTGTTACAATCAGTGACATCCAAAAATATTAAAATATAAAATATTTGAAATTCTACCAAACCATAATTCATATGGTATTTTCTTCGAGATAGGTCGAATAAACACCCAATTTAAAACATAACAGGTTGTCCTAACAGCTTCTGCCCAAAAATACTTAGAAAGATTATGCTAATTCATTATAACTCTAGCCATCTCGCTTAGAGTTCAATTCTTCTACTCTACAACACCATTCTGTTAGGGAGATTTAGGACAATAAATTTGTAGTAATATCCGCTATCATCATAAAACTTTTTAAAATCACCATTTACGAATTCGCCACCGTGATCACTTCGAATTTGAGTAATCAAGAAGCTGTTGACCCAAATCACAGTCAACCAAATATTGACAAATTGACAATATGATACTTGTCATAATTTAATATGACACATCAAGACAGAACTCAGTACAAGACGGACGTCGTCTCTCTCCTACAGCGTACTCGATTTTTGAGTATGTATTATTTTACATTTATTGAGTCTAGCTAAATGTAAACTAAGTAGCACTGGGTATTTTATGCTTAAACCTTATCCCGAAACAAAACCAAAAGCTCCACCAAGCCAAACTAGCCCACAAAAGACCGTTAGAACATTCTGTCCTATGGACACAGAGTTTGGGCCGAACTCTACCTCCATACAGAGTTTGGGCCGAACTCTGTCTCCTAAATTATAGGATCCTAATTTTTAGGATTTGTTGTATGCTAGTTGTCTAACGGCCAAAAATTTAAATTCTTGACACATAATTCTGGCCGAATTCTGTCTATCCCAAATAGTGTAAATAGGCCTTAAATTTTCTTATTTTCAATCATCGAATTATCTTCTCTTCTCTTCTCTATAAGTCTCATACAAGCCTTAACCTTCTCATCTACTAGCCATAAGCTTTCTAAGCCTAAAAGTGCTCAGTGCTATTCAGTTAGGAGTTTGTGCAAGAGTCAAAAAAGTCGCTTGGAAAATTCCAAGCATCACCACAGCAATTTTATTAGAAGTTGACGTGCTCTTCTGAAGATAAGGCACGGGGTGTAACAACTATTTCACAAATAGTGGATTTAATCCTGATCTAGAGTTCTCAGGCCTGGACTAGTCCTCCACGAGGGAAACCAGGTTAAAAATGACTGTGTTTGCGTATGCTCTCTTGATCTTTTTATTTTCACATTTACTACTCTGATTATTTACTGTTGGTGAAAAGAGTTTAAGTTTTATTTAGGTATTATTGTTATAAACTCAATTCACTCCCATCTAGAGTTGCCTACCTGTTCTTCAATTGGTATCAAAGATTTGTTCTCTTAAGAAGGACTAACCTCCTAGAGCTGATCCATGGCAACCACACAACCTATGTTTTTCAACTATGGTGAGGGACAGTCCACTCATAGGCTACCCCTATTTGATGGAACAAACTACACCTATTGGAAAACTAGGCTGAGTTTCTATCTCAAGTCTCTAGACTTCGACCTATGGACCATTGTTACTGATGGTTATAAAAAGCCTGCCAGAATAGTGGTCGAGGGAGATCTCATCGTAAGACCTAACTATAAATGTTATGACGAGGAAAAAAAACAGGCAAGTCTAAATGCTAGAGCTATTAATGCTCTTTTCTATGCAATAGACAAGAATGAATTTAATAAGGTCTTGACATGCACCACCTCGCACGAAGTATGAAAGTTTCTGGAAGTGACGCATGAAGGAACCACTCAAGTCAAGGAATCTAAGATCAGTCATCTTACTCAAGAATATGAGACGTTCAAAATGAAACCGAATGAGACGATCACCCAAATGTTTACAAGGTTCCTTGACGTCATCAATCCTCTGTCATCTCTTGGCAAATAATACTCCAATCATGAGAAGATCCGTAAGTTACTTAGGGGGCTACCGAAGATCTGGAACCCTAAGGTAACAGCAATTATAGAAGGCAATGATCTCACCAAAATGTCTATGGAAACTTTGATGGGAAAGCTGATGACCCACGAGCTTGACCTCAAAGACATCGACGAACCTGCTCCAAAGGCAAAAAAGATTGCCCTAAAAGCTCATCGTCGAAGGGCTGATCCTGAAGAGACTGACGACGATAATTCTGAAGGTGATGATCAAGCTCTTCTAGTCCGTAACTTCAAGAAGTTCCTTCGTTTCAATCGAAGGAAGAAGGAATAACAAGAAGACTACGAGGAAGAACCAACTTGCTATGGCTACAAAAGGACTGGACACGTTTGAAAGGACTGTCCTTTCGCAAAGAAAGGTAACAGATATGAGAAGCCCTACAAGAAGTCTTCTTCGAGAAAGTTTGCCTACACTAGTATTTGGCGCAAAAGCGAAGCCAGTAATTCTGAGAAAGAAGATGACTCTCCTCGAGACGCTGCTAATATCTGCCTAATGGCAACATCCGAGAAGGTAAGTAGCGAAACTCTTGATAACTTTACATTTGATGAACTTGGCGATGCGTTTAATAACTTACTAAATGAGCAGAAGAAAGTCATTAGTAAATACAAGCATGCCAAGGAGAAAATCAAAGGCTATGAAATAGAGATTCAAAATCTTTCTTCTTTACTTAATAATGTTAGAGACACTCCACCCACGAAAGTCACTAATGAGATATCCAAGCTTAAGTTAAGCTTACATGATGCTGAAATACTTATTGAGAAGCAAACACGTGAGATCCCAGCACTCAAGAAAGAGCTTGCTTAAGAAAAGAACAAACGCAAGATCTCTATTGCTAAGATTGATGGTCTAAATGCTAAGTGTAATGAACTGAATGCTGCCTCTAAGAAATTAAAAATCAGATTGGGGAAACAGGTTGCTCAACCTCAAACCCAATCATACAGTTACAAAACACACACAAAACATGAGACCACTCATAATAGTAAAATACCTCACCCACATGCAGCACGTAACCATGCTTATATGTACACGTACTCCCATGCAGAACGTAAACCACATGCACGAAGACATCATTCTCAATCTACTCGTAACTATTATCCTGCTGCTACATATAGTCATTATCCTGCTAACTATCACCATACTGCACATAGACATAACTATTATCCTGCTGCTACATATAGTCACTATCCTGCTATTCCCCATAACTATTACCATACTACATATAGACATCACCATCAACCCGCTTCTAACACAAAAAGGCATGCTACTTGCACATACTATGGATTATATGGTCATATTTCACCACAGTATAGAATTAGAAAATTAGTTGATATTAATCTATATGCATGGGTACCGAAGACTAACATTTCAGGACCCACAAGAACTTAGGTACCAAAGGTCACATCTACTCGTGATGTAGGTGGACCTACCTTTCTCAACTAAAAGCAAGTAGATTCTCGATAGTGGATGCTCGCGACATATGATGGAAGACGCAAATCTTTTCGTATCACTATCGATGAAGAAGGAAGGGTATGTATCCTTCGGTAAATTTAAAGGGCTACATCATAAGTAATGGTACTATTGGTTACCCTCCTTCTCCTGTAACAAAGGATGTCTGCTTAGTGACCGAGTTAAAGCATAACCTGCTCAGTATAAGTCATTTTGCTGATCATGGTAATGATATTAAATTTGGACAAAATAAATACTACATTTATGATAGGTCAACGGGAGACATTGCTTTTGAAGGGATAAGAAAAGATAACATTTTTATTTTCTATCCATCTAGAAATACTAACAGTACAGGAAGATGCCTCTAAGTCCACAAGGATGAAAGACTATTGTGGCACCAGCGTCTTGGTTATGCCAATATAGATACTATATCCAGGCTATCGATAAAGAAGCTGGTTAGAGGTCTGCCTGACATCAAATTCAAGAAGGACATGGTATGTGCCGAATGTCAACTGAATAAGGCAACCAAAATTTTTTTTTAAATCCATAAACATTGTGAGTACTACTAGAACCTTGTAATTACTGCACATGGATTTATTTGGTCCCAGTAGAGTAGCCAATCTTGGTGGACAACTCTATGCTTTTATTATAGTAGATGATTTTTTAAGATTTACTTGGGTTTTTTTCCTTTCAAACAAAAGCGATGCTATTTCAGTTTTCAAAATCTTTGCCAAAAAGGTCCAAAACGAAAAAGGCTACATGATTACTTGAATCCAAAGTGATCATGGAGGCGAATTCAAAAATTCTGATTTTGAAAAGTTTTATGAAACAAATGGTTTTGATCATGAGTTTACTTGTCCTCGAACTCCTCAACAAAATGGTGTTGTGGAGCGGAAGAATAGGACTCTTGGCGATATGGCTAGAGTCGTGCTGAATAAATTTGCACTTTCGATATATTTTTGGGCAGAAGCTGTCAGTACAGCTTGCCATGTTTTAAATAGGGTGCTTATTCGACATATTTCGAAGTAAACACCCTATGAGCTTTGGTTTGGTATGACTCATAATGTCTCATATTTTAAAGTATTTGGTTGTCGCTGTTTTATCCTAAACACCAAAGAAAACTTAGGCAAGTTTAATGCCAAAGCTAACGATGGTATTTTTCTTGGCTATGCTGCCAAGAGTAAGGAATATAGAGTGTTTAACAAACGCTCAATGCATTGTAGAAGAATCTAGTAATATGATATTTGATGAGGAAAATAGTGCAGCAGCTATCCCCGACAATGATATTGAACCATCAACTTCCACGCCGATAAATACCACCCTTGAAACTAATTCTCTGGAGGGCTTGCCGAAGAAGTTCGCGTTCAAGTCGGCACACCGAAAAAGCTTGGTAATAGGTGAGGTATCACACGAAGTAAGTACTCGATCATCGTTAAGAGATTTTATTGCTAGCACTGAATTCATTTCATAAATTGAGCCTAAAACTGTTTTAGAAGCTTTTAATGATGAATTTTGGATTTTCGCTATGCAAGAAGAACTCCACCAATTCGAAAGAAACCAGGTCTGGGAACTTGTTCCTAAACCAGCTAACCATTCGATTATTGGTACTAAATGGGTATTTCGTAACAAAGTAAATGAAGATGGTTCAGTCACTCACAACAAAGCTTGCCTAGTAGCTCAAGGATACAACCAAGAGGAAGGTATCGACTACGATGAGACGTATGATCCTGTTGCAAGACTTGAATCCATTCGGATGCTTTGTGCCTTTGCAAACTTTCAGAATTTTAAACTTTTTCAAATGGATGTCAAAAGTGCTTTTCTGAATGGTTTTATTAAGGAGGAAGTTTTTGTAAAACAACCCCCTGGTTTTGAAAATTATAAATTTCTCGACCATGTTTTCAAACTTAAAAAAGCGCTATATGGCCTCAAACAAGCCCCCGGAGCTTGGTATGAATTCCTAAGCAATTTCTTACTAGACAAAGGTTTTTCAAAATGGAAGATTGACACTACATTTTTTATCAAAAGTTTTCAAGACACCATTATTTTAGTTCAAATTTATGTTGATGATATCATATTTGGGTCCACTAATGAAAATCTATGCCAAGATTTTGCTAAGTGTATGCAGAACGAATTTGAGATGAGCATGATGGGGGAGCTCACCTACTTCCTTGGATTGTAAGTCAAACAAACTTCATAAGGAACATTCATCAGCCAGTCAAAACACACAAAGGATACGCTGAAGAAGTTTGATCTTGACAATGTCAAACCAATTAGTACTCTCATAGCTACTACGACCAAGCTGGAACCTGATGAAAGCGGCAAACCTGTTGACCACTGTAAGTATCGTGGTATGATTGGTAGTCTACTTTACCTAACTGCTAGTCTTTCTCATATCATGTTTTGTGTTTGTCTGTGTACTCGCTATCAAGCTAGTCCTAAGGAATCACACATGTCCGCCGTTAAGCGTATCTTTCGATACCATAAGGGTATTGTTACAGTGGGCTCATGGTATCCCAAATCAACATCCTTTGACCTTATTGGTTATTCGGATGTTGATTTTGTAGGTTGTAAAGTCGACCGTAAAAGTACGAGCGGCACGTGTCATTTATTAGGCAAGGCTCTAGTCTCATAGTTTAGCAAGAAGCAGAATTCTGTCGCACTATCCATAACAGAAGCTGAATATATCATAGCTGGACGTTGTTGTGCACAAATTCTATGGATGAAGCAAATCCTTGCAGACTATAACCTATATTTTGTGTACATTCCTGTATTCTGTGATAAAACTAGTGCTATCAACCTTACTAAGAACCCTATATGTCACTCACCCACGAAATACTTTAAAATTTGTCACCACTTTTTGCGCGATTATAAACAAAATGGCACTATAAATTTTGAATTTATTGACACTGATCATCAGCTGGCAGATTTCTTTACTAAACTACTATCCGAAGAGCGATTCAACTTTCTTTGTTGTGAATTAGAAATTTTGGATGAAATGATTATTCATAAAATTAGCCTGCGTAAATATCGATTATGTCATGTTTCTTTATGATGACTTTGTTGTGGGTATAAGCCGAAAGGGTCCTTCTGACAACAAGGCATAAAACCCTAAGCGACACGGTGCACTAGTCTTCGGACTACCGCTAGCTGGGATCCGGCCCCTACAGCTACCCCATGGTCGTTTCATCGTAATGATTCATATCATAAATCCTTATTTACTACATGGTTCAATTTCATTTATAATATGCTTAATTTAAATTTTCTAACTTCATTTTCATTTACTCCATTCAATTTACATTTGCAATTTTTTAACTTGGCCATTTACTTTTGAATTTTTAATCATTATCACTCCTGTCCATTTTCTCCAACTTGGCAATGTTTTTAAACTGTTTTCAGTTCTGGTCCCAGAACCCAAAACTCGGGCCGAACTCTGCCCAACACATTCGATGATCGAATTTTTGTTTCATTGGAAGCATCAAATGAATGGTTCAACGATTTTTGGTCACGGCCTGTGTAAGCGGGTCATCCTATCAATTGCGCTATTTTTTCTCGTTATGACTCATTATTTCATGATCGTTATCTTGATGAGCTAGTTTCTACAACTTCACATATATATTTGAATACGATCCAGATGTTTTACTGTAACCTTACTTTTGATGACACACGTCTCTATTCTCGTGTCATCGGGATCGACATCTCTTTTGATGATTTTAAACTTGCGAAATATCTCGAGATTCTGGAACCCAACTCTTGGGAAAAATTTGTCGATGCACGCAAGTTTCAATTTCCCGATGGGTCGTCCCTTTAGAGTTTCATGGACGATTTGTGTACTCCAAACACACGTCCACACAAGTTACTTGCAAAATTCCTTAACCCATATTTCTACGAGCATCATCGTATCGTCCTCTCCACATTCTTGTCCAAAGTGGGATCGACAGATGAAGTTTCTTATTTTAAGATCTCTGCCCTCTATCACCTTCACTTCTATGTCTCGTTCAACCTTCCACGCACTATGATGGACTAGATGATTAGTGCAAGGAAGAGGCCTCGATCATTGGTATATGCTCTCTATTTGTGGATGGTCTTTCGTGTATTTTATGTTCCTCTCGATGAGTGCCAGTTCCTTCCCGCCTTTGTCGTTCTATCTAAGGCAAGGCGACTTCAGGCAGTTGTCGAGTCTCTAGCTAAGTCTGAGCATTCCGAATCTGATGCTCAGGCTGATGTACCTGCTCTTGGGCAACCTGTGCCCACACCTCCTGCCACTCTCGAGTCTATCTAGACCATGCTTCGCGATCGCTTCATGTTAGAAGATGACCGCTGGACCCAGCTCGACTATCGTACCAATTTGCAGATAAGTGCCATCAGCAACTCATTACATGACATCCGGTAGACCATATCTCGGCATCCCTCTATGCCCCTTACTATGGAGCGGGATCCATCTCGCGACAGTTACCGTATCGACGACCCTTGGGTCATGCGATATCTGGATCCGGATGCAGCTTTTATGGATACTTGTCGTTTGGATACTTATCCATCTGACGTCGCTGGACCATCTCGGGCTCCATGATGGATGTGGTTTCGTACCTGCTGCTGTTGCTGATGATCTTATTTAGTTCTATGCATTATGGACTTATAATTATGCTGTTTGTTTTTCTTGTATGAGTACACTTTCTGTTTCTATGGATATTTAGATTTTATCTACAATTACTATATCATTATTATTGTGTGCTTTCCAGTTAATCTTTTATACAGTTTTTTGCCTATCTGTGTTTTCATATTTGTTATGCATAATTGATAAATGCCAAAAGGGGGAGATCTATTTGATATTCATATTTCTGTCATATTGTGTGATATCTATGTTTTGTGGCAGATTATGTATATCAGGATAAGGAACATTTGCTTACAGAAGAGCTATGTTTATGGGAAAGCTATTATTACGGGGGAGCTACTGCATGTCTACTACTTTTATCTTATGTCCAGGTATGAACATTGAATATACAAATATCATTTTATCAATTATCAATATGGGGTAGATTGTTGACCCAAATTATAGTCAACCAAATATTGACAAATTGACAATTGATACTTGTCATAATTCAATATGACACATCAAGACAGAACTCAGTGCAAGACGGACGTTATCTCTCTCCTGCAGCGTACTCGATTTTTAAGTCTGTATTATTTTACATTTATTAAGTCTAGCTAAATGTAAACTGAGTAGCACTAGGTATTCTGGGCTTAAACCTTATCCCCAAAAAAAATCAAAAGCTCCACCAAGCCAAACTAGCCTACAAAAGCCCATTTGAACATTCCGTCCTATGGAGACAGAGTTTGGGCCGAACATTGCCTCCACATGGAGTTCGGGCTGAACCTTGCCTCCACACAGAGTTCGGGCCGAACTCTGTCCCCTAAATTATAGGATCCTAATTTTTAGGGTTTGCTAGATGCTAGTTGTCCAGCGGCCAAAAAATTGAATTCTTCACACAAAATTCTCGCCGAATTCTGCCTATCCCAACTAGTATAAATAGGCCTTGAATTCTCTTATTTTCAATCATCCAACTATCTTCACTTCTCTTCTCAATAAGCCTCATACAAGCCTTAACCTTCTCATCTACTAGCCACAAGCTTTCTAAGTCTAAAAGTGCAAAGTGCTATTCAGTTAGGAGTTTGTGCAAGATTCATAAAAGTCGTTTGGAAAATCCAAGCATCGCCACAGCGATCTTTGTAAGAAGTTGACATGCTCTTCTAAAGAAAAGTCACGGGATGTAACTTCTATTTCACAAATAGTGGATTTAATCCTAAGCTAGAATTCTCAGGCCTGGACTAGTCCACCACGAGGGAAACCAGGTTAAAAACTACTGTGTTTGCATATGCTCTCTTGATTTTTTTTATTTTCGTATTTAGTACTCAGATTATTTACTGTTGGTGAAAAGAGGTTAAATTTTATTTGGCTGTTATTGTTATAAACTCTATTTACCCCCCTCTAGAGTTGTCTACTTGTTCTTGAGATTTTGTTTTGTACATTTTTGCAAAATGTCAGAAATTTAAAAATAGTATAACTTTTATTTGATAAAAAACCATGTATAATGCGAGAAATTATCAACAATCACAAAATTGTAGAGCTTACAGCTAAGACTAGCGACTCAACTAGGAAAAAAACAAATCCATATGAATTAACTGTATGGTTTAGAAGTACTTACAACATTGATGGATTTAAAAGTTGACCTAGTTGCTTTGTTTTTTTCACAATTAGCATATACCATGTCTCTCTTGAATATGATTTCTGGGAGTCCTTTTACCAAATTTTTAGAACATAGTTGTGAGATAGTGTCCATATTGGCATGTCCTAGCCTCATATGCCATAGCCAGCTTTTATCTTGATTGGCTACAGGCACTTTCCTGCATTGTTAGTACTTTCAAAAAAGTATACATAAATATTGTTTTCCCTAATCTCTTCAAATACGGGATACCAGATGACATATTATAGATTGAACATTTGTCCTTCATAAAGTTGATGCCATAACCATTATCTGCCAAATAACATATGCTTAATAGGTTATGTTTCAACTCAGTGACTAGACAGACATCCTTTATTACTTGATAGGGAGGCATACCAACAGTGCCATTTCCAATTATATGACTTCTCAAGTAATTCCCGAAGGAGACGTATCTTTCTTTCTTCATTGATAGCGTAGTGAACAAAGATGCATCACCAGTCATGTGCCGCAAACATCTGCTATCGAGAATCCACTTGCTTCTAGCATGAGAGGGTTGACGGTCCACCTACAAAATGAGTAGATGAATCCTTTGCTATCCATTTCTTGGAGGGTCCTTTCTGATTAGTCTTAGGAATCCAAACAAGTGAATGATTATCAACAAGCTTCTTGCTATACAATAATGTGATATATGCCCCTGAGTACCACAGTACGTCCAAGTAAGTTTTGAAAACGTGATACTTGTTTCTGTGTTGATGTACTTTTGTGTCTTCTTTGGAAACCTATAAGTGAAAGCATAATTATGATTGACGTGTTGCTTGCACACTTTCTGTGGTGTAGTCCTCCTAGATGTATACTTAGCATTAGAACAAACCTTAGACTGTGTAACAGGGATGGACTATTTGCCTAGCTTGGTTTCTAACTTTTTAGAAATCGCACAAGACTCCTCATATTTGACAGTCATATCAATGAGTCTTTGCTCTGTGACTAAGTGTATCTTCTTCTCTATGTCATAAAGTTCTTGCACTTTGATATAGTCTCCTTATTTCTTTACTATGGTGAGCATAGTCTCATCATAGTCTACTTTAAGCTGGGCTATCTCATCCATGCTACTGGTAGTAGATGTCTCTTTTATATCTTCAACGAGATTAGACAATCTGGCTACTTCAGTTGTGTAAGGCTTAACCTCTTTGCAAGATTTCTTATACTTGGCAAACACATTTCTGTGTTTATCAAGTAGTTCTCTAAAGGCAGTTTCTAGCTCATCGAAAGTAAAATCATCGTATAGAGGGTTAGAAGATACCTTATCGATAGCCAATTGACAAACATTTACAGAACTGGTCGGTCTGTCCTCCTTCTCTGATTTACTAGTCTCACTTTCGTGCCAGATGCTAGTATTAGGGTACTTTCGATCTGTTGTAGCTTTCCTGCTTGACCTTAATCGATTATATGGATTATGCTTCTTAGACAATGGACAGTCCTTCTTGATATGCCATGTCTTCTTACTTCCAAAGCATATTGTTTCTTTTTCGTTGCTTTCATGGACGTCCTTCTTCTTTCGGTTTCAACTCTCAAACTTCAACAACTTTCTGAAGTATCGGACTAGCACGGCTTGCTCATCACCACTGGATGATTCTTCGTCGGAATTATTGCATTTGACTCTTTGTGCTTTGAAGGCGATAGATTTCTCTTTGGCGGTTGCTTCTTTCAATTCTTGCAAGTCCATCTCATGGGTCATCAGCTTGCCCATAAGTCTCTCCAGAGTCATTGTCGGGAGATCGTTTCCTTCCATGATCGCAGTTGCCTTCGGGTTCCAATTCTTGGTTAGTGCCCGTAGAATCTTTTTATCTTCTCATGATTATAATAATTCTTACCAATAGATTATAAAGGATTATTAATATCAAGGAAACGAGTTAACATCTGTGTAATTAACTCGTTGGGTTTCATCTTGAATCATTCATACTCCTGTGTTAGTCCTCTAATTTTGGATTCCTTCACTTGGGAAGTAACTTCATGAGTTACCTCAAGAAGTCTCCAGATTTCATGAGACGTAGTACAGTTAGAAAATGATTAAACTCGATTTTATTAATTGCATAGAATAGTGCATTGATGGCTCGTGCATCTAGACTAGCCTTGTCTTTTTTTGTTCTGTGGATTTGTCATGTGGCTTTTCTACTAGATCACGATCAACCAAAATTCTGGCCGGTTTCTTATGACCATCAATTACAATTGACCAAAGATCAAAATTAAGATCAAGAGACTTAAGAAAGAAACTCATTCGTGTTTTCTAATAAGTGTAGTTCGTTCCATCAAATAGTGGGATTCTATTTGTGGATTACCCTTCATCGTTGAATATAGATTTCAAGGGTGCCATATATACTCTCTATAGTATTATATTTAAATATAACCTACTCTGATACCAACTGTAGGACCGTTAAGCACCTCTAGAGGGGGTGAATAGATTGTGTGTACGTGCAGCAAAACTAATCACCTTTGTAAAAATTAGCACTTATAAACTATGGCAGTTATAAAAGACAGTAAATAAATGAAGTAAGCAAGAGATAGAAAATCAAACTCAGTGAATACCATGATGTATACTGGTTTCCCTCTGAGAGGACTAGTCCAGTCGTGAGTACTCTTGCTCACTGTTAATCTACTATTCACAGGCTAAATGAGATCTTATCGTCTCTTTACAACACTGTGCCTTAGTGACGAATGCATAACGGACTCCAACAAACTGATTTCGAAAACTAGAACATTTTTTGAAAGACGCCTCTGATACAACTCTTCAGTACCAAGACTCTAGATCGAATAGAACTGTACAGGCTTTAGAAAGAAATGTATTGACAAGATTTAAATGCTTTAGAGTGCTGGAAAAATATTATAGAATAGATATAGAGAAGAGTGAATGAGTTGATTTAAAAATTTGAAAATTCTTCTCTATTTATAGTGTTTTTTAGAAACGAAACTCGGACAGAGTTCGGGCAGAGTTCGGATGCTAGAATATCGTATACGAACGTTGATAGCAGATTTGGTGGAAACATAAATTCAAATTACCCTAACCGAACTCGGTCAGAACTCGGACCGAACTCGGTCAGAACTCGGACCGAACTCGGTCAGAGTTCTGCCAGAGTTCTAGTGGGTCAGAACTCAATTTCAATGGGCCGAAAAATGTATAGGTTTTAGGCTATTTAGATATGTAGGGTTTTTGGGATAGATAGGTAGGCTTATTTGGAATTTTGGACTAGAAATAACCTAAGCCAGTATAATCTCGATCGATCTTACATTTATATTTCCTAGACTCAATAAAATTAAAAATACAGAAGAAAATACAAAATGACCCGATCTTAATTCTTATAAGTTTGCTTATGGATGATGATGCGATGTTCCTTGTGGACGTAGACGTTCTTCAGTATCAATTCCTGTAACCTATAGCCGTTTGTATATTTTGCGTATCGACCAAAGTTGTCGTTGATTATCAAAATCAGGTATGACCATTAGCCAATGGTCCAACAACTTCCCACTCTCTAGTAATTATAGAATTGCCACTCCTCTCCATAATTATCCAAATGCTAAAAACTTTGCTACTCTTTTCTAAATAATCACCAAACTAAGTATCTTAATAATACCTAGAAATTAAACCCTAAAATAGGAATTGGGGAAGTAGAAAATTAGGGGAAAATTGAAAATAGGGGATTACATATTTACCCACCTTAGGAAAATTTCGTCTTTGAAATTTCAAATGGAATGATCAAGAGTACAAAAGTGGCACGATGATCAAAATCATCCGGACTTGATTGATAATAGAAGAACCTATTTGGCACGACTAGAATAATCGAAAACAGAATTTAAAAATAGCATGATCAATAATTAGTTAGACATGATCGCAAATTGAGTGGAACCTATTTAGCACGAGCAGGTATGACTAGAAATGAACGAATAGAGAAATGGCACGAATGTTTAAAGTTAGTCAGGTGCAACGTGGAAAAAAAAACATATACGATTAGGCATGATAATCACAAGGATTTAAAATAAATTAGCATGACTAAATAATCGACTATAGGGATTTGATGAATAATGATCACGAATTGGTTAGGTACGAAGGGAAACTAAATTTTAGTTACGACTAGGCACAAGGATTTGAAATAATTTAGCTTGATGTAGACAATCGAATATAGAGATTAAATATTAACACGATTAACAATGATAACAATTAAATAGGCGGAAAGTGGAATGAAATTTAGTTATGATTTAGAAGAGCAAAGTCATCGAGGCACGATCATCTAAGCACGATCAAAATTAAAATTTAGGCACGATTGGAATAGAGTCAAATGGTAATAGTCACGTTCATCTAGAAATGATTGAAGAGTACTGTAAGTCAGGCAAGATTTAGAAAAATCAAAATGGTTGAAATGATTTAGGCACGAAAATAATAGGATCGAAGAAGTCTAGTAGTAGGTCAAAAATAAGAATCTAAATCTAGTTACGACCAAAATATAGAATCAGAAACTAGTAATATTTCCAAAATAGAATCCAAATATAATCGTAGTTAGAGGAGGATAGAAAGCTAACAAAATTAGAGTTTAGACATACTAGTTTAGAGAATCATCGAAAATAATTTTATTAAAATCACCAAAAATGAAAGTCCTACTACAAGATAAGGAAAATAAAATGATTACAAGATATGATAGAAAAAGAAAGGGAAACTATAAGGTAATCATCCCGCACTACTACTACAACTACTATAAGGTCTCACTGACCATTATTCCTCAATAACTCCACTATTTACAAATTTAGAAATGCAACTAATAGATCATGAATTCATCACTCCATGAGAATCAAATTCTAGAATATCTTGTGTAGACAGTCCCTGACTCTATGGTCACTTGATCCATAATGGAGGCACTGTCCCAATCTCACTCTTCATCCATCCCACTTGTAGCCCGGCTTCTTGAAAAAATTGCAAACAACCTCATGCTGCTTCTGAACATGAGCTGGCTCTTGGAACAACCCCCCTATCGGAACCTGAACCTCAGAAGTCTCCTGCTGACCATAATGGTGCTTCGTCGATCCAAGATTGGGATCCTTGCCTTTATCATGATCCCTCTTGTGCTTCAGATCCAAATCAACTTTCATTCTTTGAGCTATGGATACTATATCAGCATAGGTATTGGCACCATTAGTTATGACATAAATTCTAACATCTTCATTTAAACCATATTGAAACCTTCGAGCCATGACTTTAGGATACATGCTCCCAGCAAATCTACTAAGCCTACAAAAATCAGTTGCATACTCATCAACTGTCCTATCACCTTGCTCTAGATTCTAAAACTCTCTCTAACTTATCTTTGGCAACAACCAAAAAAAAATTCCTCTTGAATTGCTACTTAAACTTCTCTCAAGTCAGATTAGGGTTTGCTAGCTTAGGTTCATTCCTAAACCAAGTTCTAGCTAAGTCATGAAGTTGGAGTCCAACGACTTCTATCTTCAAATCATCAAAATGCCTTAAAACTCGCATAACCCTTTCTATGTCCTCTACCCACTCATCAGCATATAATATCCCTTCAGTGCCACAAAACTCTTGGGGATACATTTTCTTAAAATTCAAAATAGTCCCCTCCTTAGGTGCAGAAATCCCTTGACTTGCTACTTTATCTATTGTTGCCAAGGTAGCTAACTGAATACTCTCTATTCCTTCCTTCATAGCAGCTATTTATTCTCTCTGTTCTTCGTCCTAAATTTTTGTGCCTCCATCATTCCTTTGAAAATCTCAAACATCTACTCTCCACTCATAGGCAAACCCTCAGGAATAGGAATGATTGGATTAGATTCTTGGTTTGGAAGAGATGGAGGAGGTGAAGATGGTGAAGGAGTCTTGGTCCCTTTATAAGTCACGGGGAGAGATGAAGATGATCATCCAGAACCAGCAATGTCCAGATTATGCCTTTGAGTTACCCTCTTTCCTCTAGTCATTCTGAAAAGCAAAAAGAAAATAATGAGATTATAGGATAAAATCACTTAGAAATGTTAGAAAACAACAGGTAAAGAATATATGCAAATTACTCTAGTACTAATCATAAGGAATAAGCAGATAGTTAGAATCGAGACTTCCTAAGTCATGATTGAGCATTCATATTCTCGTAGGCTCCCAGTGGCACTCTAATCCTAAGCACCATTAGATTGACCTACATGGTTTACCATAAAAATGTGTCAAGCTTCATGTCCACATATTCAGGTACGGATTGTGAGCACGTCCAAGCTAAGCCACAGAATCGGCGATAGTTAGAAGTCTAGGCCTCGAAAATCTCCAAGTAGTTACAAGATTAATCTTTTGCTCAATCATGACACTAGACGAAAAATAAAACCAAATCCAAGCAAACACGATCACAGCATCCACTATCATTTTTGAGTACATATACATGTTCCATCTCCGGAGACAAATCCGGCAATTTATATCCTCAGTAAATAACTATGTGGACACGCACAAAAAAGAAGAAGAAATGTTGCCTTTTCTTATTGGCATAAGGCACCACAAATCGAGTATGCTTGAGAGATCCTGCGCTGAGGATCCCAGAGTACAAAAAGAATTCTGGGGAATGGGACGATGGAGATCGAGCCACAGTTGCTCCTTTACTCCGTTGACACTCCGATTACAAAAGTGGAAGAAAACCTAAGAAAATTGCTAACTCTCGGCTCACTAGCAAGAAGGGCAGCAATTTGGCTCTTGAAATGCTCTCCGTTCTGTCCTTTGAAGAGGTATGAGACCCCTTTTTATAGTCGTTTTCATGCTGGAATGATGTTATGCGCCCATATGAGAAAGTACACTAATTTTCATGCGGGCACATAGTCCTGCTTTTGCACTACTAAAATAAGGCAAATTAGCGACGTCCAGGTACGTCGCTAATTAAGGAAAATACGTCGCTAAATGTAATTAGCGACGAAAGATGAAGGTCGCAAAAAAGCTAGTTGTAGATGACAAATTTGTCGCCCTCCGTCGCTGTTTGCGACGTCACCCCAATGTCGCTGGGTCGTCACAAAATTAGCGACGGAGGGTGACGAATTCGAACGTCACCAAATTAGTGATGTTATTTCTTTTTATGTGATGACATGACATGCCTTCCACGTCAGCAGGGTAGCAATGTACATCGACCGAATTAGCGACGTCAACTCTCAGCCACGTCAGCTACTGAGCGACGGATTACGACGGATAGCGACGTGACGGCGCTAATTAGCGACGTCTGGATACGTCGCTATACATCGCAGAACGTCGCTATACGTCGCAGATATTATGATTTTTTTTTAAAAAAATTGTTTGGTATTTTTGTTATGCTATGTGTCTGTGTTTACATAGACACACATCATCACAAAAATACCAAACATATTTTTTTAAAAATTGGGCAACACCTCCTTTGTATATCAGATCATCGCTTATAACCCAGCGTAGGTATATTTGTCATCCCCGTCGCAGATATCACAAACATACATGTCCAAGTAAATATCATACATATACTCAATAAAAATACCAACAAAGTAAATATCACAAACATACATGTCCAACAAACGTACATATCCACAATGGAGGGCAAATAAGAATAAAAATCAGTGTATAGAACGGTCAATGGGCCCATAGGGCCAATACATACAAAGATGATAAAAAAATCTACTGGATCACTGAGGACCCCTGCCGCGCATCTGGGATAGCATGTACTCCTACAGCTCCTGTGTGAGCTGTACCGTAGGGGCAGTAGGAGGTAGTATAATATCTGGAGTCGGTGCCGTCGATGGACCGGAAGGACGTATCTGCTCCAGCTCTCGTAGTCGCTTACCATGCGCAGCAAGGGTACTCACCATCCTCTGAGTACGCTCCTCAATCGAAGTTTGTACCTGAGTGAGTGAGGCAGACATGGTCCTCTGCGATCTCTCCAGCTCGACCTGTCTATGCTTTGTGCGTTGCGTATACTCGGTGAGCGTGTACAAGCTGGCAGCTGTAGCCTGCTGCAGACTCATCAGCTCCTGTATATTGTGCTCGACCGCATCAAATCGTCCGGTGATCATCGGATCGTTGGATCGTCGATCTGCGGTATGGTAATCAGAAATCTACTCCTGCAACTCGCGACACAGCTCATTGATCCGACAACCAATATCCTGAGCTCGTGATGATGCCTGCAAAGCTGGAGACTGCGTACTGACAGAGGGGGCCCGGGATGACTCTGAAGCCAAATAGGCAACGTAGGATCCCGTACCGTAGCACATACCCTTCTGAAGACCACCAATGACGATCATCCAGAGGTCGTCCTGCGATGGAGCTGTAGGCGACTGAGAGGAAGTACCAGCCTCTCTCTCTGGTGGCGCACTAGCATCAGCAGCCGCCTGCTCTTGTAGTCGAAGAAACTCGGCCGGAACAATGTTTGCTAACGTCTAAGTGTTTGCTAAAGTCTATATTGATATCTGTTTTTCTGTTTTCTAAATTATAGTAAATTAATATAAAGAATAGAACGTACATATGCCTGCGTCGCCCTCTCGTCAATGAAATCCCCAGCCCTCCGATGGGTGGCCAGGAAGACGGTCACCATGTTGGGGTCCTCACCATTTTTTATCTGTTAAAATATATTATCTATTATTAGTATTAAACATTCTATCCAACTATATATAAAATGATGTCAGTCATAGGAAATGTACCAGACGACGAAAATGCTCCGTCATCGGAATGGAGCCACCATACCACTTACTGGCGCTCAATCGTGCCACCTTGGCCTTGTCAGACCGCTCCTGGTACTTGGCCTCGCCGAATCTAGCCTTCATCACAGTCTACTGCTCTTGCGTGATCCAACCATTGATCGGCTTTCCGGAGCGATCACGAGACTTCTGGTCGTGGATCGCATCACGGATGAGCTTGCCTCCGACGGCAGAAAATTGGGCCTCGTTCTTCGTCGCCCGGTGTGGTGGATAGAAATAGGTCCTCTACAAGAAGTAAAATAGAAAAATTATATAATATACACAAATCATTATTAAAATTTAAAAATAAACAATTTTTTTACCTTGAAGTGGGCCAAACAAAAGGCCTTTCTATCTGCCGGAGCATCTGAGTAGTTAATCCAAGGACCACCATAGTTCTGCCTCAGAAATAACCCCAGCTGTCTCTGTACTACAGGAGGCCAATATCTATACAATAATAAATTTAATGAATATATATGTACATATAATCATTTCAGAAATATATATTAACTAATTAACTTACTTCGTAGGCCCGTCCGTCCAAATCTCCATACGCGTCTCGTCCGGAGGAGCGCATGGAGGGTCGCTCTCACCTCCTGCCTGGGCAGGATCAGTCTTATCGTCGTCCTCTATATGCTCGACGTCGGCTCTCCCCATAGAGCCGTTGGCAGGAAGAATGCTGGATGCAGGAGGAATGCTGGACGCGGGTTTACGAATGCTGGACGACGAGGGAGGAGTCGCCAACCTGCTGGAACTGCCCTGTCCCGGTAATGGACCGGGAACAGAACGGTACACTGGCGTAATCGGAGATGAGGATGAGGGTACAGAATCTGCATCCCGAGCCCGAGGCAGACGGGACTGCCTAATTTAATATCCTCCACGTCGTCCTCCTGGTCTAGTCATACCTGATAATAACATATGACAATAAAACAAATATACATATTTATATGATAGACGTCACAGATTTTTAAAAAATATCATAGACACAGATAAAAGTGTCACTAAAGTATCACAGATTTATATGATAAAAGTATCACTAAAGTGTCAAATATGATGATAAAACAAACGTACAGATTTAATCCTCTTCTAAAAATTCATCTAGTTCGTTTAGCTCATCTTCTTCCTCTTCTTCTCCCTTCTCTACATCTTTCTCTTCAGATAATTCTACTTCTTCTACACAATTAGATGTGTAATGAAGAACTTCTGTCATGTCCACTTCAATAATATTTGTTACAAGAGGTAGTTTATCCTCTTGATAAGCTATATCGTCAACCTCAAAGGTATTTCTAGCTTTGGTCTTGCATACTGCCCACCAGTCCGACCTTGTTGTTCCCGTTTAGGATAACTTGCGAAGTACATGAGCTGAGCCTAACTTGATAGGACAAATGGTTCATAGGCTTGATATCGATGCCTATAGTTTATATCCACAAGACCGTGCTTGTCTACTTTCCAACCTTGACCTTCAATTGGATCGAACCAATCACACCTGAATAACACAATCTTTGCAGTCTCCATTCCATAACTATACGTCACCTCCACAATCTCCCGTAGGACGCCATAGAAATCATTGCCCATATCAACATCTTTGTAGTTCGAAGATCTGATACACAAATAGCTTTTTTTGGTGGAGTTGAGATCCATAAAGTTATCTCTGATCGGGCAAGTTGTTGACTTGAACCTAAACCCATTAACACAGTAGCTTGGCCATATTTTTGTAGCATAAATTGGTCCCTTGGATAGCGTTCTAATAGACTCATTCTCAAGTCTTGCGTATGGACGACCGACCTAAATACCACAAAAAAATAAATTAAGCTTATTCTCAATCAAGTGCATATACAAAAAGGTAATTACAGAGTTCTCAAGTCTTATATATGCACTCAACCATGATAGAAAATAATGCCTCATTTCTTGTTCTAGTTCTTCTTCTGTTATGTGTGGCCTACCTGACCTCACATCATCATTAAATATGGTAAAAACAACATCGTTCAATTAATGTAATAGTATAATAATCAACACTATTAAAATAATATAGACGTATTAATTACTTATCCCTCCAACTTCTCTACTTTATCATCGTCGTAGTTGAGTAATACATACACCTGAGCAGCCCTTAGCTCATTATCGTTCAGATATCTCTTCTTCATTTTACCCGATGGCTTTCCTGGAGCATTGAATACCTTCAGTATTGTATCATTACATTCATGATCTTCGTCATCATTTCTGGAAGCTCTCATTCTATTAGTTGCAACATGATGCTTGAAATACATCGAACAAAAGTTTGTAATCTTCTCGAGAACATAGGCTTCACAAATATAACCCTCGACCCGTGCCTTATTTTTTACCTTTTTTTAGGTGATTCAAATATCGCTCGAACGGGTACATCCATCGATATTCGACGGGTCCACCAACACGTGCCTCATAGGATAGATGAATCGACAAATGCTCCATAGAGTCGAAGAATCCAGGAGGAAATACCCTCTCTAGCTTGCACATTGTTACCGCAATGTCCTTCTCTTGCTTTTCTAGACAATCAACAAGGAATATCTTAGAACAAAGATCCCTGAAGAATATGCTAAGTTCTGTCAATGGATCCCAAACTACCTGCGGTAAGAATTTCCGAAATATAATTAGAATTAACCTCTCCATGAATACGTGACAATCGTGGCTCTTCATACCCGTCAATTTATTTTCCTTCGGATCACCACATCTTCTCAGATTTGACACATATCCGTCTAGAAATTTTAGGCCCTGGATCCACCGACAAAGTCTCACTTTATCCTCCTTGTCCAGTAAAAAAATTGACTTCGGTAGGAGCTGTTTTCCATTCTCCTCTATCAAATGCAACGCAGGGCGTTTGCATATTTCTTCTAAGTCCAACCTGCCTTGGGATTGTCTTTCGTTTTTCTCTTTACGTCCATCAAAGTATTAATTATGTTATCAAACACATTTTTCTCAATATGCATGATATCAAGATTATGTCTGATCAGATTGGTACCCCAATATGGCAGATCCCAGAATATGCAACTCTTTGTCCAGTTATGATCTCTACTAAATCCATCGCACTTGTACCCAGTTGTACGATCTTCGATAGCACTTGAAAAATCTCTAACCTCCTCCCATATCGTGGCTCTGCACAACCTTGGCGGTGGATCACCCTTCTCTACAACGCCGGTACGGAATGTATTCATGTTCCTTCTGAACGGATAATCTTTTGGCAGAAATTACCGATGACAATAAAAAAGTATAATTTTCCTTCGTGTTTCAAGTGGAAAGCCTTAGTACGGTCCATGCAATATGAATATAAGAGACAGACATGAGTGCTCCATCCAGATAACATTCCATAGGCCAAAAAGTCGTTGATGGTCCACATAAGGATTGCCTTCATATGAAAACTCTGCTTCCTAAAAACAACGTACGTGTTAGCGCCTACTTCCCATAACTGATTCAACTCATCTATCAAAGGTTGTAAGTACACATCAATGTTCCTCTTCGGATTGTTCGGACCAGGAATTATAACGGTTAGAAACATATACTGAGTCTTCATGCACATCCAAGGCGGTAGGTTATACGGAGTGACAATCACAGGCCAGCACGTATACTGGGATCCCGAAAGACCAAAAGGAGTAAAACTGCCAGAAGATAGCCCTAATCTGACATTACGCGGATCTGAAGCAAAATCATGATACACTCGATCAAAGTGCTTCTACGCTTCTCCATCGGATGGGTGATCTAACACTCATTCAATCTGTTCTCGCATGTGCCAACTCATATTTTCGGTCGTCTCTTTCACCATAAATAATCTTTGCAACCGCGATGTTAAAGACAAGTAGTGCATTTAATCGATCGGTCTTCTTGGACCGTTAGACCTTTCTGTACTAGTTGTCTTATAGCAATCAACACCACAAAATCTGAACATATCTGCGTCCTTGTCGTCTTTGTAGTACAGCATGCACCCATTGCGACAAGAATCAATTTTTTTGTATCCCATCCAGAGCGATCTCACCATCCTCTTAGACCGATAGAAGTCTTTAGATAACTTAGCACCCGCCGACAAGATCTCTATAATCAACTCCAACACTCGATTGTAGCATTCTTGCGACATGTTAAAATCTGACTTAATGCTCAACAGTCTTGTAACCTCTTCCAACGGTGAATGATCCTCACAACTAGGATACAATGGAGTCTTTGCATTCTACAGCAACTCCATAAACTTTTCAGCATCGACATTCGGTGCCTCCTCAGCTACATCATGAATGAAACTAGGCCCCGCAACGATGAAAACCATATTCACGCACCCATCGTCGTATGCATGATTATCTGAAACAAAATTAGGTCTTGCATGCATATACGACTCAACATAAGGCTCCGGCTCTGATGCTAAAGACACAAGTTCTCCGTGTGCGATCCACTGATAGTAATTAGGCGTGAAACCCCGCGAGTACAAATGATATGTCACTTCCACTTCTGGATAATATTTTATGTTATGACATTTCACACACGGACACTTAATTTTGGTGTCGTCCATGTACTGAGGAAACGCCTTAGCAAACTGCAGGAACTGCTCTACTCTCGCTATGTATTCATCCCGCACACCACACATATCATCAGGACGACGATTGTACATCAATGAATGATTCCGTAAGTAGTAATTCATATCCATTTGGAAATAATTCTATAAATATGGACACACATATTTCGTGCAGTATCTAGTCAAACTGGGTGAAGTTGAGTTGACTAAGTCAATATCCGTCTGGAAAAACTAGTCAAACTGGGTGAAGTTGACTAAGTCTAGGCAATTATCCTTCACTAGACATAGACATAGAAGAAACACCGATATTTGTAGTGTCCGTACTTCCTCGTGTATATTATAGTAGAGAGACATGGTAACCGTATGTAGGGGTACAACTCGGGCGGGTTGGGTCGGGCTTCAGGTCAACCCGAGCCCAACCAGATAAATCATAAGACTAATCCGAGCCCAAGCCCGGCCCGACCTCGGGTTCAACATATGAAGCCCAAGACCAAGCCTGGAGGATCGGATTGAACTCGGGTTAGGTCGGGTCCATCGGATAATGTTGACCAACAGTAGACTTTTAGTCAACTGGTCAACTCTGGTTTGGTTTCGGGTCAATTCTAGTCACTTTTAGGCTAAGTGCCCACATCTAACTCTAATACAAAACTTCTAATATAAAATCTTACTAACATATCTTTCACAATTTTCTCACTCTCTAACACAAACCACTTTCTATTACAAAATATTACATGACTATATATTTCAATGATTAATTTTAATTAATTTCCATAACTCGATGACATTGGCACAAAAGGTGAGGTTGCACAATATGGTTAGAACGCTTCCAAAACATGCTCTAAATTCACGAAAAATCCTCAAAAAATTGTTGGAGCTCCGTTACTGCCCTGCTTATATTATATAAAATGTTGCAAGAAAAAGATGCTGTGGTAATTCCAACTATAAGTGACCAGATGCGCCTAATTTGTATCTTATATGGCATGGTGTTCTTACAGAGAACGTTTGTTTAATTACTCTTTCAGAGGTCCACTTGGAAGGGAAACAAATCCAGTTTTCTTGTGGCAACTAAGGTTCTGTAGACTGTAACATAACCTTTCTTGTGGCAACTAAGAAATGTTAAGGAATTTCATTTCAATGTCTTTTAGGTGTCCACATATAGGGTAGTGAAAACCTTTCTTGTCACTCTATGCAGTACAATACAAGGTTATAGGCATCACGATTATGTTTAATTAGTATCATTATTGTCTTAATGGAAAATGCCAATGGCACTTGATTTCTCTTACAATTCCTATGATCATGTTATTGAATCTTTTCCTTACCTCCCTACTTAAATCAACAACAATATCAAAAAGTTTTTTTATTGTATCTGTTTGATTTTGTTTACTTATTTGTACACGCTGTAGGTTATCCAGATTCTAAATGATCTTATTCTTTATGCATCTATGAAATCTTACTAACATATCTTCCATTATTTCCTCACTCTCTAACACAGACCAAGCCGGACAAGCCATCGGACTTGGACATGAACCTGACACATGAACCGGAGCCCAACCTGATTGTTGATCGGGTTCAAATATTTTAACCCAAATCCGAGCTCGAACTCGAGTATCTTCAACCCTAACCTAACCCATTAACGGGTTTATCCGATTGGGTTCGGCCTGTGTGTGTGTGTGTCCGTGTGTGTCTGTGTGTGTGTGTCTGTGTGTGTATTTTTGTGTGTTTGTGTGTTCGTATGTGTGTATGTGTGTCCGTGGGAGAGGAGGATGAGGAGGAGGAAGAGGAGGGAGAGGAATTAGGTTAGGGTTTACCTGAGGAAGATGAGGAGGAGCTCAGATTGGGGGAGGGGGAGCTCGAGGAGGAGGAGCTCGAGGGGGGTAGGGGTCGCCGGGGGAGAGGGAGTCGCCGGGGGGGAAAGGGGTCGCTGGGGGGAAAAGCTCGTTCTAAAATTTTTGAGTTTTTCGAGTGGGGGGGAAGGAAACAGTATGCCCTAAGTAAAAAATTTAGCGACGTCAAGATTCAACATCGCTAAATGTCACAAACATTTTAATATATGGCTACATATTTTAATAATATGTCGTTGAATGTTGCTATACAGTGACGTAATTTATCTACTGTCGCTGAACGTCGCTATTTAGCGACGTTTTGCGATGTCTATAGAAAGGAGTCGCTATATTACATATTTAGCGACGTTATTTATTATGTTGCTAAATTACGTCGCTAATATAGCATATTTTAGTAGTGTTGGTGCATAGAGTGTAGGCGCATGCAGACCGCGTGATCATAGGTTGATCATGGGGTTGACGTGGCCGCATGCTTCGGTGCACGACTGCTCGTGGAGACTGACGTGGCTATATGCTTCGGTGCACGATTGATCGTGGGTTTGGCCGAGTCGTAGGGCTGTCCTGACTTGGGCGTATAACCTGAAACAGGGCTATGCGCCCCCTTCTGAAGGAGTCCAGAGTGGGCGTATAGGGGATATATGCCATCAAAATGGGCGCATAGCTTGCTTTGGTGACTTGGGCGCATGTGGACTGTCCTGGCTTGGACGCATATGTCTTTCTGGCTTGGGCGCATATGACTCCCTGGCTTGGGCGTATGGTTGTCAAGAATGCTAAAATTTTCATACTTCTATAAGACCCCCTTCAAAGTTTTTGATACTTGAACGAGTTCAAAATAGTTTGAAAGAAGCATAGACCGTCTTCTCGTGATTCAGTGGGCGTATAGCTTAGCTCTTCCTTTGGGCGCATAGAGTTTGGACAGACTGTTAGAGAGATGGCTGTTGAGATCTTCCTCAAAAATTTGAACTGACAGATTCATCGGAGTAGAATTTGGAGAGGTCCATCCTTCATGTGTTGTCCACGTCAGCAAGTGGTAGTCGCATAATATGCAAGAGACTGGGTTTTCATGTGAGCGCATAAGCCATAGTGGAGGCATAGTATGCAGTAGGCACAGAGGCGCATAGGACTAGTGGACGCATAGTGTTTGGCCTATGCCTATAAATAGGCCTTGAAAAGAGAGAGAAGATTCATTACTCTCTTTTCTTCAAAACTGTCACAAGACTTTTCGTCTCTTTTCTGCACGAACCACGTCTCCCAAGGCCGCCAAGAGATCTGCGAATGGCAAGGGGTCTAGATTTCGGAATGCCAAATAATGGAGCCCGACGTCGCTGTTCCGTGCAGAAGACGAGGACTTAGTCACGGCTCTCGCAGAAGAGGGGGCTACTTTCCATGCAAGGAAGGATGCTCTCGCTCAAGAGATCCATGAATTGGCTAATCAGTATGAGTAGTTCAATGCTACAAATGAGGCACGTGCTGCTTTGAAGAATAAGCTGGCTGTACAGATTACTGAGAAATATAATCATATTGTACGGATCCAAATTGAGATTGCTCAAGTGGAGGCCAGCTTGAGGACATCAACGTCTGAATAGGAGGACTATTTGGTTCAGGCTGTCGTGATCGCCATAAATTTTGACAACTTAAAAGAACAGCTGGTAAAGTTGAAGGGAGAGCACGTGAATCTAATCCCCTTCCAGGATGAGGCTGCTCGTCAAGAAGAGGAATGCCACCGTGCTACCGCGAAGTCCGAAGACGAAATTGCGACTCTAAGGAATAGTATCAATCGATTGTGTATCCTTTATATTTTCTCTTCTAATAGGCCCAATTAGCCGTCAAGACTCATGTATCTTTTTCTTTTCTCTGTCTTTTGATAGACGTTTTTAATAAAGAATATTTTTGGCTTTCAAAATTCGTGAATGAAGTTTGTGAAATATCAGAACTAGAGGTAATGTGGACGTAGTAAGGATATTTCTGGTGGGTATTCCGCTGGAAAATTTGATGTAGACTTATTATCCATTTTATATTTAAGGTTCTTAAATATAGATAATAAGTTAAAAGAAGCTGCTAATAGAGGTAATATGGACGTAATAGCAGAGGATGTTCCATATTTGACCAGAGGTAATATGGACGTGGAAGGATATATAACATTAGGTAGGAGTAGATAATTTAGAGGTAATATGGACGTGATTATCCTTGATGAATGCTTTGCTCAGAGGTTATATGGATGTTGCAAAACCTTTCTTAATCATTCCATTGGGGAAATAATTATCAAAAAATAGTTCAGAGGTAATATGGAAATAATTCCAATAGGAATCTTTTAAGAGGACCTATAATCCATAGCGTATTCAGGACTCTTGAAATACGAGTAATAGTTAGATGATTTTTTGAATCATATAAACATTGCACTGTACATATACATGATTAAAATAGGGTATATATGAATATTGTTCATAAAGGTTAAATATTATACCACTATGCCATGCCTGGATGTTTTACTTTATTTGTCGATATCGGTTTTTATTAGAGTACTCTGATAATCTTAGTGATGGTTGTTCGACCAAATGAACCAAAGCGTTGCAGATCGTATCGAATACACTGGCTCCATGTCGGGACGTGTCCTATACGTGTTATGGTACGCTAGTACGACAGATGATGATTGATCCTTATCTGAGACATCTTATATATCTCATTTCGTTTCTTGTCGTTGGTCGTAGTTTTTATGTTGGTACTGTTGGGTTGTTCATTTTGGGTACAGATACGCTCGTGTTTGTAGGAGTCGATACTGGACACGGATGTGAGGATACCTTTGTGTCGATGATGTAGCCTCTCTTCAGTTGCAGCTACGACCCGACGAGGTGCTGTATGTGCCTGCGAGCCGAGTCCGAAGCCTCCCTTCAGATTCTGACACTAAATTCTGGGGTATAAGTTCTAAACTCTTGTATGATTTCAGTTTCTGGGTTTATTTTGTTTGTCGATGATGTTGTTGGATCTCGATCCCTATATAAAAAGGGTTTCGATCGACTGATATGTGTTGGGTTCGATTTTGGCTTGACGATCCTACGATTGTCTTTGTTTGTGAAGCGCGAATGATCTTTAGATCATGTTCGGTTCTTTACTTGCTGTTGGATCATTTTCGGTTTCGGGTTACCTAGCTGCTGTTAGAATTATTTGTGATGTATGTATTGTTGGTTTGGGTTTCTTGTATAAATTATTGCTTGGGTTCTCCTTCCTATACTTGTTGTGGGATGTTGGTTTAGGTTTTCCTTATTATACATGTTGGGTTGGGAAAGATTTCTTTGCTGTAGGAGATATTTTGATATTTGGATTAAAATTGTTGGTTGGGTATCTATTATGCATGATGGGTTTAACTTGGTACTGTGGGTGTTTTTGTTGGGAGCTTTTCGATATAAATCACATGCGGGTATATATTAATTGGGAGTATTTCTATTTTGGGATTGACATCTCCATTAGCATGCATGCATTATTGATTTTGGGACTACGTCCATTATGCCATGCCTGGATGTTTTACTTTATTTGTCGGTTTTGGTTTTTATTAGAGTACTCTGATACTCTTGGTGATGGCCGTTCGACCAAATGACCCAAAGCATTACAGATCATATCGGATACACTGGCTCCGTGTCGGGACTTGTCCTATATGTGTTATGGCACGCTAGTACAGCAGATGATGATTGATCCTTATCTGAGACATCTTATATGTCTCATTTCATTTCTTGTCGTTGGTCATAGTTTGTATGTTGGTACTGTTGGGTTGTTCATTCTGGGTGCAGATACGCTCGTGTTTGTACGAGTCGATACTGGACACGGATGTGATGATACCTTCGTGTCGATGATATAGCCTCTCTACAGTTGCAACCGCTACCCAGCGAGGCGCTGTGCGTGCCTACGAGCCGAGTCCGAAGGCTCTCTTCGGATTTCGACACCAAATTCTGGGATATAAATTCTAAACTCTTGATTGATTTCAGTTTTTGGGTTTATTTTGTTTGTCGATGATGTTGTTGGATCTCGATCCCTACATAAAAAGGGTTTCGATCGACTGATACGTGTTGGGTTCGATTTTGGCTTGATGATCCTACGATTGTCTTTGTTTGTGAAGCGGGAATGATCTTTAGATCATGTTCGGTTCTTTACTTGCTATTGGATTATTTTCGGTTTCGGGTTACCTAGCTGCTGTTAGAATTATTTGTGATGCATGCATTGCTGGTTTGGGTTTCTTGTATAAATTATTGCTTGGGTTCTCCTTTCTATACTTATTGTGGGATATTGGTTTAGGTTTTTCCTATTATACATGTTGGGTTGGAAAAGATTTCTTTGCTGTAGGAGATGTTTTGCTATTTGGATTAAAATTGTTGGTTGGGTATTTATTATGCATGATGGGTTTAACTTGGTACTGTGGGTGTTTTTGTTGGAAGCTTTTCGATATAAATCACATGCGGGTATATATTAGTTGGGAGTATTTCGATTTCGGGAATGACATCTCCATTAGCATGCTTGTATCGTTGATTTTGGGACTACGTCTACTATGCCATGCCTAGATGTTTTACTTTATTTGTCGATTTCGGTTTTTATTAGAGTACTCTGATACTCTCGATTTTTCGATATAATTCACAGACTCTAAAATTGACAGACTCTAAAAGTGAGGGTTTTGCTTTCTTTTTCAGGGTTTTGCTATACATACATGTGCTATGGACAGTCTTCATGTCACCAAGTTGAAGCGTTATAAGTGTGCTTCTTCGCTACAGTATCTGTGAGATTTTTGATGTCGATAGTTTTGATGTAGCTAAAGTGTACTCTATGTTGGATACTCTATATATTTTGAAAAGATGTATATAATAAAATGGAGAAATGTAGAATGGTAGCTAAAACACTCTATTTTGAGACAATGAAATGGAGAATGGTACTTTATATTACATTTCAATGCTTTGTTGTGAATATGCTTCAAAGTGGTTGTTTTCGAATTGAATTGAGCAGCGTTTGAAATATCATGCAGTATAGAGCATTATAAATGTGATATAACGACCATATACAACGGTTTTTCATTACTATCAATAATGCTTTGAAAATAAAATGTAGCAGAAATTCAACCTATTAATGACGATTTTGGATGAATTATCTATAACGCTTTTAAAAATATTTATAACACCCTATTTCATAACGCTTGGACTGAGAAAAAGAGTGTCATGGTTTACAATTAATGGCATTTTTTAGCCGTCATTAAAAGATATTTTTGTTGTAGTGTATTTCTTCAGGAACTTGCCACTGATCGGCATCATGAGCAAGTCACCATTAGGCTTGGTTAATCGATACGCACCGTTAGAATACACTGATTCTATAGCGAAAGGACATTCCAATTTAGGCTAGAATTTTTCTTTTGTCTTATGCATCATAACCATTGGTCTTTTCACTGCTAAGACCAGATCACCAACTTGGAAGATTCTTTCCTTCACCTTTTTATTAAAGGCTCTAGAAAGGCGTTTTTGGTATAGCTCAATACGCTGCTGAGCTAATATGTGTTTTTCGTCTAGCGCTTCGAGCTCTTGTAGTCGCAGACGGTAACTTTCTTCGGCAGTCAACTCACTGGCTAAGGCTACGCGAAGAGAGGGAATCTAGATTTCTAAGGGAAGAACTTCTTCGTTTCCATAAAGCAGAGAGAATGGCGTACTACTTGTTGGAGTCCGGACTATTATACGATAGGCCCAGAGACATTCGTCGAGCTTCTCATTCCAATCGCGCTTGTTTGAAGGCACAAACTTCTTAAGAAGTTTAATGATGGTCTTATTGAAGGCTTCTGCTAACCCATTAGCCGCTGGATTGTAGGAAATAGAGGCTACATTCTGGATTTGATTCTTATCGCAGAACCGCTAGAATGCATGGCTCAGGAATTGTGGACCATTATCATGGATGATCCTACGAAGTAGGTCGAAGCGATAGATAACGTGATGTTTGATGAAACTGATCACGTTCGACGTCTTTACTTCGGTGATGGGTATAGCATCCGCCCATTTGTAGAAGTAATCGGTTATAGCTTGGATGAACCGATGTCCTCTGGAGGATGGCAGGATGATTGGGCCTATGACGTCCATACCCCCGGCTTCAAAAGGCCAAGATGTCACCGTCGGGTGTAGAAACTCTGAAGGTTGATTAATGAAGTCGGCGTGGAACTGACAAGCCCTACACTTTTTTGTATACTCAACAGTATCTGCTATCATCATGGGCCAATAATAACCCATTCGTTTGAGGCAATCTTGTAATTTGGGACCTGGTTGATGTGTACCACAAACTCCATTGTAAGCCTCACGGAGTGCATGTTTGGGTTCTGTGTCTGATAAACATTGTAATAGTAGCCCTTCATAAGAGCGTTAGTACAGCATTTTGTAGCTGTATTATAGTAAAATCTGAGGGATCCCCTTTGGATAGACACTGCTTTCTTTGGGTCCTCAGGGAGGATTCCATAGATGGCATAGTCTATGAAAGAAAATCTCCAGTTTTTAACGTTGACGTTTGTTTCTGTTGCATAATTGTGATGAATATGCAAGGCATATTTTACACAGAATAGTTTTCGACCAGATACTGTGATCGAATGCTGAGTATTGGTAGGGACGGTCAAGGAAGCAGTAAGATCAGCTAAAGCATCTGCTTCTATATCCTGTAGTCGAGGCACGTGCTCGATGAAGAATCTAGTGAAAGTAGAAGCCAATTCGATTGTCGCTTTGTGATATGGGATGAGGTCTTTGTGACGAACTTTATAATTCCATCGGACCTAACTAACTATTAGCTTAGAATCGCCGTCAACTTCTATATAGTCAACTCCCAATTGTTTTTCCAATTGAAGGCCGATCAGTAGGGTATTATATTCGGCTATGTTGTTAGTACAGTGTTCCACGAGAGAATATACATGGTGTATAACCAGATGGTCGGGTTACACAAGTACGATGCCTACTCCGGCCATGATATTTCCTTTAGGTCCTTTCTTGATGCACCGTCAAAGAACATTCGCCAAATGGGGATTTCTTTCGTTGCAGTGTTAGATTCCACTACTTTATCGGGGATTTTATTGTAAAGTTTGGAGGATTCTGGCACCGGATGAGCTGCTAGGAAATCAGCTAACGTTTGGCCTTTTACTGCCTTCTGAGGGAAGAACAACATATCGTATAAAGTCAACAGTGTTGCCCATGTAGCTAAATGGGAATTAAGAGAACCCTGTTTAGTCATGAGTATTCTGAGAGTATTGACTTTAGATTTGATGTGGATAGTCTGCCCAGACACATAGTGGCATGTCTTCTGGATAGCAAATACCAGTACGAGATATTCTTTTCCACAGGTGTGTATCTGTGCTCGGCACCCACCATCGTACGGCTGAGGTAGTAGATTGCCTGTTCATGGCCGCCTTCATTCTTTTGAGCTAATAGGGCACCAAAGAAATGGTCCATAGCGTGGACATTTAGTAAGAAGGGCTTCCCCATTATTGGAGCCACCAATACTGGGGGCTTGTAAGATAATTCTTGATGTCGTCAAATGCACATTGACATTGTTCAGTCCAGACGAAAGATACTTCTTTCTTCATGAGCTGAGTAAACAGTTGACACCTTCCAGAAAGGTTTGAAATGAATCGTCTGATGTAGGCTAGCCTTCCTTGAAGTCTGCGTAGCTCTTTGAGATTTCTTGGGAGATGCATATCGAGGATAGCTTTCACTTTCTTTGGGTCAAGATGTATATCCTTTGAAGTGATAACAAAACCAAGGAACTTGCCGCTGGAGACTCCCAAAAAAGACTTGGTTGGATTCACCTTAAGTTGGTGTGCACGCATAAGTTCGAACACCGTTCTCAAATCTTGGAGGTGGTTGCCCTTGAGATGAATTTTAACTGTGATATCATCTACGTAGCATTCCACTATTTTGCTCAAATGATCATAAAAATTGTGTTCATAGCTCGATGGAATGTCGTCCTGTATTTTTCAATCCGAAGGGCATCACCGTATAGCAGTATACCCCCAATGGTGTTCGAAAAGATGTGTGTTTCTCATCGTCGAGGAACATCTTGATCTGGTTGTAGCCTGAGAACCTATCCATGAATGACATCCGCTCGAAGCCGCAAGTATTGTCGATCATTACATCGGTGATCGGTAGAGGGAACTCATCTTTTGGGCATACAGAGTTCAAATTACGGTAATCGATACAGACTCAAACTTTACCATTCTTTTTTATAACTGGTACAATGTTAGCGACCCAGTTAGGGTATTGTTCTTCACGAATGAACCCGCTTGAAATAAGCTTCTTGACTTCACCCTCGATGGCCTCTATGATATCTGGTCGGAATCGTCGTTGTTCCTGCTTCACTGGTTTAGCTTTAGACGAGATATTTGGACGGTGCATAGAAACTTTAGGATCCAATCCTGGTATGCCTTCATAGCTCCATGCAAAGACGTCAATGTATTCTCTTATAAGCTGTATAAGAGATGGTCGTTCTTCGCCAGACAAACTTTTACTGATGAAGATTGGTTAAAGAGATTATTCATCTCCTAAATTAACTTAGACGACTTCGTCTTCAGTAGGTGGATCACGTTGTTCGAAACATAACTCCCACCTAGTATCCATCTTTTAAGCCTATTGTTCAAGCTCGATTGATTGGACATTGTCTATAATTTGGTCAACTGACACCATGTTGACGGACAAAGTTGCTTTGAATATGTCTCCAATGCTGGAGTCTGAATCCCAGAGACAGGAATCAGAAGAATGAGAACAACGATCTGCTTCGACATCTGATCCTTCAGGAGTTGTTGGAGGAGTGACGTAATCCAAACCAATACCGTTTTGTTGATAATCGTTCTCGGGTTTGCTGGGAGGAGCAAAGTGATGTATTGGCAATCATCGTTCCTAACTGTAGTTTAGTTCCTGGTCGCTTTTTATATCATATCCCATGTTCTAGATGAAATTCTTGGCCTGCCAACTATATCAATAAAGTTGCATTTTTCCAGAATCATAGTCACCTTCAGTGTTATGATTGGAAGTAGTAAAGTCCAGAACGAACTTTCTTTCGCCAATTATTCGACCGAAGATGATCAATTCTTCACCCTTCTTTCTTGCTGGAATGAGGAAGTAGTTGATATATTCTGACCAGACTTTTTCTCGCAGACGAGGCGGTGACCGACATGCAGAGATGTGGTCCTATGCCATGCTCTAGGGCGTATATCGTATCTATCTACTGGTTTACAGATTGGTAGACATCGGAGTAATTCAATGATAAACCTTTACTTAGAAAACATGAAAGTTCTTCTTCAGGGATAACGTCATCTACTAAAGGTACGTTATTTTAAGTATTGATATACTCATTAAGGGGATAATTGTCTGGAATAGGAGCCACAGACTTGGCCAAGTTTGCCATATAGGATAACTCTTCTGGATTGGGAGGACAGACTTCAGTAGGTTCTACCCGAGGTGTTTTACGGAGAGTGATGGTCAATGGTACGACCTTATTAGGATTCTTCTTTTTAACCCAGATTGTGAGAGGCTTTTGAGTACTTTTTGTAGTAGTACGTCCTTTGACTCGGATAATCAGGGGACCGTCACTGCTGAATGAATTAACTTGAACTTTGTTGTCGTCGTCTTTGGGAGGCTGAGATTGATAAAGTACCGAATCTCTGTAGTAGGCTTCAATGCCCTTAAAAGGATCGACATCGGCAAACTCTGTCTTCATGATGCCATCACCATTGACATACTTAAAGCACTGGTGAAGTGTAGAAGGAACGATCATGTTCTCGTGTATCCACCAACGTCCCAATAAGACGACGTAGGATACATTAGCATCAATTACATAGCAAGAAACCTCTGTTCGGAGATCGTCAATCTGGCAATTGAGACGGATCTTGCCCAGTGGGTGGCTTCTTCCAGCATTGAAAGCCATGATAGTTGTATTGGTTACAGACGGCTTGTGTAGAGGGATCCCTAGAATTTGGAGTAAACTTCTAGGAATGATGCTGAGGGAGGAACCTAGATCGATATGCATCCGATCCACCTTAATCGCCCCGATATGCCCTGTATAGTACAGAGGTCTATCATGATGATTGTTTTTGAGTAGCATGTCCTATTGTAAAAAGGTGATATTAGGCACCACTTCCATAGTACTGTGGCAGTGAGGGCATGAGACGGATCTTCAGCGGAGGCTTTGACTTCAATGAGATAGGAGTCGACATGAAGTAATGCCTCACTTAAGGCCTTTTGCATCTCTTTGAAGAGTTACAATAGATCGAACAAAGACAACCTGGCAGGTGTATTGGCCAGCTGTGCTAGTATGTCAAAGTTGTAAGGCCGATCCATGCCTTCGAGATTTGGTGCCTTCAGAGACTTGTCAAATCGTGTTTCTGCTTAGCTTTGTCGGTAGTTGAGGGCTTGGATGGACCGGCTTCTGAACCTTTAGGGGCAGCAGAAGCTTGGGAAGGTACTGCTTCTTCTTGTGTAGGGTCATAAGTTCATAGGTAAGCCTTTCCAGATCGTGTCTCGCCAGATAGAACTTCATAAATGGAGAAACACCATATGACATGATTTGTATTTCTTGCCCCTCTTTAATTTGGAAGATACCACCCCCTACGTCATTTCTTGTACAAGGTTCGAATGGACCCACATGATCTTACCATATTCAGTCGTGAGTGGGACCAAGGTTGAGTTGCGAGCTGGAGGCAGGTTGACGACTTCCATTATTGTCTTGGAGATTGGGACTACGTCGTCTGGGACTTCTGTGGGAGAAAAGTCACCAAATTGAAGAGAGATCATGTTAGAAGATACGACCTTGTCTTCAACTTCTAGGTTAATCACTTGGCTGTCGATAAGCTATTGTATCTTCTTCTTTAGGATGATGCAATCCTTGGTAGAGTGGTGTATGTACTGATGATAAAGATAGTACATGGGATCGTTGAGTTGGTTCGCCTCCGCAGAACATCGTGGTGGAGGCAATGTCAATTTATTAACCTTCATCAATGTGTGAAAAATGGTAATAACATCATCCTCATCAAAGGCGAAAGTCTCCTTAGGTTTGTCAGGAGCGCCCTGAGAATTGGAAGATCCCTTGGAAGTGTCGACCTCCAAGACTTCTTTTCCTTTACCCCCACGAACAGGGATAGTTTGAGGGTGCTTGCCTTTGTCTTTAGATTTGGGTGTCTTCAACCCCAGTAAATCTATATTAGGGATGTCATTTTCAGCAGCATCAGCGGCCCCAATGAAAGTTGGCCATGTATTGTACTTATGTATACCTAGACAGAACTTCACTGTAGGAAGGAAGTTATGTCGACAAGTATCCATAAGTTCTGAGTCTGGTATACCGAAGGGCATCTTCAATGCTAGTCGCTTGAAATGTTCGATGAAAGCAAAAATAGACTCAGTCCTCCTTTGCTTGGTCTCGATGAGGGTGGACATACTAACATGCATGACATTCTCATAAAACATGTTGAGGAATAATCTCTCCAAATCTTTAAAAGAATTAATACAACCGTCAGGCAGACTGCAGAACCATTCAAAAACTACCCCCTGTAAGGTGCTAATAAATAGCTTTGACAAGAATGGATCATCTTTGGGTAAGTGTAGAGTCTGTGTTTTGAAGTATGTCATGTGTTGGTGAAGAGAAGTCATTCTGTCAAATGAATTTAGCGTCACTGGCTTGTAGTTAGGAGGGCAAGTAGCATTCTCCCATTCAGGAGGATAAGATTGAATATTCCCATCATCTGAAGCTCGTCTTTGTGTGAGATGGTATCGAGACGGGCAACAAGAGAATCGATTACATTCTGTTGATTGACAGATGTTGAGAAACGACTATTGTACGGTTGTCTGGCATCATTGGTGAAGGATCACCTCCAGTATTTACAAGATTTGGAGGAGGCACAACGGAATGATACTCCTTCTGTAGTGAAGGATGGTTGTTGCTATGAGCTGGACTAACGTGTGTTGAGACATTTAGTTGAGGTGGAGGAACAGTCCCAGCGGTTTGGACTGCCATAATACTGGTAAGCATATCAGTGATCTTGGCAAAGGTGTTTCAAGACTCTCTAGCCGTTTGTTGGTTTGATCACTGGTTTCTTCAGGTCTCTCTCTATCCGCCATGTATGTAGATAACATACGAGGATGAATAGAGGAGACTGTACAACTTGTGCTGATACTGTCTATCTCTGAGTTGAAAAGTCCCTCGTCTTCAGGTAGGGAAGGTAGATAGTCACCGTCAGATTCGGAGAGATCATCGTCATCTGAAAGGCTACCCCCGGTATGAAGGTCATCTGCTTCAGGCTCTGAGGAAATACTGCCCCTAGCTGAAGGATCATCACCTCCTGCTCGAGAGTCCTCATCATCTATACGAATCTCATCCTTGACCGAGTAACCATATAGACTCCTTCAGATGTAACAGCTCGCTGGCTATTTGTTGGCAGACTTCTTCTTCTTCTGTTCGCAGAACTGAGAGAAAAAGTTGGGTTCATGGTCCACCTTCTTTGATTGGGGCTCCCGTAAGGAGGACACCATGAAGCCATGTTGGATGAATCATATAGCGAATTTTCATCATCAGAGCGATGCAATCGTTGAAACACGGACTACCTCTGAGGCACTCTCATTGCTTTGGAGCAGCAACAGTTGATGACAATACTGGTGCACGGATGTATGCCATGAATTGTCGTATCCTCCCTCGTTTTACGCTTATGATTTATCATGTCGCATAAATCTGCGGAAGGGGGTATTGCCTTAAAACCCATGTCACATGTATCACCGAGCTTTGTATATGGGTTTGTAAGGGTAGTTGGCACATCCGAACTTAGTTCACGTACAGGGGTAACCGCCACATCGAAGTTCTGTGATGACCTTGAAGACAACCACGTGCTATACGCGTTGGGGCATGTCTTTTTGTTGTGGGCGCATAGACTACGGAGTCTACCTTTGGACGCATTTTCCAGATGTCCTGGCAGCATGCCTGAGCTTCCTGGATGTGGGCACATAGTATGGGTCATCAGATCTTGGGCACATAGCCTTGGGTGCATGACCCTGGACGCATAGTCTGTCGAAGACAGAAGTCTTCTGTCCAGAGTTATGCGCCCACACACTCTCTTGGGTGCATAGCTTTGGGCACATGCTTCGTGAAGCAGCATTATTTTCTCCCAGTTTTGCCTTCTTCGTTTGTGAGCCTCGTTGAGTTTGTCCCGAGCGTCGAACACTTCGATTCTTGGCATCGTGGTGTTTTCCTTTTCCAAGTCTCAAGCATTGAACACTCTGTTGTTGATTGCACAAGAGAGAAGTCACTGGGCTAGTAGAGCCCGGAACGGTATGCGCCTTTTTCATTTGTGGAGCTTCTGTGGTAGTGCTATTTTCCCAGAGGAGCTCCATGCGCCCACGTGGAAGGCCTATGCGCCGATGTGACAGAGTCCTCTGGTTGCATATCTTCTATGACACTGGCAGGATATGCACCACGAGCCTTCGGAAGCCAAGTCTTGCGAGACTTGTTCGGTTTCACTATTTTTGAGAGAGTAGAGCCGTCCCTCGAGAGCATCTCTTCGAACGCCTACTGATCGAACTTCACGATCAACATATTTTGAGTGCTTCCTACTTTATCGGTATCGAATTGCATCACCACCTTCTCGTTAGAGAAAAAGGTAGTCCCCAGCAGAGTCGTCATTTTTGTGGACACACACAAAAAAGAAGAAGAAACACTGTCTTTTCTTATTGGCGTAAGGCACCAACAATTGAGTATGCCTGAGAGATCCTGCGCTAAGGATCCCCGAGTATAAAAAAATTCTGGAGAATAGGACGATGGAGATCGAGCAGCAGTTGCTCCTTTACTCCGTTGACACTCCGATTACAAAAGTGGGAGAAAACCTAAGAAAATTGCTAACTCTCGGCTCACTAGCAAGAAGGGCAGTAATTTGGCTCTTGAAATGATCTTCGTTTTGTCATTTGAAGAGGTATGAGACCCCTTTTTATAGTCTTTTTTGTGCTAGAATGATGTTCTGTGCCCATATAAGAAAGTACACTAATTTTCATGTGGGCGCATAGTCCTGCTTTAGGCGCATAGAGTGTAGGCGCATGCAGACTGCGTGATCGTGGATTGATCGTGGGGTTGACATGGCCACATGCTTTGGTGCACGACTGTAAGTGGAGACTGACGTGGCCATATGCTTCGGTGCACAATTGATCATGGGTTTGAACGAGTCAGTGGGTTGTCCTGACTTGGGCGCATAGCCTGAAATAGGGCTATGTGCCCTCTTTTGGAGGAGTCCAGAGTGGGCGTATAGGGGATGTATGCCATCAACATAGACGCATAGCTTGCTATAGTGACTTGGGCGCATGTGGGCTGTCCTGGCTTCGGCACATATGTCTTCCTGGCTTGGGCGCATATGACTCCCTGGCTTTGGCGCATGGTTGTCAAGAATACTAAAATTTTTATGCTTCTACAAACTATACATTTGTTACATCAAAAAGTAATCTGTCCTTATCATCTGAAGTCTTCTATAACCTTCCTCGATTCGTCATCCAATCCAAGTCTTGTCCACAAGCTCTGTCATATATCAACGATCCAGTCAGAAAATGAGCAAAGTACAATCCTCTAAACAAAAATTGCACGATACAAAATAATACAGTAAAATAAATACAAAAAATAAAAAAACAGATCATGTGACACGAGACAAGGTCATGCAATGCATCCTGCAACATAAACAACTACGAGAAACCATGATCAAGAATAATACGACTAGAACCAAGTACAATTAAAATATCGTGTTCAGTATATGGTCAGCTGGGGTAATCCGACACATCCAAAAATGGTTATTAGCGATAGGAGTACGGCACGACATACGTAAGGTGTATGTGTGCTATTTACGATATATACGATAGCAATTGGTTATGACCATATACATACTTGCTATTTCCCCTTTTTCCTCCGAGACATGAGTCGTGATTAGTAAACATGTTACAAGTCATGACCAATATACGATAAGCAAGTCACAAGTCATGTACGATAAACAAGTCACGAGTCATATATGATAAACAAATCACAATCACGACCATGAATAATGAACATAAATCACAATCAAGAAATACGATCACGATCAAGAAGCAGAATCACATGTCGAATCGTGTCACAATATGAGACATAACATGGTAACAAAAAATATTACAATTATAATGTATTGAGAAAACATAAGTAAGGAGTGTACCTAACTTAGGTCCAATAGCTGACATGGTTCCTAAAACAGAAACCTCTCAGAAATAAATACGCATGAATATCATCATAAAACTATTTAATTCCTAGAAATTCCCTAAAGAACTTCTTACTATTATTTCTAATCCCAACCCTACTATTAAACCATGGCCTCAACCAAAATTCTAAATTAAAGTATTAAAAGCCTAAACCCTTTACTAAACCCACAGCCACACTGTATTTCTTATTCCCTCTTCTTTTTATTCTGTCAGCCCACACCGGCTTAGCCCAAAAGCCCATGTTACTTATCCATCGGAGCTCACTTAAATCAAACCCTAATATTGCTTTTTCCTTATCCATCTAAATGAGTCCAAAAATAGATCTGGTCCAAAGTTATCTAATAAAAACCTAATCTTCTGTCTCTCTCTCTATTCAAACGAACAGACACAACCACCCACTATGCAACCTAATATTTATTTCTCACCATCTTTCTCTCTCTCACTTATATTGCTCACAGAGTAGCCCCTCTAAAAAAGCAACCCTAACAAATTAACTAAAAAAAGAAAAAGAAGAATGAAGATAAAGAATATAGCAGAAGTACCCACCTGATGTCAATGTCGGAGGTAATGGTCAAGGTCAGGGGAGCAGTGACCACGAGGCAGAGACCAAGGCTCTAGGAGGCGGCGAGCTGGTGGCTCTCGATGAAGAGCACTATAGTGTTAACAGAGAGGTGGAGGCTCGAGGATCGGACGGAGGACTTAAGGCTCTCGCCGTCAAAGGTCTCGACTGGGGCAGAATTGCTTGACAGTTGTGAAAGGTCTACAAGGAGGTGGCGCTTGGTCGAAGATCTGTGGCGGCCGGATCTGAGGAAGAGAAAGTCACCATCCTGATTTGGAGTCGGAGGGGCCCCGGCCAGATGTGGCGAAGGGGCAGATGACAATGAGGGGCAGCGACGAGAATGCTGATTATGGTGGCACCTCCATGGCAGTAAGAAGGAGTGAAAAAGTTCGGCAAGAAGACGTCCAGATCTGGACTCGCTCGCCGGAGAAAATCTATGGCCAGCAAAGCACCGGTGTGTCCGTGACTGGACACGACAGCGGCTACTCCAGGGCTCATCGACGGTCGCGGCATTAGTGGAGTCCGAACATGACGAAGGCACAAAAGAGCTATGGTTCGGTTGCACTAGTGTGTCTTGTTAATAGCAGGACAGAGAGGGGACTAGGGCTTCTACAATTATTAAATCGTGTCCTGTAGACACTAAGAGTAGGACATGATGTGGGACTGAACTGTAACTGTGTCCAGGTTGTGGACACAGTGATAGGGTTTGGAGATTAAACGTAGAATGTGGCATGTCTGTGTCCTCAGGGTCGGACACGGAGGTAGAAAGAAGATGATGATGGTAAATGGGTGATTAATGCTAATAAGGATTAGGAATATTTATAGGGAATGAAACTTTGGTCCCAAGCAAAGTTAGTTAGGGAGTTTGTTACAAATTAGTTAATTAGTTATAACTAACTTGATAATTAGTCACATGACAAATTAATTATGCCTTATGCCTAAATAATTATCTAGAAACTTCCCACTCTTTAATAATTACAGAATTGCCACTCCCTCTTCCTAATTATCCAAATGCTTACAACTTCGCTACTCTTCTCTTAATAATCACCAAACTAAGTATCTTAATAATACATAGAAATTGAACCCTAAAATAGGAATATGGGAAAAATAAAAAATTCAGGGAAAATTGAAAATAGTGGGTTACAATGTGTCATCAAACAATTTATGCTCCAGCATTATGTTATTCGCTCACATGCATGTCAGATTTGTTGGTTCTCTTTGGTCTGTTGATATCCAGATACATGTAAACTTGAAATTTTTTTTGTCTATTGTGTAGATCCTTCCAATTGAAGGTTGGCAACTGGAAATATATACTTTCTATAGTTCTATATTAGGAATCTTAATTTCTTTATCGAAAATATTAGGAGTACCACAAGCATGAAGAAAGTAGTCTCTTTTTTCTCTTTCTATACCAGATACACCTTGTATAGTAGTCTACAAATTAACCTTATGTTTCCAAGACTACTATCCTTCCTCACACCACATTCTGCACACATTAGATCAGGGCACACAAAAAAAAATTTATGTAGAGAACCCTTCAGTTCCCTACTAACTACTACTATGGTCGTCCCTAATTAGTAGTGCCTCCCTACTGTACATAATAGGTGTCTGTTGGAATATTAGAGAACCATACACCTGTTAGTCACACATGCAAATACTATATAGGTACACCCCAAAACATATACCCATAACTAACATACAAACTACAAACACAAGCTAAAACACATATACACTGGTATAATGATATTAAGCACTGATGACCTATGTTATTGATACACAAATTACACATTCCAGCATAAACATAGGAACTGCACGAACTGAATCCAAACTCTCCTTATTTTCTTCTTACTTACACATGTACACTGGTATACTGATATTATACACCCTTTATTTTCTCCACTATATTTTTTTCTTATTTTCTTATTGGTCAGCAAGCTCATTAACATAAAATGGTAATTTGTGCAATTGTTCTCTTAGGAAGCTCCGGCCGGGTTTGCCACTTATTTTGGTTTTATTTATGTAATTATCAATTTTTGATGTTCAAGATGTATGGAAACTACATTCTTTGGTTGGATATGTTTGTAGTTGGACAAGTGTTAGATGTTTGTAGTTGGACGTCTGTTGGATGTGTTGGAAGTTATGGTGTATAAACAGTATACAAATTTTAAATATAAAAATTGGACTTTATAGTAATGTGATGTATGTATATCTTCTAGATTATTGATATTATGTGTGTGTTCGATTAATAATATATAATTATAAATAAAATTTTGGCTAGATTCTCTTGACGGTTATAAAACATCAATAATTAACTCAATCCTGCTACAGAAGGGCTTTTCATTGACGATTTTTAACCGTGAATAAATGCTTTTCTTGAGGGTTTTTCTCCTTCAAAAAAATAGTTTCTTGATGACTGTTATTAACCGTCAAGAAAACTATTATATATATATATATATTTATATATATATATATATATATATATATATATATATATATATATATATATATATATATATATATATATATATATATAGGAAGCGGATCAAAAGCCCCCCTTAGAAAACCCCCTAAAAACCCCCCTCACTCTAATTCGTAATATTAATGTTAATATTAATGTTAATATTAATATTAATGTTAATATTAACATTAAATACTAAAATTAACATTAAACTTAACATTAAAATTAATATTAACATTAACATTAATATTAACATTAACATTAACATTAATATATAAAAAAATAAAATAATTAATATTAATATTAACATTAATATTAACATTAACATTAATATTAACATTAATATTATGAATTAGAGTGAGGGGTTTTTTAGGGGGTTTTCTAAGGGGGGGCTTTTGATCCACTTCCTTATATATATATATATATATATATATATATATATATATATATATATATATATATATATATATATATATATATATATAGTCTGGCTTTGTCTATGTTCTCTCAATTGTATATGTGTTCATTTGGAGAATTAAATATTTATGGAGACTGGCCTTGTATTTGAATTTAATGCCTGGATCCAAAGAATGATCTGGGTCTGCGTTTGAATTAATTAACATGTTTCATTTGAATTCATTTTGTTGTTATTTGATGTTACATTGTTGCAAATTAACTGAACGTCTAGGTTTGCATTTGAAGGTTTGCATTTGAAGGATTGCATTTGAATTTAAGTGGAAAAAAATGGCCTGTTATATTAGGCCCATTGGGCATTGGCCCACTAGCCCAGCCGAATCGATTCATTCCGGTTCAGGTCTGTTCTGAATAAATACGGTTCTGTTTTGGTTCTCCATATTTCGGTTCGATTTACTGTCGGTTCCCAACAATCTCGATTCGGTTCAGTCCAACCGAATCGACCAAATGCTCTCCCTATATATAGACACATACACACACGCACACACAAAATCCAATCTCAATATATAAATTCCCAAAAATATACATGAATATACAATTAATAAATTATATGCCTAATTAGGATTAGGTTTGACTTTGGCGTTAGTTTTGGGTAGCTTAAATATTTGCCAATTAGGATACACCTATGATAATTTCTATAACTATAAACATCTATAACTGGAAACATATTAATATAAAATATAAAGAATATATACACACACATATATACACAAAATTTTATTTTTACTTATATATATATATATATATATATATATATATATATATAATATCAACATGGAGGTTTTTAGATGCATTACATGTATACATGGTTTTGGGTCTGGTTCAGGTCAAGTTCGGCCTAGTTTGGAGCAACCGGGTATGCTAAAATCTCAAAAGCTTTTAAAAATAATTAATTAAGCCAACTGTATGGTTTAACCCACAACTTGACTTATTTCTATACAAGTAACATAAATATGGCTAAGTCTATATATATATATATATATATATATATATATATATAGAGGAGGGATCCGCATCCCCTCATTTTTTGCATCCCCAAGCATCCCCATGTTAACAACCGTTGGATGTGCTTTAAGTCATCTAATCTTAACCGTTGGTAAATCAATGGTTAAGATTAGATGACTTAAAGCACCATCCAACGGTGTGAGTAGGGAGGATGCTTGGGGATGCAAAAAGTGCGGGGATGCCTATCCTTCCTCATATATATATATATATATATATATATATATATATATATATATATATATATATATAATATCAACATGGATGTTTTTAGATGCATTACATGTATACAAGGTTTTGGGTCTGGTTCAGGTCAAGTTCGGGCTAGTTTGGTGCAACCGGGTATGCTAAAAACTCAAAATCTTTTAAAAATAATTAATTAAGCCAACTGTATGGTTTAACCCACAACTTGACTTATTTCTATACAAGGAACATAAATATGGCTAAGTCATCCTTACCATGGCTAATATGCTAATTATGGCATGTGACTACCCTAGCCATGCCATAATTCCTGGTCAACGTGCATCTCAAAACTCACTCATGACTAAAGATATATATAAGTAATAAATATTCTTTTAAAATATACAAAATCCAAAAATTACTATTTAGGCCAAATAAATAAATTAAAAATTAGAGTAATGGGTATTTACACAAAATAGTTTGAGAAGTAACATTTGCATTAGAAGCCTCAACTATGTTTTCGAAAATAAAAATTGAAAAGCAAGAGAAAAGTTATTTAATTATGGTGATATACATTAGTAATCAGTTCAAGATAAGATATGAATCTGCATATATTCAGTGTGTCCAGACCTATATGGCATGTAATGACCATTTTAACATGTAACTAATTAGACCATCAAAAACATGAGGATAACAAACAAGATCAAACTTGAATAAGAATACTTTCTAACTCCATAGAGTAACAACTAACAAAACCTATTAATGGAATTTATGATTTGACAAACAAGCTGATATTTTGCAGGAAGAAAATACCACGCATTGAATATTATATTAGAAGAATTATGGAAGCTGGAGCTATCTTCCAATATTTTGACCTAAAGTTAAAGACAAATTAGAAAGTATTGGGAGGTAAGACTTGCGCATATGGTTCTGCTACTAACTTCCTAATTATACGCATTATATTGGATTTGTCGTCCCGGACTGTAAATCACTAACTATGCTTTGTGACCTCCTATAACCATAAATTGGTCATGATTTCTTTTAGGTATATTATCTAACACCATGAGGACATAACTTGAAGCTTTTCTATTGTTTCATCTTCTTCTAAATTTTTAGTACTTTTCCATTTGTAAAGATAACAATTGTGTAACCATATAGAAATATGATACATCTCCCAACAATCAAAGAAAAAGAAGCAAAGAAAGCCTTACAAGTATGGGATTGGATATCTTGAAGAGGAGATTAACAGAGGTTGTAGCATGGAGAGGAGTTGTACAAAGTTTGTCGCGTGGAGAGTGACTACGACCACTAACTTCTTATTCCTATCGGCGTCGACCCCGTTTGTCGAAAAACCCCTGACCATATCTTTCGACAGTAGCTCCCTGTCGATCTGCCAACCATGACCATGTTTCTGTACTGTCTCCAATTTTTGACGACATCTCCAAGAAGGTTAGATCATCTCTACCATGTTCGAACAACACCAAAGTGCCGAACATCCACTTTTCTAGTAGTTGCTTCGTTATTTTTTTCTTTTTTTTATTTCATTGCTAAAAAATTAATAGAAAAGAAGACCTAGAAGAGATGAAGATAAGAGTGCAAACCACTGACTAATAGTAATATGGATATTTGCGGGCAAGAGAAGAGAAGAAAAGAAGAAAATAAAATTAGGGTTGGACTGAGATAAAGCTTATAATTTTTATAGTCATTCTAAACAAGCTTCTAAATGCGCCAGCTTGCGAGTCAGCTCGTAAGGTCATAAATGAGCCAGCTCGCAAGCTCAAATGAGCCTAATACTTTTGAGCTTGTCTTGTTTATTAAACAAGATCAAAATTGAAGCTTCAACTCAGCTTGTTTACTAAACAAACCGAGAGCAAATGAGCTTTTATCCAGCCGAACTTCGAGGAGCTCGTGAATGGGTTGGCTCACAGCCCTACTTGTGCCTGAAAGATAGCATTGTTTTGATAATGTTTCCATGTATGTTCACTATTGTTTACTACTATTTTTCGTTCAACAATGTTAATGTTCCGATCTTATCATGATCGTATTTGTTAGTGAAATATTGGTGAAAGAATATCATTTGTACCCATGTAGTCTTTCCAAATATTGTCCAAACCAATAGTGATCACCCAATGACCGCTATCAGCCATGCGTGACATGCTATGATTTACTAATATCTTGTCCCGTCCACATGCAAAAAGCCGATATTCTAAGCAATGTACATAGATTATTATTTCTTAATAAGGTCCTTTGCATGCTAGATTTTCAAAATATCACTATGCATATTGTTATAGCTTATGTTTCTTTCACCACCCTTTTTAGGGATATTGTTCTTACACTGCTTCTTCGTGTTCTTTCTGTTTCTTTTTCTATCATATAGTGTTAGTAGATATATTATGAAGTGTAACTATATTGTATTATTATACTTTGCTCAAATCATAACTCAATAGTATTGATATATTTAGACGAGGACTACCATACGCACTATGGTTGACACAAGGTTGTCGTTCTTTAAGAGATAAATCTTAATCCATTGGTTGTTATATAGCTTAGTTAGTTTCTTTATATCTTTGAATTTAGTCTTACAATTTAGCGGGTTTGTTCCCAAGGATAATACCTTCTGTATGTAGTGGAAGTTTATTATCATTAATTATTTATGGACTTTTAGATATATTTTTTGTCTTGGTTATTTTCTCTGCTATAACATCGACTAGAATTATTGTTGTAAATGAGCTAGTGTATTCTATTATCTAACACTATGAGTATAATACCTTCATCAAGGGAGACAATACAAAGCATATTCCATCAAATTCATTTTAACCCGGCAGCTTCAAGAAAAAATGTGATTGACATGAAGTAAATAAAATCTTCAAAATACCTCGTAGATCTTTTCATATAATCACTCCCAAAATCAACATCCAAAAGTTGGTGTACCAGATTTGCATGAGAAGGCTTCATCAAATAGGCATATGAATATATAGATTGAAATTATCGAGGAGGGATGTAAAAATTTAAAATGATGCAGGGGTAGGTGGGTCAGGGAGTGATTCTTCATTCAACTAATATTAGACATGGTTGTAATAATTTATATAGATGTTTTGAGGGTGAGTCTTACAGATACAAGTGGAAACATCATGAACACTAATGTCTTTACATATTGTTCTCATTTCCTGCAATAAGGTTTTTGCTACTAGATTTTTCAATCGAAAGGTTTTCAATAAGACAGTGTGAGACTCGTCTCAAAGTATCGGTATTGGTATTCAGATAGGTGAGTTTTTACAATTTGTTGTACCTTCTAATTCCATGTTCACAAGAAAATACTTAATGACTTGTGCAATATATTATTTATCCTCAGTTTATGGCAACATGATTATTAGCAAAGTACCAGGGATATGTAGAATACCATTTAGCATTACCATAGAACCATGCTAGGACTCATGTGTTGAACGAAACCCTGTAATTTTCCAAACATAGTAATTTTCCTCCTGGTCGGCATACCGTCGGTACACTGATATGTATCGACAATATATAGTCCGGGCATATTTTGCCTTAGGAATATTAATCGATGCACGCTATCATCCATTGGTTTATAACAGAGATCATTCTATTATTCCTTGGTTTCTTGGTTCTGAAACACAGTTTTTGTCATGCCCCAGTCTTAAATCTTACGGGACGAGCACGTGACTTGGCCAACTGGTACAAACTCAAGGGCGAACCCATTCTATGAAACTCCTCAAGCATGTACTTAAGCTGTCTATAAGATAGACTATCTATATAACTCAATAATAATCTCTATGTCTCACTCCACAATAATACATGATACAAGAATGGGCAATATATATCATGGTATGCACCCCATAATACACTTGTCTGAATAGACTAGATAGAAAAAACATGAGTCTATAACTACTAGGTAACAAGCAGAATATATCATAATAAGAACATAAAGCACGAGAGATGGTAAAATAGTATCACTAAAAATTCTTGTATCCTACAGTCGCACTCATAACCAAGCATCCATATATCTATTCTACTAGTGCTCAAAATAACCTAGAGAGATCACCATGTCCTAAGAAAGGCCGTAGCAAGAAATATAATATACAGGCCATATACAGTAAATAAACATGCAAGATAGACAAGAAATAAACATAGCTAAGAAAATGGCATGTCATAGAAAAGCATAATACTAGATGTAGCTAACAAGTAAATTACCGTGATTGTAGTCCAGTGAAGTGCTAACGGTCCTATAAGAGATGTTGTGGAGATGAGGAGATGGAAATTTGTGAAGGAGATGGGTTTCTTGGTGAAAGAATGATGAAAATAAGAGAAAGGGGACTATTTTTCGAGTTAACAAAAACTGGTGGGGGAGGAAAGGGTCGGCTAAGGAGTAAAGAAAAAAGAAATTTGGTTAGGGTTAAGGTTTTATTTAAATGAAATATATATGTATATATATATATATATTTTATTTTTTATATATATATATATATATATATATATATATATATTATTTGAGTTAAAAAAAATATATATATATTATTTGAGTTGGATTTTGTATTGGCCGAACAATATTGGGAATAGAGAGGAGAAGCGGTAGCCAAGAAAGAGGAAAAGGGGGTCGGCTAAATGGTTTGCTAGTTAAGAAAGTTAGTTAGTCAGAAAGTCCCATTTAGGAAACATTTGCATATATTCCTGTATATATGTAAAATCACTTTCAAATATGATCTTATCTAAAATTATAGATGTATATATATGGCAACCATATATATATTTAGTGATATATTTTCATTCATTGAATTGCATATTGGGATTAAACAAGATTTTGACTTGATTGGATAGCTTTTATGCAACCAAAATTATATAGAAAGCCTTTAAATATATGTAAATATTTATATAACCATATTTTATGTAATATACCACAACTTAATTTGTTTCCATATATAGGACATGGATATGGCTATGCCACACATACCATGTATAATATGCTAGTCGTGGCATATACTACACCAAATTGCCCAAATTCTAATAGTCCCTATTTTTAATTTCTAACAGTAGTAACCCGTTACAAAATACCAACTAGGGTATGTCGTTAGAAAGCACTATAGTGTGTTAAAAGTATAGATATACTTTTTTTTGTACATTAATAATGGTGAAAAAATCCAGCCAACCCCAAATATTTTTTAGCCAAAAAAATTAGTGCCTACTTTCCAAATTTCCCTCCAACTTTTCTGATATACACGGATCGGTTCTCTCTCTCTCTCTCTATCACATTCACAAATCTAAAAAATTAGTTCAGAAACTCTCACTTATTCTCTCTCTCAATCAGTAGATGCGATGAGTCATTAGCTCGAATCCGACGACTGGCATCCACCTACGAGGAGTCATCGACTGCTCCGGCGACTCTATTGTCCACTTGCGAAGAGTAATTCTTTGCTTCCAGTAGCATTAACCCCCTTCTTTTGCTATAATTTGAGGTAAGAAATATCCTAGTTTTTTGGTTCAAAATTCATGCCTTTATTTAGATGTGATATTGCTGCATTTATATGGCTACTGCTGCTGCTGCATTGATTCTTTTTGTTTTCCCATTTGGGTTATTACTTGCTGGCTAAAAAATTGGTTATGCTATATATTTTTTGGAAGTAATAAATAATGAATGGTGAATTACTACTATTATATAGCTATTGATTTCTTTGGATATGGCACACATGTAGGAAGAAATTGATTTCTTTGATGGGCTACTAAGCCAAATTGTATCTAAAATTATTATATATTTCAGTAGATATGTGCTTTTAACTTCCCTTCCATCTTGCAAGGAAGCTGATTAATAAATCAAAAGGAAAGAAGCCACATGGCTTGATGTTTTGTTAATAACACCGCTCAATATTGTGACTGTCATGGAACGGATGGCCGTAGGATATATAGTCAACAAATATATATTGATTGAATTAATTCATGAGCCTTTACGATATTTCGAAAAGATGATATTGAACATAATTAGTTTTGACAAAGTGAGGTAAGCGATTCATGTCCACTTAACATATTTTCTATGGATTCAACTCTAATGATTGTAATGTATTTTTTTTCTAATTGAATTTTAGGTTGATTTATATGAAATTGTTTCAAGTATTGAAATAAAATAACTATAAATGAAAAAGATTTTGTAAGAATACAGTCTGGTGCAAATTCTATGCTTAGTATTTATCTTAGTAAATCTTGTAGTCTAATTTTTTACAGTTTTTGTTTATGGTGCAGTATGACGGAACCAATTAACAAAGAGTGGATAATAAAACGGATAGATTGGGCTAGGTATATACAAAGGGGATTAAAGATTTTCTTGACTTTGCTATTAAAAACTGTGATGTGGGATTGACAACAATACCTTGTCCATATGTTATGTGTCGAAATAAATTAAGATTTCGAAAAAACATTGTTGAAAGCCATTTAGTTTGTAATGGCATTAAAAAGTCATATACTTTATGGGCTTCATATGGTGAACAGCCATCTAGTCGTAAGGATCCACCATTGCAACAAGTTGAAGAAGAAACCATGGATGAGGAATATATCGAGGGTGAGGGATGGATAGGAATGGGAGACTATATCAATGCTTTACATCGTGTTAACGAAGCACCTCATGTAAATGATGAGGATGGTGGTGGTGCAGGAGTTCAAGAAGAACCTTACCTCGTCAATGAGAAGTACAATGAATATAAGAGGCTATCAACTGAGAAGTTGTACCCATCATGTGAAGGATCTAAGACAACTCTTTCTGCAATTGTGGAACTACACAACTTAAAGAAGCAGTTTGGTTGGTCAGGTAATAGTATAACAATACTTTTTTTAATGTTGAAAGGGTAGCTCCCTAGTGGAAATATATTACCGAAAAATTATCCAGTTATGAAAAGTAAGATGAAAGACTTGGGAATGAAAGCCATATTCTTTTATCCATGTGTCGATAATTGTGTTTTATATTGAAAAGATAATAACGATAAAGAGGAATGTCCTCAATGCGGAGTATCGAGATACATAGTGACCATAAGAAAGGGAGGAAGCAATCATATAGAACCCAAGAAAATACTGAGACATTTTCCCTAGATTCCAAGACTTGTAAGATTGTATACCATACCATGGATAGCATGGAAATGACTTGGCACCACCAAGCAATCTCTTCATGGGATTATCTACGACATCCATCTGATTTGCCTCAATGTAAAATATTTTAAAATAAGTGGCCAATTTTTTCTGAAAAAGAACATAAAGTTTGGCTTGAAATTGCAACTGATGGTTTTTTCGGACCGTTAAGCAGCTCTAGAGGGAGGGTGAATAGAGTGCGTGTGTGTAACGGAATAAAATTCACCAAATTACAACAATTTATGGCAGTAGTCAAACAGAAATGAAACAGGTAGTATATAAGTAAATGAATAGAGAAAAGAAAATACAAACATCGAGGTTTATACCAGTTTTTCTCTTAGAGGACTAGTTCGGTCTCGAGTACTCAACCCGATATTGAATCCACTATTTGAAATAGCAGTTACACCATGTATTTTCATCCGAAGGGCACGTCGACTTCTTACAACCTTATGCTTTTATCCGAAGGGTACAACGGCTTCAACCATGAGCTTTTATGTGAAGGACTCACGACTTCACAACAATAAGTATAGAGACAACACTTGAAATTCAAGCTTTTTACAACTCGATCAAGCTTCAAAAATTGGAACCGCGTTGGCACTAGAAGGTTACGAGTTGATCTTAGAAATGGACAAGGTTTATAGCTCAACTAGATAGGCAAGTGAAGATAGAATGAATTGGTGAATAACAATGGGGAATTCAATGCCTATTAATAGCATTTTCTAAGGCAGAGTTCGGTCAGAACTTGGATGCCTTAATATTCAAATTTTGAACCATTGGAGACAAGAGAATAGGTATTTTATTCTGACTAGGATGTAGTTTAGTAGGACCGAGTTCAGGGCAAACTCGTACCGGGTTTGGGTACCTCAATTCTAGAATAGTTTGGATCAGTTTGTTCAATTGGCTTGAGGTTTAAATCTGGCAGAGTTTCCAGAGAGTTCTTACCAGAACAGTTTTGGGTTTAGGTCAGGTTTCTTTTTGTCGACAAGGAATATGGTTTAGGCTGAGGTATGGGCTTTTTAGTGCCACCACGATCTAATGCATATTTTGCCCTATAAAAGAAAGATAAAATATAGAACAAAATATAAAAACTAAAAGCACTTTGATGACAACTTTTTTCTTGATAGTAGTTGTCCAAAGATAAACAGATCTGGAAATCTGAATACCGTTCGGGTTTAAATAAATCTTCTTGTATAACACCGTCTTTGGCCCATCATTAATTATTCATTGCATATGTCCTACTTTGATCATGCTTACTGCTTTTCTGCAGGTACATGTCAGGCGAACAAAGTAGTATAATAGTATAATATGTTTAATGAACAATAGGACAGTGCTAAGTTTAAATAGCAACATGATAGTGATTACATGAATATTAGTGATATCTTTATGTTAAACTTAATCGATTGGCCATATTCAAAAATATTATATAATCATTAGGTTAATAATCTCCCCCTTTTTTATTATGGCAAATCAGTTAAGTTTAACATAGAGACGATAGATGCATATAACACTAATTAACACATACTACTATGTCACGACCCACTCCCGAATAATCGGACACGAGTCGGACACGCCCAGCCTTCGTCGTTAGACACGACGAAGTAAGCTGTACCAGAACTAGGGAAAATCTAACAAGTCAAGTAAATGAGAAGTAATGTCACAGCATATCTATAAACGATCCCAGAATATTCAAATACATGTCTAAGCATTTTATTATTACATTCATCCAGAAATGTAACTAAAGTCTGACTAAAGTCTCAAAAGCAGGAAAGACAACTAAAAGGAAGATAACTAGGCTTCTGCAGCCTCTATGTCACAAGCAGCTCCAGCTGGCTCAAGGAAAGCAGTATCATGTCCATAGTATGTGTCACATAAAGCCTCCATCTCACCTATCATAACATATCCAGTCAGGAGCGGAGCAAAGCACAGTTCTAGGTAATGAACAATAACATAATGATATGGAAAGTAAATGCTGGAAGAACAGGATAAGAACAAGTATGTAAAGAACATGAAGAACATGAACTACTGCTATAAAGATACATGAAAGATCATGACAATGTAAGATGCAGTAAAGATCACGACTATGACTAATATCAAGATCAGGATCAAGAGAAACTAATGTAAGAACAAAATCCTGAACATGTGTTTATATGTTTTGAAATACTACTTAGATATGTGACCGGCTATGGGTAAGATCATGAAAGAACATGAAAGGATCCTGGAAGATCATGTAATGGTACGGCTTAGGGCCCGCGTGCACTGTGCGAGGCCTAAGCTAAAGATCATGAATAAGTAACCGGGTTTAGTCACATATCTAGAGTATTTCCCCACCCCAAGATTCAAGTAAGAACATGAAAGAACAAGCCAGAAAGAACATGAACGTGTCGCAGTGTGTCAGCAATAAAGAACAAGAAAAATGCACTGAACAAAACCATAGAATGTACTTGCCTGGCTCCAGCAATATGGTAGGCAATCTAGCTGGATGTTCTCCTGTTAACAATAGTGATGTACAAGTTGGTTAATAAACTATGCTAGTTGCTTCTAGGTTAATTAAAGTTAAGAACTAAATCTTTATCTAGATTCTTCCCAAATAAGTTAGTCTTATTTGGAGATTCACAAGTTACATTACACTAGGTTTAACTACTAACTTCTTGTTCTCTTGGGAAAATCAAATGCTAAACACAACCCTTGGTTTTACGTGTTTAACACTAAGAGTTTCTATAAGTTTATAATTCAAAAACTCATTATATATATAGAGTTAGCATTGCAACTTTTTATATATATAAAAGTGGTTTGTTTTATAAACTTGGTTAAAAAGTTATTTAAGAAAAGATATTATTTATTACTAATCAGTAGTAATTAAGGAAAAGTTAACTAATTGTTTTAGTTATAAAATTGGTTCTAAGAGAATGTTTCCATCAACTCACAATAAATGGGAAAATAACATTTATTATTTATAAAAATAAACTACAGACAGTCCTGCCCAAAGGCAAAGTTCAATGGCTGGCCCACAACCACTCGGCCCACTTACCCAACAGTCTGCCACCCGGTCCAACCCAATACCAAGGATCAGTTCAGACCCGACTATCTAACCAGCCCAACTATAACTATACAGCATATAAGCCCGGCCCAACACAGCCCAGCCAAACCAGCCCATCAATTATTAATTACAGTCATCCAGCTATAATTAAATAATATTACAACACATTCAGTATGGCCCAGCCCATACTAACAGCCCACAAAAGAATATACAAATAAGCCCCCTGAATAAACACCAACCGACCCAACAATAATTAATAGCCGCAAACTGCCAAAATCCACCGCCGGTCAGGCCCACAATCCAAGGCCAGTCACGTCAGGGTCAAGTCACATCATCTCCTTGGTGTCCAACACGCACGTCGGACACGGGAAAGAGGACACGGCTACAGCAAGGTCCAGCAAGGTTCTAGCCACGAGTCCGCGCCACTTCGTATCCGACACGAACATCGGATACGAACAGGTAGGTACAGCCACAGTCCAGTCGGGACAGAGGTCCAACAGTCAGAAGATCCCCAGCAACAAATAACAGAAAAGAGAAAGAAGAAATCATCAATTAAAATATATAAAATATGCATGCAGTGTCGGACACGAGAGTGTCTGACTATGAGATCTCAGTTCAGCAAAATGGAACCAAACATCATATCCCAAAATTATGGCATGCATGCAGTGTCAGACACGAGAGTGTTAGACACAAGATCTCAGTCCAAAAAGAAAGGATTCCGAACATCAGATCTTCCCCAAAAATCCACACAGAAATGGATAAGGAAAACATTCCAAAAACAAACCCATCCCTGACTTAACGAACCGAGCAACCCTAGAGTCACCACTGGGTTCGTTAGGTCTAGGCCAACCGACAGCATGTAAGCAAAAGGAATAGATCCACTGGATACTCCTCAGAAAACACCATCGAACCCACACTCAACAGATCTGGAACCACTACCAGATCTGGAGTAAAACTCCTCAGAAAACAACATCACAACCACTGAAATAGTCACAGATCAACTTGATCTCAAAGAATCAACTAAAGAACATCATAGATCTAACATGCAACCCAAAATAACCGCATGCAAGGGTCGATCTACAAGATCGGACCACAGAAACCCTAGATCCATCGGATCTGAACAGTTAGAACTGTTCGAAGAGAAGAGAACATCATTGATCTCTCACAAACCCAGCTAAACCCTAGATCTCGTCACCGATCAAAGGATCTCAGAGTCTAGGCCATAGATCTGCCATAGATCTGACCAACAGTAGAGATTAGGGTTAGGGTTAGGGTTTACCCTCTGGAAGTCGAAGCCCAAAGCTCGTCGAGGAAGAAGGAAGGAAGAAGACTCGGTCAGAGCAGCGCCTAGGCGTCAAGGAAGGCTCGCCTAGACCCAGCCATCGTCTTCATCGCCAAAACCATCATCATCGGGGTCGTCGGCTTCAACAGGGACGAAGTCGCCTCGCTCGGAATGGAAGTCGCCGCTCCCTCAGATCTACGCCACCAGAGTCGCCGTCATCATCAAGGTCGTCGTCGAAGTCGCCGGAGAAGAACGCTCGAGAACGGCGGAGTTCTCGAAGGGTCGGCGGGGAACTCGAAGAGTCGGTGGAGAACTCGAGAAGAGTGGAGAGCTCGAGAGAAGTCGGTGGAAAGAAATTAAATGGCCGCTCTCTCTCTCTCCCCGAACGTCGGTTATAAAACGAATTAAAAATGGAATTTTGCAAATAAGCCCCCCCGCCAATGGCAAATAAGCAGAAAACCCCTCCTCCTTTTCATAATTGCCCGCAACTAAAATTTAATAGGAAATTTACAATTTAAACCTCTGCCTTTTCATATTTACATAAATTATTTAAAAACAGTTTTTAAAATAAGAAAAACAATATAAAAGTTGTTACAACAACTTCAAATTGTAAAATTGTCAAAAATGTAATTCATTCAAAATGTTTCCCAATTAATAATAAGTATAGAAAATAAATTTTTAATTTTTATTTAAGAAAACTGGGAAGTGGAGTTACAAATCTCTCCCCCTTGAAAAATTTCGTCCTCGAAATTGGAATGCAAACACAGAAAATCAAAAAATAGTGAATCCAAAGAGTTGTTTATTGAATTCAAAAAAATGCATACAATACAAGCACTCAAGTGAACAAACTAGGGTATCGCTCACGCATCTTATCCTCACGCTCCCATGTGGACTCTCCCGGAGAGTGGTGTCTCCACATGACGCGGACAAGAGGAATGGTCTGGTTCCGCAGACGCTTCTCCCTCCGGTCGAGGATCTCTACTGGCTGCTCCTCGTAAGTCAATCTCGGGCCCACCTCCAGCTCTGAATAGTCTACCACGTGGCTGGGGTCTGGAATGTATCGTCGAAGCTGAGATACGTGAAAAACATCGTGCACTCCCTCCAACCTAGCTGGAAGCGCTAGTCGGTACGCCACCTCGCCAATCCGTGCTGTCACGTCGAATGGTCCAATGAATCTCGGACTGAGCTTCCCGCCTCTGCCGAACCGAATGACGCCTCTGGTCGGTGAGATCTTCAAGAACACTCTGTCTCCAACCTCGAACTCAAGTGGCCGTCTGGTGCTGTCCGCCCAATGCTTCTGCCGATCCTGTGCAACTCTAATACGCTCCCGGATCAGTCTGACTTTCTCTGCTGAGTCCACCACCATCTCTGGCCCAAGTAAAGCTCTCTCGCCAACGTCATCCCATGATAACGGCGTGCGACACCTCCGTCCGTACAGCGCCTCAAATGGAGTCATCTCGATGCTGGCCTGATAACTGTTGTTATAGGCAAACTCCACGAGGTGTAAATGGTCCTCCCACGAACCGCCGAAGTCGAGTGCGCAAACCCGCAGCATGTCCTCCAAGGTCTGAATGGTCCTCTCGGACTGTCCGTCCGTCTGGGGATGATAGGCCGTGCTGAACTTCAACTGTGATCCCAAGCTCTGTTGTAGACTCCTCCAGAAGTGTGATGTGAAACGGCTGTCTCGATCTGAAACAATGCTAACTGGAACCCCGTGAATCCTCACGATCTGACTCATGTAGAGGTCTGCAAGCTTCTCGGTCGACAGCCCAACCTTGAACGGAATGAAATAAGCGGACTTTGTCAATCTGTCCACGATCACCCAAATAGCGTCCTTGCCACTGGGAGTACGCGGCAATCCAGAGACAAAGTCCATGGTAATGTGCTCCCACTTCCATTCCGGAATAGGTAAAGGCTGGAGTAGTCCCGCTGGTCTCTGGCGCTCCGCCTTGACTTGCTGGCACACAAGGCATCTGGAAACAAATCTGGCGACCTCTCTCTTCATCCCATACCACCAAACATACTCACGCAAATCCTTGTACATCTTGGTAGATCCAGGATGTATAGAATATCGTGACTGGTGGGCCTCCTGCATCACCTCCTCCCGCAAGTCCTTGGGCACACACAGCTGGCTCCCGTGCCTCAAGGATCCGTCCTCTGTAATGGTGAAATCGTCGAGCAGACCTAACTCTGCCTGAGCTCTAAGACCCTGGATTCCCTCATCAAGCAACTGGGCCTCCTTGATCTTCTCTAGCAACCCCGACTGTATCTGCATATACATCATCTGACCTCCACATCCTGGGAGAACAATCTCAATCCCAAGACTCTCCAGATCCTCCAATAGATGCCGGTCCATGGTGAGATACATAGCAATAGGATATCGACTGAGAGCATCGGCAACCACATTCGCCTTCCCAGGGTGGTACTGCAGACTAATGTCGAAGTCCTTCATGAGTTCCAGCCATCTGCGCTGCCTCATATTCAGCTCCTTCTGAGTAAAGACATACTTCAGGCTTTTGTGGTCCGTGAAAATGTCCACTCTCTCTCCATATAGATAATGCTTCCACAGTTTCAAGGCAAAAATGACTGCTGCAAGCTCCAAGTCATGTGTAGGATAATTCTTCTCATGGGGCCTCAACTGTCTAGAAGCATATGCTATAACCTTCTTGTTCTGCTCCAGCACACATCCCAAGCCTTTCCCTGAAGCATCGCTGTAGATGACGAATCCTCCTGATCCCGATGGCAAAGCTAGAACTGGTGCAGTCGTCAGTCTTCTCTTCAATTCTTCAAAAGTTGTCTGGCAGGCGTCGCTCCATATGAACTCCTCGTCCTTCCGCGTAAGCTTCGTCATAGGCTCTGCTATCCTGGCGAAGTCCTTCACGAACTTCCTGTAGTATCCTGCTAGACCCAGGAAACTACGAATCTCTGCTACTGACTTGGGAGGTGCCCAGGCTTCTACTGCTTCAATCTTCTTGGGATCTACAGAAATCCCCTCTCCTGTCACCACATGCCCTAGAAACTCCACTCTGTCCAAGAAAAACTCACATTTCGAGAGTTTTCCGTACAGCTTCTCCTTCCGCAGAATCTCCAAAACAATCCGCAGGTGCTCAACATGCTCCTCCTCCGTCTTGGAATAGATCAGAATGTCGTCAATGAAAACCACGAGAAACTTATCCAAATATTTGTGGAAAACCTTATTCATCAGGTTCATAAACACAGCTGGGGCATTGGTGAGTCCGAACGGCATCACCAGGAACTCATACTGGCCGTATCGAGTGTTGAAGGCTGTCTTCGGAATATCCTGCTCCCGAACCTTCATCTGGTGGTACCCCGATCGAAGATCGATCTTAGAAAAGACCTTCGCTCCACTAAGCTGGTCAAACAGCTCATCAATCCGCGGCAAAGGATATCTATTCTTGATGGTGATATTGTTGAGTGCACGGTAGTCTATGCACATCCTCACCGTCCCATCCTTCTTGGGCACAAAAAGTACCGGCGCTCCCCAGGGTGAAGCACTAGAGCGAATAAATCCTTTACCCTCAAGCTCATCAATCTGTGCCTTCAACTCCGCAGCCTCCTTCGGGTTGATCTTGTAACAGTGCTGGGACTTCGGTGCTGATCCGGGCAATAGGTCGATGCCGAACTCTACATCTCGATCTGGCGGCAATCCTGGAAGCTCCTCGGGGAAGACGTCGAGATACTCTGCAATCAGCGGATGCGGCAACTCCTGGTCTTCTGCAACTGCTCCGAAGTAGACTCCCTCTGGCCTCTCTGCAACTCGTCTGCTGATCTCGAACGGTGGAACTCCTGGCGGGCTGAAGATCACCTTCCCCTCATGGCAGTCAATTACGGCAAACTGCTCGCTCATCCAGTCGATGCCAAGGACTACATCGAATCCAGGCAGTGGCATGACTAGAAGTCGAGCTCGAATCTCTCTCCCAGCAATAGTGATAGGGCATTCCACCATCTCACTTACTGGAACTGATCCGCCTCCTGTCATGATCTGACAGTTCCGCCTAGTGGGCTTGGGTGTGAAGCCGTGTCTATGCAGAAACTCATACGATACAAAGCTATGTGTAGCTCCAGAATCAAACAATGCAATGGCAGGGAAAGAATGTAAAAGTATAGAACCTGTGATCACATCTGGCACTGCCTCGTCCTCCTCAACTGCAGCCATGACGTAAGCACGTCCCTGCTGAGCTCCTCCTCTCTGCTGCTGCTGATGCTGTGCAAACCTCTGCTGCTGGGGTGGCAAAGCTCCTCCTCTTTGGGGTGGTGCAGGTAATGCTCTGGGTGGTGCAGCCGGTGGTCCTCCTCCTCGTCCTCCTGCTAGTCTGGCTGTAGCCTGTGCGCAGTCCCTCATCTGGTGTGCATCCGATCCACAAAAGAGGCAAAGTCCCAACCTCTTGCGGCACTCGTCGATATGATGTCCAGGGCGATGACAATAGGCACAAGGAGTCGCTAGCTGCTGTCTCTGATGCTGATGTGCTGGAGCTCTGGCCTGTCGGTGATGCTGCTGCTGGTGCGGCCTCGTCTGGGTCTGAGTCTGAACCCTCTTCGCTGGTGCCTGGAAACTGCTGCTGGCCACATCCCGGTCCCTCTTCAGCTTGGGGTCCGCCTCCTTCTCAACTGCCTGGGCGATCTTGAGGATGCTAGAGTAGGTAGTCGCCTGGCTAATCGCCACCGCATGTCGCAGCTCCCTGTTGAGACCCTTCTTGAATCTCCATGCTCTGTCCTCTGGCTCTCTAACCAGTCTCTCAGCGAACCTGCTGAGCCTGGTAAACTCCGAAGTGTACTGTGCGACCGTCATCGTCCCCTGCTGCAGCGCCTCGAACTGCACCCTCAACTCATCACGCTCCACCTCTGGGAAGAATTTCTCCTTGAACAGTGTTTTGAAAACTGTCCAAGACACCCGGGGCTCTGATAACTGGGGGTCCTCCCGGTACCAAGCTCTCGCCAAGTCAAAGAGTCGCATGCTAGCCACTGACACCTTCTGGTCCTCTGGAATGTTCGCCATGGTCAAAGTCCTCTCTGCATTCTCCAGCCATTCCTCTGCATAGATGATCCCCTCGTCGCCCCAGAAGTCCATCGGGCTAAGGTGCTGGTACTCCTTCGCTGTCCCGGGTCTCGGTCCTCGCGGTATTGGAGGTGCTACTGGTGCTGGTGCTGGTGCTGCCGGCTCCCTGGTCCTCAGCGCGTCGACGACAGTCGCTCTGAACTGCGCTGCCTGATGGTTCTGGGCCTCCAGAAAGTGCTGAAACAACGCCATCACCTGGTTGCCGTCAAGCATCATCGTCGGCGGCAGCGATGGAAAGATAGGAGGCGCTGGCGGAAGCTGATCTGCCTGGACGTCTGGTGCGGGCTGCTCTGGTGCGGCCTGCTCTGAACCGCCTGCAACTCCAGAAGTGCCTGCAACTCCAGCCTGGTCTGCGGTCTTCCTTGTAGTGACCATCCTGCATAAAAAGAAAACTTCGTTGAACGACAAACCCTAAAACCTATCAAACAATGTTTTTATAATAATAAAGCACCTGAAGAACATGAATAACCTGATATACCCTTAATTCCCGATTTTCCTATGCTGTGATCAAGTTTCCCCTAGTGTAATCAAGTCCCCCAATAGTATGCTAAGTCCTAGGTACCATTAGGATGGACCTGCATGGGCCACCACTAAAAACATGTCACGACCCACTCCCGAATAATCGGACACGAGTCGGACACGCCCAGCCTTCGTCGTTAGACACGACGAAGTAAGCTGTACCAGAACTAGGGAAAATCTAACAAGTCAAGTAAATGAGAAGTAATGTCACAGCATATCTATAAACGATCCCAGAATATTCAAATACATGTCTAAGCATTTTATTATTACATTCATCCAGAAATGTAACTAAAGTCTGACTAAAGTCTCAAAAGCAGGAAAGACAACTAAAAGGAAGATAACTAGGCTTCTGCAGCCTCTATGTCACAAGCAGCTCCAGCTGGCTCAAGGAAAGCAGTATCATGTCCATAGTATGTGTCACATAAAGCCTCCATCTCACCTATTATAACATATCCAGTCAGGAGCGGAGCAAAGCACAGTTCTAGGTAATGAACAATAACATAATGATATGGAAAGTAAATGCTGGAAGAACAGGATAAGAACAAGTATGTAAAGAACATGAAGAACATGAACTACTGCTATAAAGATACATGAAAGATCATGACAATGTAAGATGCAGTAAAGATCACGACTATGACTAATATCAAGATCAGGATCAAGAGAAACTAATATAAGAACAAAATCCTGAACATGTGTTTATATGTTTTGAAATACTACTTAGATATGTGACCGGCTATGGGTAAGATCATGAAAGAACATGAAAGGATCCTGGAAGATCATGTAATGGTACGGCTTAGGGCCCGCGTGCACTGTGCGAGGCCTAAGCTAAAGATCATGAATAAGTAACCGGGTTTAGCCACATATCTAGAGTATTTCCCCACCCCAAGATTCAAGTAAGAACATGAAAGAACAAGCCAGAAAGAACATGAACGTGTCGCAGTGTGTCAGCAATAAAGAACAAGGAAAATGCACTGAACAAAACCATAGAATGTACTTGCCTGGCTCCAGCAATATGGTAGGCAATCTAGCTGGATGTTCTCCTGTTAACAATAGTGATGTACAAGTTGGTTAATAAACTATGCTAGTTGCTTCTAGGTTAATTAAAGTTAAGAACTAAATCTTTATCTTGATTCTTCCCAAATAAGTTAGTCTTATTTGGAGATTCACAAGTTACATTACACTAGGTTTAACTACTAACTTCTTGTTCTCTTGGGAAAATCAAATGCTAAACACAACCCTTGGTTTTACGTGTTTAACACTAAGAGTTTCTATAAGTTTATAATTCAAAAACTCATTATATATATAGAGTTAGCATTGCAACTTTTTATATATATAAAAGTGGTTTGTTTTATAAACTTGGTTAAAAAGTTATTTAAGAAAAGATATTATTCATTACTAATCAGTAGTAATTAAGGAAAAGTTAACTAATTGTTTTAGTTATAAAATTGGTTCTAAGAGAATGTTTCCATCAACTCACAATAAATGGGAAAATAACATTTATTATTTATAAAAATAAACTACAGACAGTCCTGCCCAAAGGCAAAGTTCAATGGCTGGCCCACAACCACTCGGCCCACTTACCCAACAGTCTGCCACCCGGTCCAACCCAATACCAAGGATCAGTTCAGACCCGACTATCTAACCAGCCCAACTATAACTATACAGCATATAAGCCCGGCCCAACACAGCCCAGCCAAACCAGCCCATCAATTATTAATTACAGTCATCCAGCTATAATTAAATAATATTACAACACATTCAGTATGGCCCAGCCCATACTAACAGCCCACAAAAGAATATACAAATAAGCCCCCTGAATAAACACCAACCGACCCAACAATAATTAATAGCCGCAAACTGCCAAAATCCACCGCCGGTCAGGCCCACAATCCAAGGCCAGTCACGTCAGGGTCAAGTCACATCATCTTCTTGGTGTCCAACACGCACGTCGGACACGGGAAAGAGGACACGGCTACAGCAAGGTCCAGCAAGGTTCTAGCCACGAGTCCGCGCCACTTCGTATCCGACACGAACATCGGATACGAACAGGTAGGTACAGCCACAGTCCAGTCGGGACAGAGGTCCAACAGTCAGAAGATCCCCAGCAACAAATAACAGAAAAGAGAAAGAAGAAATCATCAATTAAAATATATAAAATATGCATGCAGTGTCGAACACGAGAGTGTCTGACTATGAGATCTCAGTTCAGCAAAATGGAACCAAACATCATATCCCAAAATTATGGCATGCATGCAGTGTCAGACACGAGAGTGTTAGACACAAGATCTCAGTCCAAAAAGAAAGGATTCCGAACATCAGATCTTCCCCAAAAATCCACACAGAAATGGATAAGGAAAACATTCCAAAAACAAACCCATCCCTGACTTAACGAACCGAGCAACCCTAGAGTCACCACTGGGTTCGTTAGGTCTAGGCCAACCGACAGCATGTAAGCAAAAGGAATAGATCCACTGGATACTCCTCAGAAAACACTATCGAACCCACACTCAACAGATCTGGAACCACTACCAGATCTGGAGTAAAACTCCTCAGAAAACAACATCACAACCACTGAAATAGTCACAGATCAACTTGATCTCAAAGAATCAACTAAAGAACATCATAGATCTAACATGCAACCCAAAATAACCGCATGCAAGGGTCGATCTACAAGATCGGACCACAGAAACCCTAGATCCATCGGATCTGAACAGTTAGAACTGTTCGAAGAGAAGAGAACATCATTGATCTCTCACAAACCCAGCTAAACCCTAGATCTCGTCACCGATCAAAGGATCTCAGAGTCTAGGCCATAGATCTGCCATAGATCTGACCAACAGTAGAGATTAGGGTTAGGGTTAGGGTTTACCCTCTGGAAGTCGAAGCCCAAAGCTCGTCGAGGAAGAAGGAAGGAAGAAGACTCGGTCAGAGCAGCGCCTAGGCGTCAAGGAAGGCTCGCCTAGACCCAGCCATCGTCTTCATCGCCAAAACCATCATCATCGGGGTCGTCGGCTTCAACAGGGACGAAGTCGCCTCGCTCGGAATGGAAGTCGCCGCTCCCTCAGATCTACGCCACCAGAGTCGCCGTCATCATCAAGGTCGTCGTCGAAGTCGCCGGAGAAGAACGCTCGAGAACGGCGGAGTTCTCGGGGTCGGCGGGGAACTCGAAGAGTCGGTGGAGAACTCGAGAAGAGTGGAGAGCTCGAGAGAAGTCGGTGGAAAGAAATTAAATGGCCGCTCTCTCTCTCTCCCCGAACGTCGGTTATAAAACGAATTAAAAATGGAATTTTGCAAATAAGCCCCCCCGCCAATGGCAAATAAGCAGAAAACCCCTCCTCCTTTTCATAATTGCCCGCAACTAAAATTTAATAGGAAATTTACAATTTAAACCTCTGCCTTTTCATATTTACATAAATTATTTAAAAACAGTTTTTAAAATAAGAAAAACAATATAAAAGTTGTTACAACAACTTCAAATTGTAAAATTGTCAAAAATGTAATTCATTCAAAATGTTTCCCAATTAATAATAAGTATAGAAAATAAATTTTTAATTTTTATTTAAGAAAACTGGGAAGTGGAGTTACATACTAGAATATTGTGTGCTAACTTAAACTTATTTCTCTCCTGTTGACATGATAAAAAAAACTCTACTATAATAAGATATAAAATAAAATAAATTATAACAGAAGCAAGACAGAAGTAATCATGAACAAAAATCAAGGTTCAAACCAAAATCTGATGGAAAATATAGCTATAGTTTGAAAGAGACCAATAAAGTATTTAAATAAAAATAGATACCAAGATAATAGAAATCAATCATTGGCCATAAATAATCCACGAGGATTTAGAAATTTGCGGACCTCGTATATCCCAATAAATATCAAATATAGTATATATAAAAAGATATAATAAGACTTTAACAATGATCACAAAAAATCTGATTCACAATTTGTCGATACAAATTACTGAATCACTTCCATGAAGAATATAATCATTGAAAAAATCAAAATAGATATACAAGAATCTATATACTTACCTAAGTTCATGTATTTGAACTCAATTACCTTATCATGATAAATGAATATTCATTAGATAAACATGAAGGTAATTGAGACAAAATACTTGAGAAGGAGAAATTTAGTCGACTTGAATGCTCTCCCATAAAGTATGATCTTTGAGGTAAACCTCAATAAAAAAAGCCAAATCAATTTAAACTCAAACGAATCATCAAAATATTTGGCAAGATAACTTTTAAAAACTAAAAAAAAGTGTCAAAAAGAAATAACAATAATCATATATACTCTCATAAACCTAAATTAAAGTATCATGAACAAATCAACGATATATAGAAGAATACATGTCCATGATGAACTAGGCATACCACATACTAAGGGTATAAATAATTGAAATAATTAATTTGCTTACCCTTAAAATATGCGTATCTAGTTCAAAAGTATTTATATGCAATGATAGATAAAATAAATAATCACAAGATCTAAGGGATATCCAAGATATACATCTTTCTTCCCTTTGATCAATGCATATAAAGTTTTAAACATAAAACAAATATCATCTTTATGCAAGTAAAATAAACATCCAATAAATAACCACTTAAAGATGAATAATCAAAATATATTTCCAATTAAAAATATATAAGAAATATTCAAATAATAAAAATGATTTCAAGACAGTAAAGGATTTATGAAAACTGTCTTGATACGAGTAACAAATAAATTCAAAATATCAAAGAGAAATTAAAGACTTTTGAATGAAATTTATTATAAAAAGTTGTCTTTATAAATGTTCGAATACATCCATTTAGTCCTTAGACTGACAACTGAGGATTCGAATTTTTGTATCACGAAAACATCTTCAACAAAAAATCTATAAATCATAAATAACGTATTTTAAACAAATAAAATAGGACTAGATAAATACTCAAATAAATAGTAATCTAGATATATGGCATGTCAGGGGAATAATTGGTTTGAAACAATTAACTGCTCCCTTTTTACAAGGCTATGTCAAAAATTAATAGTTTTGACGAATTTAAATTCCAAAGAAATATTTTCAGAAGTAGGAAACTAATTTATCAAAATATTAGGTCTTCTTATCAAAGTTCATTTATTTCCTTTTAAAACAATAGCACGTGTCCATCTGATAATCGTAGGCTTAAAGAAAAGCAACGCTTTGAGAGAGAAAAATTTGATATGCCTGACTTCTTCCCAGCAAAGAATTACTGCTATAGGCAGTTATTAACTTAAATAAAAAGAGAATAATAAAAGCTTGATAAAACGAGTATCATGAATATAGTACAAACGCTAAAGAACATATCAGAAGAGTATAATATTCAATGAATAGTCACAAGATCGAATCAAGTTTGAATATAGAATAGTGTAACAGAAAAAAGAATATATCAAAATATGACAATCATTAAATAATATTATCCATCAAAGCTAAAATCAAAAGTCCATCAGATAACAATTGCAACTTAGACATCAATGAATGTTTGGTTTATAAAGCGTTGATTTGACAGAAGGACCATTTCGGCATGTACCCAAAATAAATTTCTTCTTTGATAATCGAAGATTTAAGAAGAACTTATGCAATATGAAATCAATTATATTCTATAGACTTGGAAAATCCCAAACCAATCATATAGTATAAGATGTATCAATTACATTTATCCATAAGTGCTACAAAAATATTGGGTTGCAATAAATTTAAGATAGCAAATACCCATAGAAAAAAATTTATTAAGATCAAAATATAAAAAAATTACTTTTTTAAAAGTTTTTATGGTGAACTATAGAGATAAATATATAATATAAGTTGTAGAAGTATGAAAAATTTTCAGCAATGAAGCTCTATGCGCCCAAGCAAGTGAAGCTCCATGCGCCCAGTCAGTAAAGCTCTATGCACCCAAGCCAGTGAAGCTCCATGCACCCAGTCAGTAAAGCTCTATGCACCCAGCCAGTGAAGTCTCATGCGCCCAAGACTAGCTCCTCCAAAAGTAGGGCGTATAGCTTGAGACATGGCTATGCACCCAAGCCTGACTCAGTCAAAGCCATGATCAAAACGTGCACCGAAGTATACGGCCACGTCATTCTCTACGAGCAATTGTGTAACGAAGCATGCGGCCATGTCAACACCATGACCAACCCACGATCTTGCAGCCTGTATACGATTACATCCTATGCGCCCAAAGCAGGACTATGCTGTTGGCCTATTGGTCATATGGTCAAACTGATTTTAATAATTGATCAAACTTTGTCTCGATATATAGAGCTAGTTAGGATATCTCGGACTCTTGGACATGATCAAGAACGGCTATCTACTCAGTTCAAGACCGAAGCATTGTTTGCTTGTTCGAGTATGTATTTCTTTGAGCAATGTAATCTTTTATTTTATTGAGTCTAGAAATACATTGTACACCGAGTCGTACAGGCAAATAGGCTATTCCAAAATGGTTTCAAAATGTTTTTAAAATGTCCTTAGTTTTGAAAAACATTCGTATTTACAAAAGCTCCAAAAAGGTTTTCAAAATCCCCAAAATCTATTTCGAAAAACCCTAATCAAACCCTGACAGAACTCGGCCAGAGTTCGGTTAGTGGCCGTTTTGATTTTTGAATTCCTTGGAACTTGGTCCTCCTGCAGTTGCGGATTTGACCGAGATTTGCTCATCGAGTTCTGCTCGAATTCTGTCCGAACTCTGCCAGAATTCTGTCTTTGGAACTCCTATAAATAGAGAAGGATTTAGATCTTTTTAACACACTCATTAACTTTCAATCTTCTCTTTATTTAAAGCCTACTGTCTTCCAAAGAGTTTTTCTCGAGTTTTAATTTTTAGATCCCAAGCCAGTTACAATCCTCTAGTCGATTTGCCAGTGCGGTGCGGTCTAGAAGTTTCAGAGTGATTGTAATCAGAGGCTTGATAGAAGATTCAACTCTTCACAATTGAAGTTGGACGAGTTCTTTGTATAAAAGCTCGCGTTGTAGAAGTTGCAAGGACTTCGTATGAAAACTTGCAGTTTTGCAAATAGTAGATTCAACTGGTAGCAAGAGTTCTACCAACTGGACTAGTCCTCAACAGAGGGAAACCAGTATACATCGATGTCTTTGCGTTTGCTTTCTTATCTCTGCCTTTACATTATTTAGTTATGATTATTATTCTGTGATCTAACTGCTAACAAGCTTTTAATTAGCATTATTTTGCTGCCAACTCTATTCATCCCCCTCTAGAGTATTGTGCTTTACGATTTCGTTCCTACAATTGGTATCAGAGTAGGTGTTACAGGTAAAGCAAGGTAAAACAGCAGTTATATTAAATTTTATATAGATCACAGCTTTACACATGGCAACTGTAAAATTCATAAGTGAAGGCCAAGCCACAAACAGACCTCCACTGTTTGTCGGCACAAACTATACTTATTGGAAAACACGTATGAGTTTCTTTCTAAAATCTCTTGATTTTGATTTATGGTCTATTGTTATTAATGGCTATCAAAAGCCACCTCGTATAAATGTTGATGGAGTTTTAACTAAAAAACCCTATAACAGATATACAGAGGAAGAAAAAAAGGCCAGTCTTGACGCACATGCTATTAACGCTTTATTTTGTGCTTTAGACAGAACTGAATTTAACAGGGTGTCTATCTGCACAACTGCAAATAAAGTATGAAAACTTCTTGAAGTCACACATGAGGGCACAACTCAAGTCAAAGAATCAAAGGTCAGCAGACTTACTCAAGAGTATAAGGTGTTCAAGATGAAGCCCAACGAAACAGTTACTCAGATGTTCGAAAGATTCTTGGAAATTGTAAATCCTTTGTCCTCCCTAGGCAAAGATTACAGTAACCATAAAAAATTCGTAAACTCCTACGAGCACTTACAAAGAACTGGATTCCGAAGGCTACTGCAATCATTGAAGGAAACGACCTTACTACTATGACACTTGAAGTACTCATGGGTAAGCTACTAACTCATGAACTAGAGCTGCAAGACTTTGAAGAGCCTGCACCAAAGGAGAAGACTATCGCTTTCAAAGCTCAGTACAGAAAATCTACTGAAGATGATTCAGACAACAGTGAATCTGATACTGAAGATCAAGCACTCCTTGCAAGAAAATTCAAAAGATTCTTGAGATATGAAAAGAAGACAAAAGAGAACAACGGTAGCAACAACTGGTATCAAGATGACGCTGTCTGCTATGGCTGCAAGAGGAAAGGACACATAAAGAAGGACTATCCTACAAACACAAATAAGAAGAGCAACAGATACGAGAAAGGAAACATGAAGAGATCAACATCTCGAAAGTATGCCAATACCAGCAAATGGCATGAAAGTGAAGCCAGCGACTCAGAAGATGAACAACCAGAAGATGCTGCAAATGTATGCTATATGGCATCCGATCAGGTACTCTCTGAACCTATAGTTGATACATATGATGACGTCACCTTTGAGCAATTAGGAGAAGCCTTTAGTGAACTGAAAAATGATTACAGAAAACTGCGTAGCAAATATCAGACCTCTAAGAAGGTACTCAAAGAGTACAAAGGTGAAATAGGAAGACTTACCGACCTACTAGCTGAGGTTAAAGATAATGTTAGTGAGTCTGATGAGCTTTCTTCTATTAAGCTCTAATTACACGAGACTACCAAGTCATCCGAAGAAAAAGATAAGGTTATTGACCAACTGAAAGAAGAACTTTCTAAAGAGAAGAAAAGTTTTCAAAGGGCACAAGTCAGAATTGAAGCACTCACTTCTGACTATACTAAGTTGTATGACACTTCCAAAAGATTAGAAATTAGGTTTCGAAAACAGCCTGAGACTGCTGCTTCCTACCCTAACACGTGTCACTTACCGAATAATCGGAACATTTCCAAACTAAACACTGTCAGACCTAACCATATCAAACCTTTACCCCAAAAGGTTAAGCCCAAACAGGATTATAAGTATGCTTCCTTCTATACTAGAAAACCTAAACCTACCAACCATGCACACCACTCAGCTTTCAACACTCAACATGCACAATATTATTATTGTGGCCATACTGGTCATATTTCTCCTGCATATAGAATCAGAAAGCTTGTTGATTTAAATATTTATGCATGGATACCAAAAGCTAACATTTCAGGACCCTACAAGAAATGGGTACCAAAAGTTTTATCTGCAAATTGTTTTGTAGGTGGAACACCTTTCACATGCTAAAAGCAAATGTATCCTCGACAGCGGTTGTTCACGGCATATGACCGGTGATGCTTCATTATTCGCAATACTGTCGAAGAGGAATCTCCTTCGGCAATAATTTAAAAGGGTATATAATCGATATTGGTGATATTGGTAAAGCTCCCTATCTAGTGATTAAAGATGTTTGTCTGGTTACCGAGTTGAAACATAATCTACTCAGCAAAAGTCATTTAGCTGATCATGGTTATGGCATCAACTTTGGCAAAGACAAATGTACTATAGTTGATAGCTCAACTGGTAGTACTATCTTTGAAGGTATCAGGGAAGACAACATATATGTTTTCTATTTGTTGGAAGAAACTAACATTTCAGGTAGATGCTTAATGGCTAAAAGTGATGAGAGTCATCTATGGCATATGAGACTCGGTCACGCAATTATGGACACAATCTCAAGATTATCCACGAAGAAGCTAGTACGTGGTTTACCGGACATAACATTCAAGAAGGATTCGGTATGCAGCCAATGTGAAAAGAACAAAGCTACCAGATCCACATTCAAGTCAGTAAACGTAGTATGTACTACTAGACCTCTACAATTGCTACATATGGACTTATTTGGTCCTAGCAGAGCTGCTAGTCTCGAAGGTAAGTTATATGCTTTTGTAATTATAGATGATTACTCTAGATACACGTGGGTATACTTTTTGACACGCAAGAATGATGCATTATCCAAATTTGTCACCTTTTGCAAGAAAGTACAGAATGAAAAAGGTTGCATGATCGCTCGTATTAGAAGCGATTATGGTGGCGAATTCGAGAATGCAGAGTTTGAGCAATTTTGTGACACACACGGTTTTGTACACGAGTTCTCCTGTCCTAGGACTCCACAACAAAATGGAGTTGTGGAACGTAAGAACAGAACTCTATCCAAAATGGCCAGAATAATGTTAAACCAGTTTAGTCTACCCAAATATTTCTGGGCTGAAGCTGTCAATACAGCTTGTTTTGTTCTCAATAGAGTTCTAATTCAACTCAAATCTAAGAAGACTCCATTTGAGTTATGGTTTCATAGAATTCCATCAGTTTTATATTTTAGAATATTTGGTTGTAAATGCTTTATTCTTAATACAAAAGATAATTTGGGAAAGTTTGATAAAAAGGCCGATGAAGGTATATTTTTAGGTTATGCGGCCAAGAGCAAAGGATACAGAGTCTTCAACAAACGAACTATGATCATCGAAGAATCAATCAACGTCACCTTTGATGAATCCAATCAAATGACTATCGATGACAATGACGAAGATCTAATTGTACCAAGCTCAACACCAGTTGATTCTCTAAGAGAAGAACCCGGAAACAGCTACCTTCGGAGTCTGCCGAAAAGATTAAAATTTACGGCTGATCATCCAAAGGATTTGATAATTGGTGATATTACCAAAGGTGTAAGTACTCATACTTCCAGTAGAGATATTGTTTCTAGTGTTGCATTTATTTCACAGCTAGAACCCAAAACCATTGATGAAGCATGTAGTGATCATTTTTGGTTAGATGCTATGCATGAGGAATTAAACCAATTTGAACGGAATCAAGTTTGGGAACTTATTCCCAAGCCTATTGATCATCCGGTCATTGGCACCCGATGGGTATTCCAAAATAAACTTAACGAGAATGGTTTAGTGACTCGCAATAAGGCTCGACTCGTAGCTCATGGATACAATCAGGAAGAAGGTAACGACTACGATGAGACTTATGCCCCAGTTGCGAGATTAGAATCCATTCGCATGTTATGTGCATTTCCATGTTTTCATAATTTTAAATTTTTTCAAATGGATATCAAGAGTGCATTTTTAAATAGTTTTATAAAAAAAAGTTTTTGTAGCACAACCTCCAGGTTTCACAGATTGTAAAAACCCTGATTATGTTTTCAAGTTGAAGAAAGCTTTGTACGGTTTAAAATAAGCCCCTCGTGCTTGGTACGATCGTCTAAGCTCTTTCCTACTTGACAACGATTTTTCAAAGGGCAAGGTTGACACTACATTTTTTATTAAGTCTTTTAATGGCAAGCTTCTCTTAATACAAGTCTATGTTGATGATATTATATTTGGATTTATTGATGAATCTCTTTGTCAAGAATTGTCTAAGTGTATGCAGAATTAGTTTTAGATGAGCATAATGGGAGAGCTGAAATTCTTTCTCGGATTGCAAATCAAACAAACTAACAATGGGACATTCATAAATCAAGCCAAGTACACAAAAGATTTGCTAAAGAAGTTTGATCTGGACAATGTCAAACCTATTGGCACTCCGATGGCAACTTCAACAAAGCTTGATATTGATGAACAAGGCAAGCCTGTCGACACACGTAAGTATCGAGGTATAATCGATAGTTTACTTTATTTAACTACTAGTCGTCCAGATATTATGTTTAGTGTTTGCCTGTGTGCACATTTTCAAGCTAATCCAAAGAAATCACATCTGTGCGCAGTTAAGCGTATCTTTCGATACCTTAAGGGCACTTCTTCTGTTGGCTTATGGTATCCCAAAACTAAATCCTTTGACCTTATTGGTTACTCGGATGCAGATTTTGCTGGATGAAAAGTTGATAGAAAAAGTACCAGTGGAACATGTCATTTCTTAGGCAAGGCTTTAGTCTCATAGTTTAGTAAAAAGCAAAATTTTGTAGCCCTATCAACAACAGAGGCTGAGTATATCGCCGCAGGACGTTGTTGTGCTCAGATTTTGTGGATGAAACAAACCTTGGAAGACTATGATTTATTTTTTACACACATTCCCATTTTCTGTGACAACACGAGCACAATTAATTTGACTAAAAATCCAGTATGTCACTCTCGTACTAAGCATATCGAGATCCGACATCATTTTCTTACATATCATCATCAGAATGGAGATATTGACCTAGTATACATAGACACTGAGAATCAATTAGCTGACATCTTCACAAAACCTATAACAGAAGATCGTTTCAATTATTTACGTCGAGAATTAGGAATTTTGGACGTCAATAATGCTAATTAATTTTATTTTATGATTATATTTCAATACGCAAAAACTGTGTTAGAGATAAGCCAATAAAGAGTCTGTCTATCACCATAACTACGGTTGAAGCGAAGCGGTATGTAAGCGTTCCCCGGTGAACCTCCGCCAGCTGGGACAGTGCTCCTACAGCTAATCTGAGACAGTCGCTGTGTAACAAAATTTAATCTATAAAATAATATTAATTATATTTTGAATTAAATTTTTGAAATGAGTCAATGAAAAAGAAAGTGGCCCAAACCAACTAACAGAACCCCAAGGCGAATTCGGCCAGAGTTCAGACCGAATTCGGGCCGAGTTCGGTTAGTGGTATCTGATTATATAACCAGAACCCGAGAGCCTCTTCTTATTTATTGCTTCTAAAACCTCTTCCACAACAACAGCAGTCGCGTGAAGCTCTCCTAACCCTAGTTCTTCACTACTTCGTTTCTCCCAATCTACCTGGTGAAATCCATCCAAACTTTGGATTCGTACAGAAATCGTTGTCCTCTACAACATACTTGAATTTCGGGAGGTATAACTCCGTATTTCTCCTCTTTTCAAATTCGTGCATATTTACTTTATTTGCACAATGCCTAAGGGATTCAACCCCTTCAAGAGGAAGAAGACGACCAATCCTAGTGAGGAAGGATCATCTTCAAATCCACACATGGATTCCCTATTTTTGCCAGTTCAATCGAGCGATGGCACGTTCGATGGGTTTTATTTTCAAAACCTAGATCAAGCCCTTCTGTGGTATGGAGACTTTTCTATGAGATCCATAGGCACAGGCGCTCCTATCAAATGGACTGTGTTTCCAGATCACCGCCCTTATTTTGAGGTATTAGGGTTACAACACTTTGCTAAACTTTGTTTTCCGGTAGCTACTAATGCCATTAGATTTTTTTATTGCAATATCGTACTAAACACGTTTGACGTAAGTACTCGTGTTGGCGGACTAGATTCGTACTAAACACGTTTGACGTAAGTACTCGTGTTGGCGGACTAGATATCGAGTTCAATGATGTCCTCTTAGCGAAAATCCTTAGTATGTCTAATGAAGGTGCACCGCTTGATGATATCACAGAATTTCATTTCCCCGACGGTACGATACTTGCTAGTTTCAAATCTGAACTCTGTGCCCCTGATCGAGTTCGCTCTGGAAAGTTCAAGGCCAATAACTTGAACTTGTTTAGTTATGAATTGCATCGCATCATCTGCTCCACTCTCCTTCCGAAGTCTACTTCAAAGGATGATGTCACATCACTTGAGCTGTCTGCTATGTATCATATTCTTAAGGGGATTTCTTTTTTTGCCCCTAAGACTATTATCCAGATGATGGGACGTTGTCATGCAAGAGATAGAAATCTCTCTTATGCGATGATTCTCCTACGCATCTTCTAGTGTTTTGATATTGATCTGTTAACTTGTACTCAAGATCCTGCGTCCAAGTTTCTTAAGCTATCTCGTCGTAGTATGACTGCTGCTGCTCTTCCTACTGCTCCACCTTCTCCACCTACTCAGCAGTATGCCATGACCTTTGATGGCATACACCAACATCTTTCTGATTTGCACGTCTCGATGACGGATATGGCCCGCGAACGTGAGTTTCGCGATGTCACTCGTTATCAGGCGATAGCAAATTCTCTAGCTGATCTCCGATTTGCTCAGACTAGACATTCTGCCGGTTCTATTCCTAGAGATCCAGCCTTTTCTGGTTACCGCCGTGAGGATGAGGCTGTTCATGCCTACTTTCAGCCCGATAACGCTTATGATTGGTATCGCAGTTCTGGTGCTACTCCACACCCTTCTGGAGCTGGCACTTCTGGAGCTGGTCCTTCTGGACATGCTGGTCATGCTGCTGATGATGATGATGAGGATGATGAGGAGATGTGATGATGATGTATTAGCTAATTTTGAGACTTAGTTATTGTCTACTGTATACTTGGAAATGCTCCGACATTCCAAGTTTCTTTCTTTTTAGCTTTTATTATCAGTTTTTTTTAGGACTTGTACTGGATATTTCTTGATGTCTCTTGAATATCATTTTATTTTTATGGGATGTGTAGTTTATCTTTCATATCAGTTTATTTATTCTTTATAGCGTCTTTATCTGCTTCTATATTATAAACTGCCTGTGAAATACTTCTCTGTTATGTCTTGTATATTCTCACTGCATGAGATATTATTTTTTTGTGTTTCTTCACTGTTGTAGCTTATGCATTAATTGCGGGGGAGCCTATTTCTTTGCAATTATTTTGCTAAGTGACAACGGGGGAGAAAAAGGATCTAATATTTTGTTTTGAGAATAATACAGGGATTGAACAATTTTGAACAATTTTTGTGGTATCTTATCTCAAAAGATGTTATATCATTCATAGTTTGTCAATTATCAAAATGGGGGAGATTGTTGGCCCTTTGGTCATATGGTCAAACTGATTTTAATAATTGATCAAACATTGTCTCGATATATGGAGCTTGTCAGGATATCTCGGACTCTTGGACATTATCAAGAATGGCTATCTACTCAGTTCAAGACCAAAGAGTTGTTTGCCTGTTCGAGTCTGTATTTCTTTGAGCAATGTAATCTTTTATTTTATTGAGTCTAGAAATACATTGTACACCGAGTCGTATTGTCAAATAGGCTATTCCAAAATGATTTCAAAATATTTTTAAAATGTCCTTAGTTTTGAAAAACATTCGTATTTACAAAAGCTCCAAAAAGGTTTTCAAAATTTCCCAAAATCTATTACGAAAAAACCTAATCAAATCCTGACAAAACTCGGCCAGAGTTCGGCCAGAGTTCGGTTAGTGGCCGTTTTGATTTTTGAATTCCTTGGAACTTGGTCCTCCTGTAGTTGTGAATTTGACCAAAATTTGCTCATCGAGTTCTGCCCAAATTCTGCCAGAATTCTGCCATAATTCTGTCTTTAAAAATCCTATAAATAGAGAAGGATTTCGATCTTTTTAACACACTCATTCACTTTCAATCTTCTCTCTATTTAAAGCCTACTGTCTTCCAAAGAGCTTTTCTCGAGCTTTAATTTTCAGATCCCAAGCCAGTTACAATCCTCTAGTCGATTTGCCAGTGCGGTACGGTCTAGAAGTTTCAGAGTGATTGTAATCAGAGGCTAGATAGAAGATTCAACTCTTCAGAATTGAAGTTGGACGAGTTCTTTGTATCAAAGCTCGCGTTGTAGAAGTTGGAAGGACTTCGTAAGAAAACTTGCGGTTTTGCAAATAGTGGATTCAACTGGTAGCAAGAGTTCTACCGACTGGACTAGTCCTCAACAGAGGGAAACCAGTATACATCGCTGTCTTTGCGTTTGCTTTCTTATCTCTGCCTTTACATTATTTAGTTGTGATTATTATTCTGTGATCTAACTGCTAACAAGCTTTTAATTAGCATTGTTCCGCTGCCAACTCTATTCACCCCCCTCTAGAGTATTGTGCTTTACATTTTCGTTCCTACATATGCGCCCACATAAAAACCAGTATGTTTCCTTATGTGGGCGTATAACATCGTTCCAGCTCGAGAACGACTATAAAAAGGGGGCCTCATCCCTCTTCAAAGGACAGAATAGAGAGCATTTTCAAGAGCAAAATTGCTGCACTTCTTGCCAGTGAGCCGAGAGTTAGCAATTTTCTTAGGTTTTCTTCCACTTTTGTAATCGGAGTGTCAACGGAGTAATGGAGCAACTGCCGCTCGATCTCCATCATTCCGTTCCCCAGAATTCTTTTTTGTACTCGGGGTTCCTCAGTACAGGATCTCTCAGGCGTACTCGATTTGTGGTGCCTTGTGCCAATAAAAGAAAAGACAGCATTTTCTTCTTCTTTTTTGTGTGTGTCCACAAAAATGGCGATTCTGCTGGAGACTACCTTTTCCTCGGACGAGAAGGTGGTGACGCAATCCGATACCGACAAAGTAGGGAGTACTCAGAAGATGATGATCGTAAAGTTTGATTAGCAGGCGTTCGAAGAGATGCTCTCGAGGGATGGCTCTACCGCCTGAAAATTAGCGAAGCCAAACAAGTCTCGCAAGACTTGGCTTCCGATGGCTCGCTGTGCATATCCTGCTAGTGTCATAGCAGATATGCAACTAGAGGACTCTGTCACATGGGCGCATGACTCTACCACAGAAGTTCTCCAAATAGAGAAGGCTTACACCGTTCCGGACTCTACTAGCACAGTGACTTCTTCCCTGCACAACCAACAACAGGGTGTTCAACACCCGAGACTTGGCAAAGAAAAATATTATGATGCCAAGAATTGGGGTGTACGACCCTCTGGCCAAACCTGACGAGGCTCACAAACGAAGGAGGCGAAACTGGAAGAAAACAGTGCTGCTCCACCAAGCATGCGCCCAAAGCCATGCGCCCAAGGGAGTGTTTGGGCGCATAGCCCCAACCATAATACTTCCGTCTTCAGCAGGCTGGGCATCCAAAGCCATGCACCTAAAGCTATGTGCCCAGGCTCTCTAGATCCATACTATACGCCCATATCAAGGAGGCTCAAACATGCTGTCAAGGAGCATGCGCCTAAGGCCAGTCTCCAAGGCCTATGCGCCCACAATAAAAAGACAGGCCCTAACGCGTATAGCACGGGGCTATCTTCAAGGACATCACAGAACTTAGGTGTCGGGATTGCCCCTGCACATGAACCAAGTCTGGATGTACCTACTCTCCTTACGAACCCGTATGCGAAGCTTGGAAATGCATGCAACATGGGTTGTAAGGCAAAACTCCCTTCCGCTGACTTAGGCAACATGATAAATCATAAGCGTAAAGCGAAGGAGGACATAACAATTCATAATACACATCCGTGCACCAGTATTGTTATCAACTGTTGTTGCTCCAAAGCAACAAGAGTGCCTTAGAGAATGTCCGTGTTTCGACGGCTGCACTTCTCTGACGATGAGAAGCCACTGTGTGTTTCATCCAACATGGCTTCATAGGGTCCCCCTTACGGAAGCCCCAATAAAAAAAGATGGACTATAAACCCAACTTTCTCTCTCAGCTCCGCAAGAAGAAGAAGAAGTGTCCCGACCCGCACCCTAGAGTAAGGGCACGAGACGTGGGTACGTCCAGCCTACGCCGCAGTATCGACGGTAGAACGCTGTCCTGGGTCACAACATCTAACAATATAATTCTAAGCAATTTATACTCCCCGAATGGGGGTAACATAGCAGAATGTAAACTCAATCACAACTAAGGAAGAAGAAGCACGATATGATATAGAACTCAAGGAAATACAGATGATCAGAAGAGTCTAAGATAACATCTCAGCAAATATCCAGAAATACAATACTCAACCACTGAATATGAAAGAATATATACAACCCAGATCTCAAGACAGAAATAAAGTCTAACTAAACTAGTCTCAAGACAACATAAGTAAGATAAAGCCTAACTAAACTAGTCTAGACAGTAGGGCTAAACTCATCAGCTAGAGCTGGATCCTCCTGAGAGTCCAGCTCACAAGTGTCGTCTAGGACTGTCCCATAGAAGGTATCCACACAGGCCACCTCCTCGTCCTCTGTAATATTTTCAACAGGTCCAGTCAGGACAGGAGCTAGCACAATACATCTCAACAGATCATAGCAGGTTAGAAAATATAATCATGCATTAAAGTAAGATACATGAACTGAAAAAAATACAGTATGTAAACAGAGAGAGAACTGTAATAGAAATATCTACTATAATAGAGAACTAAAAGTGGCTAGTGAGTCAGAGTACAATATAGACATGTAAATGGCATAGGAGATTCTGATGTTACACTACGGAAAGATTCTGATGCTACACTACTTCGATATTATTCACATGTCTACTTCTACTGTCCCGTACCCCCAATCAATACACAAGGATCCAGCAAGGTTATGTTATGATTCCATGCAACGGCCCACAAGGGGTGATACATGGTATGCCCATAAATGGGTGATTCTAGGAATGCCCATAAAAGGGGAGATTTAAGGAGACTCTGTGATCAAGAGAGTACATGTCACAAGTGATCAATGAACCATGAAGCATAGTGATACACAATGTAAGTGAAACGCACAAAACATGTAGTATCCGATGCTCCTGAAGGATAACATCTCCAGAAGGGATCCATATAGTACCAATCAGTGTGACCAATGTGACAGTATCAAGTAAAGTAATTTAAAGCAGTGTAACGCCCCAGTCCCAAAATACGTAGGACTAGGAACGTAGACATGCCAGCTGTATTCATACGAAGTATACTCCAATATATGGAAGCCTCGTATAAATACATAAGCTGTAAAATGTAGTAGAACCATAACTAATCTCATCCACACAAAATAAATGAAATAAAGATGTCATATAATGAGAAAGAATTGTCTTGATACAATATGTTGGGAGGAGACAAATCCACTACCAACAAAATAAGGAAATAAAATACATGGAAAATGAAATGAGTGGCGAGCGAAGCGAAGACGATCCAAATACAATCATCCTCGAAGAAGTAGCGAAGATCACGGCTAGAGCTAAAGCACCTACGAAAGACAATAGCACACACCTGGCAAGACAACCAGGTCCTCAGAGGGACGTAACAAGACACATAATAGCATGCCATATAAACTGAATAAATATTGCTCAATAAATAAGTCAATCGAATTTATAACATAGTCCAATACGGTCCTACTGAACGAGCGTACCATCCCCCCAACCAAACAAGGACAGGAGATGGTAAACTAATTCACGGCGACGTATCTTCCCATGCTAAGAATCCGATATGGTATCCGGACCCCAACAAGGTTCAATACCTTCTCATCGAAGTAGTAAGTCACACCTACAACCAAACAAGGACAAGATGTGACGAACTAATCCGCGATAAGTTATTGTTCCAAGCCACGGTCAGATACAAGTACCCAAACCAAAAGTACTCGTACCTAACGGATAGGGTGCCTAACCATTCTAAGTGATATGTTGTTAAGAACAATCCTTCCTACGCATGGGCCCTAGCTAAATAGGATCGGCGTAGTCCCCCTTTGGGCACCAGAGGCCCCAGCAGGAAGAGCATGACGTTCCGCAGAATCGTCAGTGGCCGTCAGTAATCTTGGGTCATCAACCCCGTATCTCCAGCGGAGAGTCCGGGTCACAAGAGAAGTGCATCGAAGCCCATACGCTAAGGAATTGTCCTCCCCGCCCAATGCCTACTGTGTTGTATCCACAACACAAACCTCTATAACCGCTAAGTCAAACTAGCATGCAATCTCTATTAGCGGTTATTCTTATCGTACGGCTTGTACATACTGTTGGCCAGCCAATTACGCACTTCCGTGTTCTACATGCGACACACAACTTCGTGTTTACAACATGTCAAGGCTAATGAATGCGACACACAAGGTGGTCCCTTAAATCTAGGTTTAATTTGTAAGAAAAATAATACACAGCAGGAAATATAAATGAACAGTGATGCCATGTATCACAGTTTATTTTGCATAAAGAAAATAAGTAATGCATAAAATATGAGCTAAAATAATTAAACAGCTAATGGCAAGGTGTCTTGCCTGGTAGGGCGCCTGGTGTGCTGCGATGATCAAGGTGGCACGATCTGCAACTTCGGTGTAACAACTGTACAAGGGGACCTCGGATGGTGGTACGGATCGTGTCATTGGGTCCAGAAGGGTCAAATTGGTTAGGGTAGACATAAGGTAGTTTGGAATTGGCAAGGATTAGGAAGATTGGGATTGGTCATGGACAAGAATAATAATCGAGAAGTTTTGTATATATAAATAAATATTTTGGAAAGTAAATACTTTTAGATAAATACTTGAAGTCCTAGAAGCCATCTTTATATCAAAACCTAAATTTGCTTGTAGAAAATATTACATCTATATTTAATACCATAAAATAAGCTTCGAAATATTGTTTGAAGTACCTATAGGGCCAAGCCTTAATATATATAATTGAATATGCTAGTTTTTAAAATAATATATAATATCAACAGCTACTAATAGAACATCCATAAATTTCTAGTACTGTAACACATGGAAAGCAATAAAATAATATGTAGTACTACTTAACTTAAACACCAAAAATCAAAACAAAAACAAAAACAAAAAAAAGGAAAGAAAACTGTTAAATAATAATAATAATAATAATAATAATAATAGTAATAATAATAATTATTATAATAATACAAATAATAATAATAATAATAATAATAATAATAATTAACAAAATGAAAAATATAGTAATAATAATAAAAGCAATGTGTTCTCCTCTTACGAGGAGAACAGAACAATTGAAAAAGAAAAAAAACAAAAAAAAGTTTTTAGTGAGGTGAGCAGAAGGTCTAGAGAGAGAGAGAGAGGCGAGAAGGAGAGTGAGCGAGAGATCGGAGGAGAGGAAGGGAGGAGCGACCGGCGGTGGCTGTTCGTCGGGCGGCGTGGCGCGCTGGACGAGGCGGCCGGCGGGAGGAGTAGGGAAGCGGAGGCAGAGAAGTAGGGTGGAGTCGGAGAGACGCGCTCGCCGGCGGACGAACGGCAGCGACCGGGCGTACGAGGCGGCCTGGGCTTTTCCGGCGGAGGAAGACGACGGAAAGAGGGCGGCGCGGTGCTGCGCGCTGGCGGTACTCGCGAAGCCGGAGATGGGGTTTCGGGAGAGGTCGGCGGGCGGTTCGCCGGAGGTCGGCGGTGAGGGTTTTCGGGGGTTCTGGGCTCGGGAAGGAGGCGGTGGCGAGGTTGCGCGCAATCGCGAGACGGGGCTAGTCCGAGGAGGAGGCGAGGGTTTTCGAAGGGGTTTCGGCGAACGGTGCTGCAAGGCGCGGCGGAGCGGTGGCTACGGGCACGTCGGAGGTAATTGGTGGTGGTTGGTTTTGTTTTCCTTTTCTTTTGCTTTTTGGGCTGTGGTTTTGGATCTGCCGGCCACGGCGGAGGTGGCCGGCTGCGGTGGGGGTGGTCGTGGTTTGGGTAGTGGTGGTCGGTGGTGGTTGCCTGGGAATCGAGGAGGTTTGGTTGGATGAGGCAGTGGTGGCATGGTGGCTGGGACTGCGCTCGGGAAGAACGGAGGGTCTGTGGGCTGGGTTGGCGGGGTGGTACGGCTCGAGGCCGGCGGTGATGAAGGTGGTGGCTGGGTCGTGATAGGCTGGGCGGACGGTGGTGTCGGGTTCTGGTAGCGGCGTACGGGGACAGGGTAGTTGGTGGTGGTGATGGGCGTAGGTAGTGTTGATCGGGAAGATGAGTTTGTGGAGTTGTAGGAGATGGAGACGAGGAGTGGTGTGCCGAAGTTGGCAGGGGTGCGCCGAGGGGCAGCCAGAGGCGGTGGTCGGAATAGATCGGGCTAGAGATAAGGTTAGGAATTGGTTTCGGTTTGTCCTGCGAGACATAGCCTTGGGGTCGAGTTCGTGTCCGGCGTGTGGACACGACGAAGAAGATGAATGTAAATATAATAGAAATAAAAATATAGTGGAAGGGAAGGGGGACACCGACACGATGCACGATCTTTGGGTTGTGGAAATTTGTGGAAGAATAAAAAGTTGGAGGAGTACCTACCTATATTTATAGGATGTGGAAATTTCCAATTAGATATGGACTAGGATATTTAAAACCCAATTTAGATAATTCAACCTATTTAATTCAAATCCAAATCCAAATACAAATCCTATTTAAATTAAATCCCTTTAGTTTAAAATCAAATCAAATAATCCAATTCCAAATATAGATACTAGTTTAATCTATTTAAATAATTCCAAACATTAAATCAAGATTTAATTGGCCAAAATAACTTTCAAAAATATTTTTTCAAAATACCAATAATAATAATTTCGAAAATAATAAATATTTTTAAGTATCTTTTTGAACAATAAAATATTACTATTAATAAATTCCGAAAGTTATACTTTTATTTAAAATAGACCAATGAATAAATAAATAACGAAATATTTGTATGCAACAAATATCCTTTACATAATTGGCTTTTCTAGTATACAAAATATTATTTATTATTAATAACTTTTTAGAAACAAAAGGTTTTTTATAGCAAGAATAATAATTATATAATTTTGAAAGTGTATATTAAAATAGAAAAGAAAATATTTTTTATAAAATATGTACGCTCGCACATATTCGTACTCGTCGAGCAAACGAAAATTTTGCATATGACGTACAATACGACTACGTGACATACAGTACCAAAAAATTTAAATCCATGCAAATTAATAAATAAAAAAAAATAGTTGAAATTTAGGGGTTTTACATCCTACCCAACTTAAAAGAAATTTCGTCCTCGAAATTAAGAATTAGTAGGGGTGAGAGGACACAAGGGGGTATCAATGGGGAACAATCGAATACAAATAAGAAATTCCGATCTAGATCATAGAAAAAAATTATAATACGGTACGGTCATGGGTAATGAATGAGGGTCACGATTTAGAGAATAAAATAGATTCACTTAATTGAAGCGATTAGAAGGTCTTGATAGAGTCGAGTAGTTTAGGATGAAGATATAACAACATCGACTGAGAATGGTCGTAGTAGATAGAAGGTTAGAGGGAGTTCTAGTATGACGCCTTCGTCCTCCTAAAATAGGTGAGGGCGAAGCAATATAGAGTTCGAAGGAGGCGTTATCGAATACAAATACGTGATTCAAGAATGATCGAATAATTTCAAAGGAATTGTCAAGACAGTCGTGGATGGGACTCTAGAGGACAAGTTTTAATTATGTCCCCATCCACGTAGAATAATAGGCAAAAGCGAACCAAGTGCACTCGGTTGATTAGACCATCATGCACTGGTTCTGATTAGACGCTATGTTAGTGGGAATTCTTCCAATAACATATGTCATGAACAAGCTTGATAAAGATTTGAGCTTGCAAAAACTAGGCTACATTAGCATCATTAGTCTAGATAGTAAAAATATAGGTACGAGATTAAGATTGAAATAAAGAACAACTATGAATAGCCTAAGAGTCATAGGATCTAAGTCTTGTTTATTCCTATACCGTCATTCTACGGTTTTATTGGCCAAGGCTTGGTTGACCAAATGGGTTAAATTTCTCTAGTCTCTATGGTCTAGATAATACTATTGGTATTTCCTTAATGGTCAGTGGTGTGTTAGGCCGTGGGTTATTCTACCCAACTTAAAGAATTAAGCTAAAGGTGTTTGGGACATCTAACTAGTAGGGTCAATCTCTAGCAAGCACGAAGGGAAGATGTGAATAGGGATGGAAGGAAGCAAGCAAGATGCAATTGATGAGTCAACGGTAGATAAATCAAGGGAAGTGGTCAAGTATGTGGATGAGATCCTAGACTTCTAATCCTATTCGTAGGTTTGCTTGGTACGGTAAAGTAACCAAACAATTTATCGACCTGCATGGGCCACCACAAAAATATGTAACGCCCCAGTCCCAAAATACGTAGGACTAGGAACGTAGACATGCCAGCTGTATTCATACGAAGTATACTTCAATATATGGAAGCCTCGTATAAATACATAAGCTGTAAAATGCAGTAGAACCATAACTAATCTCATCCACACAAAATAAATGAAATAAAGATGTCATATAATGAGAAAGAATTGTCTTGATACAATATGTTGGGCGGAGACAAGTCCACTACCAACAAAATAAGGAAATAAAATACATGGAAAATGAAATGAGTGGCGAACGAAGCGAAGACGATCCAAATACAATCATCCTCGAAGAAGTAGCGAAGATCACGACTAGAGCTAAAGCACCTGCGAAAGACAATAGCACACACCTGGCAAGACAACCAGGTCCTCAGAGGGACGTAACAAGACACATAATAGCATGCCATATAAACTGAATAAATATTGCTCAATAAATAAGTCAATCGAATTTATAACATAGTCCAATACGCACCTACTGAACGAGCGTACCATCCCCCCAACCAAACAAGGACAGGAGATGGTAAACTAATTTACGGCGACGTATCTTCCCATGCTAAGAATCCGATATGGTATCCGGACCCCAACAAGGTTCAATACCTTCTCATCGAAGTAGTAAGTCACACCTACAACCAAACAAGGACAAGATATGACGAACTAATCCACGACAAGTTATTGTTCCAAGCTACGGTCAGATACAAGTATCAAAACCAAAAGTACTCGTACCTAACGGATAGGGTGCCTAACCATTCTAAGTGATATGTTGTTAAGAACAATCCTTCCTACGCATGGGTCCTGGCTAAATAGGATCGGCATAGTCCCCCTTTGGGCACCAGAGGCCCCAACAAGAAGAGCATGATGTTCCGCAGAATCGTCAGTGGCCGTCAGTAATCTTGGGTCATCAACCCCGTATCTCCAGTGGAGAGTCCGGATCACAAGAGAAGTGCATCGAAGCCCATACGCTAAGGAATTGTCCTCCCCGCCCAATGCCTACTATGTTGTATCCACAACACAAACCACTATAAGCGCTAAGTCAAACTAGCATGCAATCTCTATTAGCGGTTATTCCTATCGTACGGCTTGTACGTACTGGTGGCCATCCAATCACGCACTTCCGTGTTCTATATGCGACACACAACTTCGTGTTTACAACGTGTCAGGGCCAATGAATGCGACACACAAGGTGGTCCCTTAAATCTAGGTTTAATTTGTAAGAAAAATAATACACAGCAGGAAATGTAAATGAACAGTTATGCCATGTATCACAGTTTATTTTGCATAAAGAAAATAAGTAATGCATGAAATATGAGCTAAAATAATTAAACAGCTAATGGCAAGGTGTCTTCCCTGGTAGGGCGCCTGGTGTGCTGCAATGATCAAGGTGGCACGATCTGCAACTTTGGTGTAACAACTGTACAAGGGGACCTCGGATGGTGGTACGGATCGTGTCATTGGGTCCAGAAGGGTCAAATTGGTTAAGGTGGACATAAGGTAGTTTGGAATTGGCAAGGATTAGGAAGATTGGGATTGGTCATGGACAAGAATAATAATCGAGAAGTTTTGTATATATAAATAAATATTTTGGAAAGTAAATACTTTTAGATAAATACTTGAAGTCGTAGAAACCATCTTTATATCAAAACCTAAATTTGCTTGTAGAAAATATTACATCTATATTTAATACCATAAAATAAGCTTCAAAATATTGTTTGAAGTACCTATAGGGCCGAGCCTTAATATATATAATTGAATATGCTAGTTTTTAAAATAATATATAATATCAACAGCTACTAATAGAACATCCATAAATTTCTAGTACTGTAACACATGGAAAGCAATAAAATAATATGTAGTACTACTTAACTTAAACACCAAAAATCAAAACAAAAACAAAAACAAAAAAAGGAAAGAAAACTGTTAAATAATAATAATAATAATAATAATAATAATAATAGTAATAATAATAATAATTATAATAATACAAATGATAATAATAATAATAATAATAATAATAATAATAATAATAATAATAATTAACAAAATGAAAAATATAGTAATAATAATAAAAGCAATGTGTTCTCCTCTTACGAGGAGAGCAAAACAATTGAAAAAGAAAAAAAATGAAAAAAGTTTTTAGTGAGATGAACAGAAGGTCTAGAGGGAGAGAGAGGCGAGAAAGAGAGTGAGCGAGAGATCGGATAAGAGGAAGGGAGGAGCGACCGGCGGAGGCTGTTCGTCGGGCGGCGTGGCGCGCTGGGCGAGGCGGCCGGCGGAAGGAGTAGGGAAGCGGAGGCGGAGAAGTAGGGTGGAGTCGGAGAGACGCGCTCGCCGGCGGACAGACGGCGGCGACCGGGCGTACGAGGCGGCCTGGGCTTTTTCGGCGGAGGAAGACGACGGAAAGAGGGCGGCGCGGTGCTGCGCGCTGGCGGTACTCGCAAAGCCGGAGATGGGGTTTCGGGAGAGGTCGGCGGGCGGTTCGCCGGAGGTCGGCGATGAGGGTTTTCGGGGGTTCTGGGCTCGGGAAGGAGGCGGTGGCGAGGTTGCACGCAGGCGGCGCAGTCGCGGGACGGGGCTGGTCCGAGGAGGAGGCGAGGGTTTTCGAAGGGGTTTCGGCAGACGGCGTTGCAAGGCACGGCGGAGCGGTGGCTACGGGCACGCCGGAGGTAATTGGTGGTGGTTGGTTTTGTTTTCCTTTTCTTTTGCTTTTTGGGCTGTGGTTTTGGATCTGCCGGCCACGGCGTAGGTGGCCGGCTGCGGTGGCGGTGGTCGTGGTTCGGGTAGTGGTGGTCGGTGGTGGTTGCCTGGGAATCGAGGAGGTTTGGTTGGATGAGGCAGTGGTGGCGTGGTGGCTGGGACTGCGCTCGGGGAGAGCGGAGGGTCTGTGGGCTGGGTTGGCGGGGTGGTGCGGCTCGAGGCCTGAGGTGACGAAGGTGGTGGCTGGGTCGTGATAGGCTGGGCGGACGGTGGTATCAGGTTCTGGTAGCGGCGTACGGGGACAGGGTAGTTGGTGGTGGTGATGGGCGTATGTAGTGTTGATCGGGAAGATGAGTTTGTGGAGTTGGGGGAGACGGGGACGAGGAGTGGTGTGCCGAAGTTGGCAGGGATGCGTCGAGGGGCAGCCAGAGGCGATGGTCGGAATAGATCGGGCTAGAGATAAGGTTAGGAATTGGTTTCGGTTTGTCCTGCGAGACATAGCCTTGGGGTCGAGTTCGTGTCCAGCATGTGGACACGACGAAGAAGATGAATGTAAATGTAATAGAAATAAAAATATAGTGGAAGGGAAGGGGGACACCGACACGATGCACGATCTTTGGATTGTGGAAATTTGTGGAAGAATAAAAAGTTGGAGGAGTACCTGCCTATATTTATAGGATGTAGGAATTTCCAATTAGATATGGACTAGGATATTTAAAACCCAATTTAGATAATTCAACCTATTTAATTCAAATCCAAATCCAAATACAAATCCTATTTAAATTTAATCCCTTTAGTTTAAAATCAAATCAAATAATCCAATTCCAAATATAGATACTAGTTTAATCTATTTAAATAATTCCAAGCATTAAATCAAGATATAATTGGCCAAAATAACTTCCAAAAATATTTTTTCAAAATACCAATAATAATAATTTCGAAAATAATAAATATTTTTAAGTATCTTTTTGAACAATAAAATATTAATATTAATAAATTCCGAAAGTTATACTTTTATTTAAAATAAACCAATGAATAAATAAATAACAAAATATTTGTATGCAACAAATATCCTTTACATAATTAGGCCTTTCTAGTATACAAAATATTATTTATTATTAATAACTTTTTAGAAACAAAAGGCTTTTTATAGCAAGAATAATAATTATATAATTTTGAAAGTGTATATTAAAATAGAAAAGAAAATGTTTTTATAAAATATGTACGCTCGCACATATTCGTACTCGTCGAGCAAACGAAAATTTCGCATACGACGTACAATACGACTACGTGACATACAGTACCAAAAAATTTAAATCCATGCAAATTAATAAATTAAAAAAAATAGTAAAAATTTAGGGGTTTTACAAGCAGAAAAATAATTCTAAACAGGATATGAAATAATTAGAGAATGTACTCGTCTCGTATCTGAATGTCTGAAGTAAATGTACTGTCCGAGATGAGGTACCTGACTCCTATTTAGAGCAACACAAGTCAAGATGTATACAGGGAATGATAAATATAATCTACTATGAATCTGCATGCTGTCTAGGTCAAACTAGACCAAAGTCAACTCTCGGTCAACTCTAGTCAACTAGGTCAACCAGGTCAAGCTGAGTCATACTAGGTCATAGTGGTTCATACTAGGTCATACCAAGTCACTGGAAGGCAATCCAAGTCAAACTAGGTCAATCGGGGTCAAAGGTTGACTCAAAGTTGACTTTTGGTCAACTGGTCAACTCTGGTCAACTCTGGTCAACTCTAGGTCAATCCTAGGTCAAACTAGTCTAATGTTGACCAACTATTGACTTTCAGTCAACTGGTCAACTCTGGTTTGGTTTCGGTCAAATCTTGTCACTTAAAGGCTAAGTTTGACTCTCGGTTGACTTTTATTGACTTTTGGTCAAAATGGTCAACCGACGTTAAAACTAGTCTAGGAGCACTATATTTGTTCATTACCAACCAAAAGAACCAAGTTCTAACCATATTTTAGACTCCAAACTCAAATACCTTATTTCTAGGTAAAACCTATATTACCCTTACCTAGGTAAATCCTGATACCTTGCCCAACACATGGAAATCCCGCTAATACCGAAGATACTAGCCTAGGCTCCTTAGGGTAGCTAGATACTATCCTATCTAAGGTTTACCTACCAACAAATATGGGTATCCTAGGTATCTAACCCATTTTAGAAGACATGTTGGTCATTTACCCATTACCTTACCTTCACCCTTGTATCATTCTCATATTTACCCAAACACTCACATCACACCAACTCACTCACTCTCTCACTCACACATGGCTCCCATATAGGCTCTCCTATAGGTTTACATATAGGCTAATACCTATAGGCTACTAGCTATACATATAGGCTCACACACACACACATATAGGTATAAATAAGACACATGTAAAGGCTCATAGACACACACACATAATACATTAGAGTGGACTGATTTGGGGTTGAATGAAGAATGAATGAGTGATGAAACTGAAATAATGAATGGAGGAATGGTATAAAATAATAAAAGGATGGACTGATTTAATATGGAAAATCAGGACTAATATATGCATGAAGTATGGACAGTGATGGAATGGTATGGACTGGTTTCATATATGGATGATAACTGAAATGCAAGGATTGAATGTAATACATGAGTGGACTATTTGGTACATGGACCGAACTATATGTAAGAAGGGGGAAATGTATAATGAAGAATGAATGTATTGCTTGAATGAATTGAAATGGAGGAATGGAATGGCTAAGTGGACTGAAATGGGTACTAGTTTAGGACTGATTTGGGGTGTGTTTAAGGGACTGTTGGCTGAGTCAAAGGGCAGGTTTGTAGGGACTGAATAGACTAAGTTTGAAGGGCAATTTAGGACTACATGGCTGTCCTTTTTGGACTGATATGGAGGCTGGATATAGGGCAGGGAATGGACAGGTTTGGGGCTAAGTGTGGGCCTAGATTTTGGACTAGTAAGGGTTGTTTTGGGACAGCTAATAGCTGGCTAATGGACAGGTTTAGGAACAGTAACGGAGTGGTTTGTGGACTGCTTGTAGGTGGTTTGATGGGGCATACAAAGGCTGATATGTGGGGTTCCTATATGGCTGAATACAAGGGCTAATATGGACTGATTTCATAGGGCCTGTTGGGGACAGGTAAGAACGTATTGGGGCTGCCATTTAGAGGCTGAAATGTAGGCTGAATGGAGGGTTATAGGACAGGTATGGGGCTGTTTAGTTGGACTATTATAGCTGATATAGGGACATGTATTTGGACATGGTTAAGGGTGGTTAAGGGACAGCTACAAGGCTGTTAAGGGCTGTCTTGGGGACTGATTTCAGAGTGCTATGGATGTCTTAACGTGGACTGTTTGGGGGGCTATCAAAGGGTGGTTAAGGGGTGGTAAGGGGACTGTTATGCCCTGTTATTGCTGCTGTACATGCTTGTCACGCCCCAGAACCAGAATACTGAAGAACGGGGACGTGCACAGCCAGCTACGTATAACGGAACGGCAACCATCCCGCTATACGGTCACGGCTGTCTAGCTATGTGAGGGTACGCTACAAACCATCAGTCTCTTAGGATCAAATCAAGCTATTGTCTCAATCTTAACAAGTAATGATAATAACAAGATATCAGACCACCAAATATACAATTGTAAGGCGTCCCAAACATTACATATCCAGATGATCATGAAGCTAGTCGTACAAAATGTAAGGACTAGCAAGAGTTAAGTCATACATGATCAACCTCGAGTTGCCAATCATGATTACAGCCCGTAGGCAGACAGAAAGTAAAGTGCATCGAGCTAACAAGTGCTCGTCGGCTAAACGCCTCAAAAGAATATCAGTTAACAATACAGTGGGAGAAACAAAAAGAGAAAAACCCACTCGTTGCCCGGGTTCCGTCTAGGGTTCACCATCGGGCTGGAAAGCAGGTAGATCCTTTGCTGCTGCTCCGGTATCTGGCCATACAAAACCAGCTGGGTCAGACCCCAGAAAGAGCAAGTGCCACAAAGGAGGCCACGAAATAAGAACAAAAGCCAGCAATCAGCACAATAATATAATTACATAATAAGAGACAGTAATTTAAGAAAAAGGCATGATAGTTAGATATAAAAGACAAATCTTGTACAGAATCGATAAAAGACAGAACATATGGAAATGCATGACAGGATGATATACGATGAGATGACCATGGGACTATTCAAATAGCCAGGTTACAACCCGTAAACCAAATAAGGACCGGGGTTGTAACCCTTCGTCTGAACGGAACTTGGTTTCTCCCACCATTTATCGGCAAGATAAAATACGCGAATTCAAGACTTGCAATTAAACATGATTAAGGTAAGGCACGAGTAATCATGTCATGTCATGACCTTGTACAGGATCAGGACAGGACAAGAGGGACTAGACTCCATTCAATCAATCACGGCCAAGCAAGTACTACGGCTTACTACTTTAACTAACTAGGGTTATCACAGACCTGATTACTAACAAGATGCAATGAGAATTCCAAGTCCGGTTACCTGTTTGTTACTACCTGAATGCTCCCAGCAAGAAAAGGAAAAGATAGCATGATATAGCAGACACACTGTAGTAAGATACATGTGTCCTAAGGTACCACGCTCGACGGCGGGCTGGAAGTGCGCTCATCTCGACGGATAGCAACAAATCCCATGTATATATATATAAGGCCGGGACCAAAGGGGCAACAGGTAACTGGGAAATTCTCCATGAACTAATTGATCAATCTAGTCATTAACCTAGCCAGATTTAGTATGAATCCCTGACCGTGGGAACCAGGGAGTCACGTCCTAGACATGATGCAAGACAATACGAGTGGATTGCACAAGCAAGCAGGAACACCCACGGTGTCAAGACAAGTCAAGCTAAGTTATCAAGTCATGTCAAGTTAAGAGTGCGCCGCCACGGCCACTATCAAGTCAGGTTAGTCAGGTCAGAAGTGTACCACCATGGGTCACTTATCAAGTCATGCTAGTTCCTTGTCATACCGTGCCAATGCTGCTGTTAGCAGCTGGTTCTTCCATCACCCCCCATCACTCACTACTCCTCATTCCCCTCTCTAAACTCTATACAAACAAACTCTCAAACACCCTCCCTACAACACACATACACACACATTTAACTACACCACACCAATCTAACTCTCCCCTACCCTTGGCCGAAATCCTCATCCCCCATTCATGAACACAAATGGATACACAATATCACATATATATACATATATACATATGCCACAAAATATATACATATATATAGAGAGGGAGAATAACATATATATAACCCATATATATATACAATATATAGGTAAAAAAATTAAAAAAAAAAATATATATATATATACAATATATAGGTAAATAAATATGGTACAATATGATACGTAGAAAACTCACCTCTAAACTATTAGAAATCTGAGATTAAATATTAAAACAACATCTAATTAATATATAATAAATCCACATATGTCCTATTAGGGATTTTCCCACTAGGACACGATCCTACACATAGGACACATCTACAAGTCTCCAAATGGATACGAAATGGACACAAATGGAGACACAACCATGGGGGTCATTCCTATGGGTCAAAATTAACCTAATGCATGAGAAGAATGAGAAAGAGAAAGGGATTTATACCTCCCGGTAGATCGAATCGAAGAAAAGGCCTCCGGATGCGCCACCGACACGTAGGTATCCAAAACGGACACGAACGAGCTCCGAATCCTCCCAAACTTGGGTAGATTCCTCCTTGGCTTGAATGGAGATGGAAAGAAGAAGGTTGGGTGGAAAAATGGAAGGATTTGGTAGAGAAATAATTGGGATTTGCTCTTTAGAAATTTGGGGAAGAACAAGAGAGAGAATGGAAGAGGGGATAATGATGAAATGATGGAGGCTATCCACACATAGTGTGGCCAGCCACGATGGGATATTTGTCCTATTGTGTAATGCCCAAAATACCCCTACACTAATCTATTAGTTAAATCATTGGGCGGGTTTAAGTCGGGGGCTAGTTTAGTCATTCCTAAAACACTAATCACACTAATCCTATCTAAATAAATTAGCCTAGTCACTAACTAAAATAATTAGCATGTGGGCCATGGCTAACTAGTGTGCGGGCCCACTAGAGTCAAAACTACCCCGGGTCCCCGTTTCAAGTCGGATTAAGCTAAAATTCGAACCCGACTCAAATAACCCCAAAACAATATCATAAATAATAAAATAAATTTCAAAAATATTTCAAAAATACAAAATGACAAAAATACCCCTGTTCCTAAAAACTGGAGGTGATAAATTCCTCGAAATTAAAACCAAACAATAGTAAAATGTCAAAATCACAAGTCATGATTTTACAATAGTTTTAAATGATTAAAAATTACCAAAAATTATATCATGATTTAAATATCATTAATAAAAGATTAAAATTATAAAATTTTAAAATTACCCTCATTTAGAAAACTGGGTGTTACAATCCTACCCACCTTAGAAAAATTTTGTCCTCGAAATTAAGATGATCGTACCCCCTTCTACGTCAAACATAGTCAAGGGTCAATCACTAGTCAATTTTCTCAACATCCTAGTACCTGGTCATCCGCTGGTCAACTTCTTAGGATTTTACCTATGCTAGCTACCTAAGTGTTGGCAACCAAAATTTAGCAAAAAAAGAAACTCTATAATAGGCTAGCTCTTAACTTTCCAATCCTATCAGGGCTGATACTATAAATCTTATAAGCTACAGGTTTATAAACACACATTTCCCACATCAAGGACTAACATATATATATATATCCACAGTTGATACTAATGGGGGTAACATCCCTATTTCCCGACAATCAAGGTCCTAAGAATTTTATCTAAACCATGCAATTTGAAGGAATAGCATACAGGGTCAGGGCATACTGTAGCAGTTAGAAGTCTCACCTAGGTGCACTGGTCATTCTAGATCAAAATAGTACTATGGTATCAACACACAAGCAATCTAGGGTGTCCTAATTGGGAAGAAAAGGGAACAACAACCATCAACGTTGTAAGGGTTGTCTACCATCCTATATAAAAAAAATTAGTCATTAACAAATAACTGAGAAATTATTAAAAGGTTACTATTCCATAAAATGGTAAAAATTAAAAATTTAGGCACAACAAATCATAAATAGATTTTTGTCTTGACAAGATCTGAGTTGATCAATTTTTGGATAATTCGAGATTTGGGCAAGTTGGGAAATCAATGAAATCAAGTATGAGCACGAGCATCCAATGATGAAGATTCAGGTCATGATTAAATTTAATTCAACTAGTTACGAATACGAGGTTCATAGGCGGTAAAAATAATTCCAAGGAGAATTGTCAAGGCTGTTGCAGATAAGATTTCTAGGGCAAGTTTAACTATGTCTCCATTCACGTAGATTATTATGAAAAGCGAACCAAAACGCAATAGTTTGAGCATACCATCATACGCCGGTTCTGATTAGACAATATGTTAGTGGGTGCGCACCCAATAAAATATGTCATGATCAAGCTCGAAAAGGATAAGCTTGTAAAACTAAGGATAATTAGCAGCATAAGATATAAGTAAGGGTGGTAGTGATGAACGAAGATACATAGTCAAGATTCTTAACTAAATGGGTCAAGCAATCAAGATAAGGTACAAGGTTAATCATTTAAGGAATCAAGCAGAACATCATCACATGTCGGGTCGAAGGAATTGAGTCAAGGCTGGATCTCTAATTCAAATCAGGAATAATTCAGTATCACTGTAGAGGTTATAGTTTAGCCATTTGACCAGAAAATCATATCAAGAAAATAGAGTACAAGGAGACGGGTTATAGTGGGACATGATATACCTACACGAAGGTGAGTTCGTCTAGGTCTTGCATATAAGATTTGTTGGAGGGTGACAGCTAGTATTACATTCCGAATGTCAAGGTCACGATAAGGAACGTCAAAGGATCTCAAATAGAAAGTGGGGGTTCAAGAGGTGGTAAATAAATGCACAAGATAAGGAAGTTCAAGTTAATTATCTGTTTCTAATACCCTTAAGTTCATCTGGTCATAACTTGCAAATCGTATTCTTACCTCACCAGTATCCATATAAAAATTTAACCTTTACCTAAGCCTTTACCATGACTACCGTAGGCAATTTCCGATTTCCAAACATTACTCATGAAGCATAGCCTTCACATTTAGGAATCAACATTAACTATTTATTTAAATTTCCAAATTCTTTCACCTTGTCTTAAATTTGGCCCGAAACCTCTAAATCCCGTTTACGAATTCCTTGAACTTGTTCAAATGGTTCTCCTCGTGTTATTTAATTTAAATACCTTTAGGCCTTATAAAACTTATCCTCCATCATAAAATCAACTTCCGTATTTTCTTCGACACACACCTTTGAATATTATTCTCCTAAAAAATTTCCACAACAATCTCTAAATTTATATAACTTTAGGTTCCCTCTATCCCTAGTGATTTCCTTGCAATATCTTGTTCAATATCCTTATTGGATGCAATTAATTTCTCTTTTCCATTACTAACCTTCTACATAGCCTTAGGGTAGAACTTCCCAAGAATCAATAACCAGAGTTTCGAGGTTCTCAAATCTAGGTTGACCTTGAATATCCTCATCAGTTTGAATACACCTATAAACTATCTCAAAACCCCAAAATCTCCCTAAGTGTGATTATTTCAAGATTGGTAGTATATATCTATTGATTCTATTCGAGACCTTTACCACATTTCTATCTCAAGGTTTCAATATTGAACACTCCATATTTTGATTTCCTCTAGATCATCATATAATAATCAGTTATGTCTCCTCTGAGCTACATGATTCACGTCACTTCTTCAGTCTTTTCCAGGCACAAGATATAAAGATTCAAGAGTTTCGAGGTACATCTGGTAGGGGTGATAAGATATGGGTGATTGGTGTAATTAGACAGAGTTTAAGATAAAAAAAATAAGAATACAAGAAAATAATGGCCAAAAGGAATAATGAAGATCTATTCTTTCCCATCTGTTCAAACGAGATGAACCCATCAAGCTCAAATTCAATAGCAAGAAATGAGGGTGAATCCAAAAAAGAGGAAAAAGGAATTTCAATTGAAGATCAAAAATGAGTTTCTCAGGGGTCGTCCCAGGAATCTCTCAAAGAATCCTAAGTGTGATTGAGTGCCTTGCATTTGAAAATATTAAATACAAAATTAAAATCAACAACTACAAAATTTTATCAAAATTATCAACTAATACCAGGATTCAAAGTTCTACAATGAATCCACCAAAATCAAATTCAAATCAAGGAAAAGGGTGAATCAAAATAAGGGAAAGGGAGTTTAAATCATAGTTCAAAATGAGATTCTCAAGGGTCATCTCGGAATCTCTCAAGGAATCCTAACAGTGATTGAGTATCCTCTCATCCTAACATCTTAATTTCTATATCCTATAACAGGCTCGTAGTAGTACAACTAAGTCGTTACGCTACTACGAAATCGCACTAATACGAATCTCGACCTGCATGGGCTACCACTAAAAACGTGTCACGACCCGCACCCTAAAGTAAGGGCACGAGACGTGGGTGCGTCCAGCCTACGCCGCAGTGTCGGCGATAGAACGCTGTCCTAGGTCACAATATCTAACAATATAATTCTAAGCAGTTTATACTCCCCGAATGGGGGTGACATAACAGAATGTAAACTCAATCACATCTAAGGAAGAAGAAGCACAATATGATATAGAACTCAAGGAAATACAGATGATCAGAAGAGTCTAAGATAACGTCTCAGCAAATATCCAAAAATACAATACTCAACCACTGAATATGAAAGAATATATACAACCCAGATCTCAAGACAGAAATAAAGTCTAACTAAACTAGTCTCAAGATAATATAAGTAAGATAAAGCCTAACTAAACTAGTCTAGGCAGTAGGGGTAAAGTCATCAGCTAGAGCTGGATCCTCCTGAGAGTCCGGCTCATAAGTGTCGTCTAGGGTTGTCCCATAGAAGGTATCCACACAGGCCTCCTCCTCGTCCTCTGTAATATTTTCAACAGGTCCAGTCAGGACAGGAGCGAGCACAATACATCCCAACAGATCATAGCCGGTTAGAAAATATAATCATGCAGTAAAGTAAGATACATGAACTGAAGAAAATACAGTATGTAACAGAGAAAAAACTATAATAGAAATATCTACTATAATAGAGAACTAACAGTGGCTAGTGAGTCAGAATACAATATAGACATGTAAATGGCATAGGTGATTCTGATGCTACAGTACGGAAAGATTCTGATGCTACACTACTTGGATATTATTCACATGTCTACTTCTACTCCCCCGTACCCCCAATCAACACACAAGTATCCAGCCAGGTTATGTTATGATTCCATGCAATGGCCCACAAGGGGTAATACATGATATGCCTATAAATGGGTGATTCTAGGAATACCATAAAAGGGGAGATTCAAGGAGACTCTGTGATCATGAGAGTACATGTCACAAGTGATCAATGAACCATGAAGCATAATGATACACAATGTAAGTGAAACGTACAGAATATGTAGTATCCGATGCTCCTGAAGGATAACATCTCAAGAAGGAATCCATATAGTACAAATCCGTGTGACCAACGTGACAGTATCAAGTAAAGTAATTTAAAGCAGGAACTTAATTCTAAACAGGATATGAAATGATCAGAGAATGTACTCGACTCGTATCTAAATGTCTGAAGTAAATGTACTGTCCGAGATGAGGTACCTGACTCCTATTTAGAGCAACACAAGTCAAGATGTACACAGGAAATGATAAATATAATCTACTATGCATCTGCATGTTGTCTAGGACAAACTAGACCAAAGTCAACTCTCGGTCAACTCTAGTCAACTAGGTCAACCAGGTCAAGCTGAGTCATACTAGGTCATACTGGTTCATACTAGGTCATACCAAGTCACAGGGAGTCAATCCAAGTCAAACTAGGTCAAACGGGGTCAAAGGTTGACTCACAGTTGACTTTTGGTCAACTGGTCAACTCTGGTCAACTATAGGTTAACCCTAGGTCAAACTAGTCTAATTTTGACCAACTGTTGACTTTCAGTCAACTAGTCAACTCTGGTTTGGTTTCGGTCAAATCTTGTCGCTTAAAGGCTAAGCTTGACTCTCGTTTGACTTTTGTTGACTTGGTCAAAATGGTCAACCGACGTCAAAACTAGTCTAGGAGCACAATATTTGATCATTACCAACCAAGGGAACCAAGTTCTAACCATATTTTAGACTCCAAACTCAAATACCTTATTTCTAGGTAAAACCTATACTACCCTTACCAAGGTAAATCCCGATTCCTTGCCCAACACAAGGAAACCCCGGTAATACCCAAGATAATAGCCTAGGCTCCATAGGGTAGCTAGATACTATCCTATCTAAGGTTTACCTACCAACAAATATGGGTATCCTAGGTATCTAACCCATTTTAGAACACATGTTGGTAATTTACCCATTACCTTACCTTCACCCTTGTACCATTCTTATATTTACCCAAACACTCACATACACACCAACTCACTCACTCTCTCACTCACACATGGCTCCCATATAGGCTTTCCTATAGGTTTACATATAGGCTAGTACCTATAGGCTACTAGCTATACATATAGGCTCACACACACACACACATATAGGTATAAATAGGACACATGTAAAGGCTCATAAACATACACACACAATACATTAGAGTGGACTGATTTGGGGTTGAATGAAGAATGAATGAGTGATGAAACTGAAATGAAGAATGGAGGAATGGTATGAAATAATAAAAGGATGGACTGATTTAATATGGAAAATAAGGACTGATATATGTATGAAGTATGGACAGTGATGGAATGGTTTCATATATGGATGATAACTGGAATGCAAGGATTGAATGTAATACATAAATGGACTATTTGGTAGATGGAATGAATTATATGTAAGAAGGGGAAATGTATAATGAAGAATGAATGGATTGCTTGAATGAATTGAAATGGTGGAATGGAATGGCTAAGTGGACTGAAATGGGTACTAGTTTAGGACTGATTTATGGTGTGTTTAAGGGACTGTTGGCTGAGTCAAAGGGCTGGTTTGTAGGGACTGAATAGACTGAGTTTGAAGGGCAATTTAGGACTACATGGCTGTCCTTTTTGGACTGATATGGAGGCTGGATATAAGGTAGGGAATGGACAGGTCTGGGGCTAAGTGTGGGCCTAGATTTGGGACTAGTAAGGGCTGTTTTGGGACAACTAATAGCTGGCTAATGGACATGTTTAGGGACATTAAAGGAGTGGTTTGTGGACTGCTTGTTGGTGGTTTGATGAGGCATACAAAGGGCTGATATGTGGGGTTCCTATATGGCTGAATACAAGGGCTAATATGGACTGATTTCATGGGCCTTGTTGGGGACAGGTAAGAACATATTGGGGCTGCCCTTTAGAGGCTGAAATGTAGGCTGAATGGGGGGTTATAGGACAGGTATAGGGCTGTTTCGTGGGACTGTTATAGCTGATATAGGGACAGGTATTTGGAAATGGTTAAGGGTGGTTAAGGGACAGCTACTAGGCTGTTAAGGGGTGTTTTGTGGGGGCTGTCAAGGGCTGTGTTGGGGACTGATTTCAGAGTACTATGGCTGTCCTAATGTGGACTGTTTGGAGGGGCTATCAAAAGGTGGTTAAGGGGTGATAAGGGGACTGTCATGCCCTATTATTGCTGCTGTACATGCTGCTGTTAGAAGCTGGTTCACCCATCACCCCCTATCACTCACTACTCCTCATTCCCCTCTCTAAACTCTACACAAACAAACTCTCAAACACCCTCCCTACAACACACATACACACACATTTAACTACACCACACCAATCTAACTCTCCCCTACCCTTTGCCGAAATCCTCATTCCCCATTCATGAACACAAATAGATACACAATATCACATATATATACATATATACTTATGCCACAAAATATATACATATATATAGAGAGAGAGAATAACATATATATAACCCATATATATATACAATATATAGGTAAATAAATATGGTACAATATGATACTTAAAAAAGTCACCTCTAAACTATTAGAAATCTGAGATTAAATATTAAAACAACATCTAATCAATATATAATAAATCCACATGTGTCCTATTAGGGATTTTCCCACTAGGACACGATCCTACACATATGAGACATCTACAAGTCTCCAAATGGACACAAAATGGGCACAAATGGAGACACAACCATGGCGGTCATTCCTATGGATCAAAATCAACCTAATGCATGAGAAGAATGAGAAAGAGAAAGGGATTTATACCTCCCGGTAGATCGAATCGAAGGAAAGGCCTCCCGATGTGCCATCGACACGTATGAATCCCAAACGGACACGAACGAGCTCCGAATCCTCCCAAACTTGGGTAGATTCCTCCTTGGCTTGAATGGAGAAGGAAAGAAGAAGGTTGGGTAGAAAAATGGAAGGATTTGGTAGAGAAATGATAGGGATTTGCTCTCTAAAAATTTGGGGAAGAACAAGAGAGAGAATGGAAGAGGGGATAATGATGAAATGATGGAGCCTATCCACACATAGTGTGGCCGGCCATGATGGGATATTTGTCCTATTATGGAATGCCCAAAATACCCCTATACTAATCTATTAGTTAAATCATTGGGTGGGTTTAAGTCGAGGGCTAGTTTAGTCATTCCTAAAACACTAATCACACTAATCCTATCTAAATAAATTAGCCTTGTCACTAACTAAAATAATTAGCATGTGGGCCATGGCTAACTAGTGTACGGGCCCACCAGAGTCAAAACTACCCCGGGTCCCCGTTTCAAGTCGGATTGAGCTGAAATTCGAACCCGACTCAAATAACCCCAAAACAATATCATAAATAATAAAATAAATTTCAAAAATATTTTGAAAATATAAAATGACAAAAATACTCCTGTTTCTGAAAACTGGGTGACAAATTCCTCGAAATTAAAACCAAACAATAGTAAAATGTCAAAATCACAAGTCATAATTTTAAAATAGTTTTAAATGATTAAAGATCACCAAAAATTATATCATGATTTAAATATTATTAATAGAAGATTAAATTTACAAAATTTTAAAATTACCCTCATTTAGAAAACTAGGTGTTACAAGAAGAAGGCTACTAATAGATGGCCAGTAAGCTGTCACATCTGAAGGAGTTTATTTGGGTACTCGGTCAAAGGCGAGACTCCGTATGGAAGATGAAGACTCCCAAGCTGGGGGTAGTATTCCCTTAGAGTCTGAAGCGGATGACCCTCACACTGGGGTTAGCCTTCCAAAGGACGACGATCCCTCCGAATCTGATGGTGACTATCTACCTCTTCTACCTGAAGATGAAGGACTTGTCCACTCGAAGACAGACAGTATCAGCACTAGTTGTACTATTTTCTCTGTTCATCCTCGCATGTTATCTACATACATGGCGGATGGAGAAAGACCTGAAGAAGCCAGTGATCAGACCAACAAACGGCAAGAGGGTCTTGAAACAGCATTCGCCAAGATTACTGATATGCTTACCAGTATCATGGCAGTTCAAGTTGCTGGGGCTGTTCCTCCACCTCAACCAAATGTCTCAGCCAACGCTAGTCCGGCTCATAGAAATAACCCTCCTTCACTACAAAGGAGTATCATTCCATTGTACCTACTCCAAATCTTACAAATACTGGGGGTGGTCCTTCGCCAACGTCGCCTGACAACCGTTCAGCAGCCGTTTCCCAACACCTGCTTAATCAACAGGATACAATTGATTCTGTGGTCGCTCGTCTCGACACCATCTCACACAAAGATGAGCTTGAGAAGATGGGGATATCTCAACCATATCCCCCTGAGTGGGAGAACGCTACTTGCACTCCTAACTACAAGCCGCTGAAATCATTTGACGGGTTGACTTATCCTTGTCAGCACGTGACGTACTTTAACACACAGACTCTGCACTTGCCCAGAGACGATCCGTTCTTGTCGAAGATGTTTATTAGCACCTTGTAGGGGATAGCCTTCGAATGGTTCTGCAGTCTGTCTGACGGATGTATCAATTCATTCAAAGACTTGGAGAGGTTGTTCCTCAACAGGTTTTACGAGAGCGGCATGGATGTTAGTATGTCCACCCTAATTGAGACCAAGCAAAGGAGGACTGAGTATATCATCGCCTTCATTGAACGCTTCAGGCGGCTAGCACTTTAGATGCCCTTCGGCCTACTAGACTCAGAACTTATGGATACTTGTCGACATAACTTCCTTCCTACAGTAAAGTTTTGTCTGGGTATACATAAGTATAATACATGGCCCACTTTCATTGGGGCCGCTAATGTTGCTGAAAATGAAGTTCCTAACTTGGAACTACTGGGGTTGAAAACATCGAAATCTGAAGACAAGGTCAAGCATCCTCAAACTATCGCTGTTTGTGGGGGTAAAGGGAAAGAAGTCCTGAAGGTCGACACATCCAAAGGAGCTTCCAATTCTCAGGGCACCTCCGACAAGCCTAAGGAGACCTTCTCCTTTGACAAAGACCATGTTATTACCATCTTTCACACATTGATGAAGGGTTATAAGCTGACATTGCCTCCACCACGACGTCCTGCAGAGGCGAGCCAACTCAACGATCCCAAGTACTGTCTCTATCATCAGTACGTGCATCACTCCACCAAGGACCGCATCGTCCTAAAGAAGAAGATACAACAGCTTATCGACAACCAAGTGATTAACCTCGAAGCTGAAGAGAAGGTCGTATCTTTCAACATAATCTCTCTTCAGTTTGGCGACTTTCCTCCTACAGAAGTCCCAGACTGCGTGGTCCCGATTCCTAAAACAATAGTGGAAGTCGTCAACCTACTGCCAGCTCACTTCTCAATATTGGTCCCGCTCATGACTGAACGTGGGGAGATCATGTGGGTCCATCCAGACCTTGTACAAGAAGTGACGCAGGGGGTAGTACCTCCCAAAGCAACAAGGGGCAAGAAGTACAAGTCATGCCATATAGTATCCTCTCCCATTTACGAGGTCCTATTTGGCGAGAAGAGATCGGGGAAGACTTATCTTTGGATGTACGATCCCGCACAAGAAGAAGTATTACCTCCTCAAGACCCTGCTGCCCCCACAAGCTCAGAAGTCGGCCCGCTTAAGCCTCCAACTACGAACAAACCAAGCAGAAGGAGACACTGTTCGACAAGTCTCTGAAGGCGGCACCTCCCGAAGGCATGGATCGGCCCTACAACTTTGACATAATATATCAGATAGCCAATACACCTGCCAGGTTGTCTCTGTTCGATCTCTTGCGACTCTCCAAAGAAACGCGGAAGGCTTTAAGTGAGGTATTACTACATGCCGACACTTACTTCGCTAAAGTCAAAGACCCCGCTCAAGACCCTGTCTCATATTCCCACAGCCACAGTACTATGGAAGTGGTGCCCAACATCACCTTTTCACAGGAGGACATGCTACTCAAAAATAATCGTCATGATAGACCCCTGTACTATACAGGGTTTATCGGAGCGATCAAGGTGGACCGTATGAACATCGATCCAGGATCCTCCCTCAGCATCATTCCTAAAAGTTTGCTTCAAATTCTGGGAATCCCTCTGCACAAGCTATCTGCAACCAACACAACTATCATAGCTTTTAATGTTGGTCGAAGCCATCCGCTGGGCAAGATCAGTCTCAAATGCCAGATCGGTGATCTCCGAACGGAGGCTTCCTGCTATGTGATCGATTCTAATGTATCCTACAACATCTTATTGGGACGTCCATAGATACACGAGAACATGATCGTTCCTTCCACACTTCACTAGTGCTTCAATTACATCAACTGTGACGGTGTCGTGAAGACGAAATTTGCCGATGTCGATCCTTTTAAGGAGATCAAAGCTTACTACGGAGATTCGGTACTTTACCAATCCCAGCCCCCCAAGGATGATGGCAACGAAGCTGACAATGAAGCTGAAGCAAGTCCATCATCCAATGATGGTCCCCTGAATATCCGAGTCAAAGGACGTTCTATTCCAAAAAGTACTCCGAAGCCTCTCATAATCTGGGCGAAAAAGAAGAACCCCGACAAGGCCGAACCATTGACCATCACTCTCAGTAAGATACCCCGGGAGGAACCTAAGGATGCCCGTCCTCCCAATCCTTAAGAATTACCCTACATAGCGAACTCGGCCAAGACTATGGCTCCTCTTCCAGATGATGATCCTCACAATGAGTATATCAATACTCATAATAATGTATCTTCAGTAGACGATATTATCCCTAAAGAAGAACTTGCGTATTTCCTTAGTAAAGGTTTATCTTTGAATTACTCTGATGTCTATCAATCTGTAAACAACTACATAGATACGATATACGCTCTAGAGAACGGCATAGGACCACACATCTACATGTCAGTCACAATGCCTCATCTGCGGAAAAAAGTTTACCCTGAAGATATCCTCTACTTCATCGTTCCAGCCAGAAAGAAGTATGAAGAACTAATCATCTTTGATCGTATAATTGGTGAGAAAAAGTTTGTTCCAGACTCTACTTCTCCCAAGCACAACACAGAAGCTGACTATGACTCTAGGAAAATGCAACTTTTCGGTATAGTTGGTAGGCCAAGAACATCATCCAGAACATGGGATATGACATCAAAAGTGACAAAAGGCTAAATTACGGCCAAGGACGACGGTTGCAAATATGACACTTTGCTCCTCCAGGCAAACCCGAGAACTACTATCAACGAAGCAGTATTGGTTTAGGCTATCTCACTCCTCCAACAACTCCTGAAAGATCAGATGATGAAGAAGATCGTTGTTCTCATTCCTCTGATTCCTCCCTCTGGTACTTAGACTCCAGCGTCGGCGACATGTTCAAAGCAACTCTGTCCGTCAACATGGTTTCCGTCGACCAAATTATAGACAATGTCCGATCAATTAAACTCGAACAATAGGCCCAAAAGATGGACACCAGGTGGGAGCTGCGCTTCGAACAACGGGAACCACCTACCGAAGATGAAGTCATCCAAGTCAATCTAGGAGATGAAGCATCTTTCAAACCCATCTTCATAAGCAAAAGTCTATCTAGCGATGAACGCCAATCTCTTATACAGCTTATAAGAGAATACATCGATGTTTCACATGGAGCTATAAAGACATGCCAGGCTTGGACCCTAAAGTCGCCATGCACCGCCTGAACATTTCGTCTAAAGCTAAGCCAGTGAAGTAGAACAACGACGATTCCGACCGGACGTCATGGAAGCCCTCGAGAATAAAGTCAAGAAGCTCATTGTCACTGGATTCATTCACGAGGAACAACACCCAGACTGGGTTGCCAATATCGTCGCAGTCATAAAAAAGAATGGTAAAGTTCGAGTCTGTATCGACTACCATGATTTGAACTCTGTATGCCCGAAAGATGAGTTTCCTCTACCGATCACTGTCGTAATGATCGACAATACTTGTAGCTTCGAACGGATGTCCTTCATGGATGGGTTCTCAGGCTACAACCAGATCAAGATGTTCCACGACAATGAGAAGCACACATCATTTCGATCACCGTTGGAGGTATACTGCTATACGGTGATGCCCTTCAGATTGAAGAATGCAGGGGCGACATACTAGCGAGCCATGAACACAATTTTTTGCGATCATTTGTGCAAAACTTTGGAGTGCTATGTAGACGATATCGCAGTCAAAAGTCATCTCAAGGGCAACCACCTCCAAGACTTGAGAACAGTGTTCGAACTAATGCGTGTACACCAACTCAAGATGAATCCAACTAAGTCTTTTTTGGGAGTCTCCAGCGGCAAGTTCCTTGGTTTCGTCATCACTTCAAAGGATATACATCTGGACCCAGAGAAAGTGAAGGCTATCCTCGACATGGATCCTCCAAGAAATCTCAAAGAGCTACGCGGACTACAAGGAAGGCTAGCCTACATCAGACGATTCATTTCGAACCTCTCTGGAAGATGTCAATCGTTCACTCAGCTCATGAAGAAAGGCGTATCTTTTGTCTGGACTGAACAATGTCAACGTGCATTCGACGACATTAAGGTGTATCTTACAAGCCCTCCAGTATTGGTAGCTCGAATAATAGGGAAGCCCTTCTTACTATATGTCCGCGGTATGGACCATTCTCTTGGCGCCCTCTTAGCTCAGAAGAACGAAGGCGACCATGAACAGGAAATCTACTACCTCAGCCGTACAATGGTGGGTGCCGAGCTTAGATACACACTGGTGGAGAAGGAATGCCTTGTACTAGTATTTGCCGTCTAGAAGATGCGCCACTATGTGTCTGGGCACACTATCCATATTATATCTAAAGTCAACCCTCTCAGAATACTCAAGACTAAACCGGGCTCTCTCAATTCCTGTTTAGCTACATGGGCAATGCTGTTGACTCCATACGATATGATCTTTGTTCCTCAGAAGGCAGTAAAAGGCCAAGCATGAGCTAATTTTCTAGCAGCTCATCCGGTGCCGGAATTATCCAAACTCTACGACGAAATCCCTGATAAAGTGATGGATTCTAACATGATAATTTGAAGAAATCCCCATTTGGTGAATGTTCTTTGACGGTACATTAAGAACAGGACCCAAAGAAAATATCGTGGCTGCAGTAGGTGTCATGCTCATGTTACCTGATCATCTGGTTATACACCGTACATATTCTCTTGTGGAACTATGCACCAACAACGTAGCCGAATATAATGCTCTATTAATCGGCCTACAACTGGCAAAGCAACTGGGAGTTGACTATCTAGAAGCTCACGATGATTCCAAGCTAATAGTTAGTCAGGTCCGAAGGGATGATGAAGTTTGTCATGAAGATCTCATCCCCTACCACAGACCAACAATTGAGTTAGAATCTACTTTCGCTGGGTTCTTCATCGAGCACGTGCCTCAACTACAGAATATAGAAGCAGATGCTGTAGCCGGTCTCGCTGTTTCCTTGATCGTTCCTAACAATACACAGCCGTCGATCACAGTATCTGGTCGAGAACTATTTTATGTGAAAGATGCCTTGCATATTCATCACAGCTACATAGCGGAAACAAACGTCGATGTCAAAGACTGGAGATTTTCTTTTATAGACTACGCTGTCTATGGAATCCTCCTCGAGGACCTGAAGGAAGCAGTATCCATCCAAAGGCGATCTCTCAGATTTTACTACGACACAGCTACCAAGATGCTGTACAAACGCTCTTATGACGTGCTACTGTTACGATACTTATCACACGTAGAAGCCAAACGTGCACTACAGGAAGCTCACGACGGAGTTTGTGGTGTACATCAACCAGGCCCCAAATTACAAGATCGCTTCAAATAAATGGGTTATTACTGGCCCACAATGATAGCAGATGCCACTGAATATTCAAAGAAGTGTAGAGCTTGCCAGTTCCACGCTGATTTCATTCATCAACCTTCAAAGTTTCTACACCCGACGGCACATATTGGCCATTTAAAGCCTGGGGTATGGACATCATAGGACCAATCAGCCCGCCATCCTCCAAAGGACATCGGTTCATCCTAGATATAACCGTTTACTTCTCCAAATGGGCGAAAGCTATACCGCTCACCGAAGTGAAGACGTCAAACGTGATTAGTTTCATCAAAAATCACGTCATCTACCGCTTCGGCCTACCTCGTAGGATCATCCATAATAATGGTCCACAGTTCGTAAGCCATGCATTCTATCGGTTCTGTGATAGGAACCGAATCCAGAATGTAGCCTCTAATGCCTACAATCCAGCGACTAACGGGATAGCGGAAGCCTTCAACAAAACCATCATAAAACTTCTCAAGAAGTTCGTGTCTTCAAACAAGCACGATTGGAACGAGAAGCTCGATGAATGTCTTTGGTCCTATCGTACAACAGTCCGGACTCCAACAGGCAGTACGCTATTCTCTCTAGTTTATGGGAGCGAAGCAGTTCTTCACCTAGAAAGCCAGACTCCTTCTCTTTGAGTAGCCCTAGCCAGCGAGATGACTACCGAAGAAAGCTACCGTCTGCGACTCCAGGAGCTTGAAATGCTAGATGAAAAATGCTTGTTAGCTCAGCAGCGCATTGAGCTATACCAAGTACGCCTTTCCAGAGCCTTTAACAAAAAAGTGAAGGAAAGGATCTTCCAAGTCGGCGATCTGGTCTTAGCAGTGAGAAGACCAATAGTCATGACGCATAAAATAAAAGGAAAATTCTAGCCTAAATGGAAAGGTCATTTCTTCGTAGAATCGGTGTATTCTAACGGAGCATACCGGCTAACCAAGACTGATGGTGACTTCCTCATGATGCCTATCAATGGAAAGTTCTTGAAGAAATACTATGGGTGACCTCTTTTACATAATGTTCACATATGTTCAAGTCATGTAAATGTACAGTACGATGTTTATATGATTCAAAAAACTATCTAACTATTATCCGTATTTCAAGAGTCTTGAATACACCCTGGATAATAGGTCCTCTAAAATATTTTTCTAGTAGAATCATTCCCGTTTTTGACTCCGTCCAAACTCGATTTGACGAAAACAAGTCACGTTCCTATAACCCCTGAATTGTTTTCAGATAACTATTTCCCCAGTGGAATGATTAAAATATTTTGCCACGTCCATATAACCTCTGAGCAAAGCATTCCTCAAGGATAATCACGTCCCTATTACCTATGAATTATCCATTCCCCCTAATACTATATATCTTTCCACGTCCATATTACCTCTGGTTAGATATAGAACATCCTCTGCTATTACGTCATATTACCTCTACTAGCAGCTTCATTCAACTTATTATCTATATTCAAATAATTTGAATATAAAATAGATAATAGGTCCACATCATAATTCCCCAGCGAAATACCCACCAAAAATATCCTTGCTATGTCCACATTACCTCTAGCATCGATATTTTCACAAAACTACATTCACTTCTGAAAAGATTTTTTATTTTGTACTTGAACGTCGACCAAAAGACGAAAAAAGGGTACAAGAGCCGTGACGGCTAGAAAAAAGAGTTACAAAATCTATGGGATACATAGGCAGTTTATGCTGTCCCTCAGAGCTACAATTTTGGCTTCAGACTTCACAGCAGCTCACCGCCGTGCCTCTTCTTGACGAGCGGCTTCATCTTCAAAAAGGATCAGACCCTGATGTTCCTCCTCCAACTTTGCCAGTTGTTCTTCTAAACAGGCAGAAGTGGTGGCAGTCATGGCAGCGTGGGACAAATAATTCTCCTATTCAGATGTCGTCGCCCTCAAGTCGGCTTCTAGCTGGGCGATCTCGTTCCTAATCTGTACAATGTGATTGTGCTTCTCAGTGATTTGCGTAGCCAGCCTGTTCTTTGAGGCAGCACGTGCCTCACTTGCAGTATTGAACTGGCCATACTGGTCAGCCAGCTCGCTAATCTCCCGAGCGAGGGCATCCTTCCTTACGTGCAAGGTAGTCTTCTCCTCCGCAAGAGCCGTACTATGCACCCATTGCATCACGAGAAGACGATCCATGCTTCTTTCAAAGTGTTTCGAACTTGTTCAAGTATCAAAAACATTGAAGGGGGTCTTGTAGAAGCATGAAAAAAATTTAGCAATGAAGCTCTATGCGTCCAAGCAAGTGAAGCTCCAAGCGCCCAATCAGTAAAGCTCCATGCGTCCAAGCCAGTGAAGCTCCATACGCCAAGTCAGTAAAACTCCATGCTCCCAATCAGTGAAGCTCTATGCGCCTAGCCAGTGAAGTCTTATGCGCCCAAGACTAGCTCCTCCAAAAGGAGGGCACATATCCTGATACATGGCTATGCGTCCAAGCCTAACTCAGTCAAAGCCATGATCAAAACGTTCACCGAAGCATACGGCCACGTCAATCTCCCCGAGCAATCATGCACCGAAGCATGCGGCCACGTCAACACCACGACCAACCCACAATCTAGCAGCCTGTATGTGCCTACATCCTATGCGCCCAAAGCAGGACTATGCGCCCACATAAAAACCAGTATGTTTCCTCATGTGGGCGCATAACATCGTTCCAGCTCGAGAACGACTATAAAAGGGGGGCCTCATCCCTCTTCAAAGGACAGAACGGAGAGCATTTTTAAGAGCCAAATTGCTGCACTTCTTGCCAGTGAGCCGAGAGTTAGCAATTTTCTTAGGTTTTCTTCCACTTTTTTATCGGAGTGTCAACGGAGTAAAGGAGCAACTTTCGCTCGATCTCCATCGTCCCATTACCCAGAATTCTTTTTTGTACTCGGTGATCCTCAGCACAGGATCTCTCAGGCGTACTCGATTTGTGGTACATTGTGCCAATAAAAGAAAAGGTAGCATTTTCTTCTTCTTTTTTGTGTATGTCAACATAATTGTGCATCAATAAAGAAGGTAAATTTTAAAGATAAGATAAAGCAAAACGATCTTGTGCTTCTTAAAAGAACACTCACAAATAATTATGAGCAAGACATTAATAAATGTTTCTTCTCAAAGTCCTAACTTAAAGATATAAAACAAATAATAACGAAAGTTAGAAAACTATATATATATATATATATATATATATATATATATATATATATATATATCATATTCTTTTATATAATTTTATTTGAACATGTTTCTTTTGGCTAGCAGTTCCTCCTTCCTGGGGAGCCCTTAGGGCCTTCTCAGTCAGGCCTCCCCCTTACAGACGCCTGATGGCGTGCCCCTGGCCGGCCTACTTCCCGTCCATGGTCGGACTCTCCCCATTCTTCTCGTCCCTCCACCACTGATCCCCTCCCTTCCTCCGTCCTTTCTTGCAGCCCCCATTCTCTCTTCTACCTCTGACTTCCAAGCCCCACCCCCTGCTTGGAGCAGGCATGATCCTACCCTCTCTCTTTCTCCGTCTTTCTTTACGAGGACTCCAGCTCCCTCCTCCCCTATTTCCTCAGTCATCTGACCTATCCTCTCTCGGATTGGCGTCTCCACTCGTCTTGCCCACTGTATGCTCCCCGTGGGCTCGACGGTCCCCCGGCCGCCCCCCTCTGGACTTGGAGTACACAGGGGTCCAGCCCACTCTTGCCGCCTTCCCACTTTCCTCAATTTTTGAACGGCTCAGTTTTCCTCCCACTCGGGTTGGGAGCCTCCCTGCGGTACAGATCTTAGGCTTCCCCCCCCCTTGGCCCCTCGAATTTGCTACTAGCAGCTATCCGTTCGAGGTGGCTCCCCATCTTTACCACCTCTACGCGCACTCTGCATCTTTTTACGTGACCTCTTCAGGTGAGACCTACCCACATCATGCAACGCGCTGGAGAGGAGAATCCTCTAGCCTTTACGCTGCTAGACATCCCCCCGGGGCCCATGCGGCCACGTGCTCCCTCGCCCATCCTTCCACCCACCAGGCGTACGCATCCCCCCTGCGTATTCCCTCACCCAACTCCCCTCTCATTCTGGTGGACCCTGCGAGCTCCCCGCTTATGCCCAACTCTACCCGAATGAGCTCCTCGCTATCTCCGAACTCTACGCTAATCCTCCTGCAGCCTCCCCCCTTTAGCTCTATGCTGACCCTTCTATCATCCCCTCCATACTCCACCTGGGCCCTCCCCCTCCTTACCTCTCCCACTGGACCGAGTATCGACCCTCCAGCGACCCTCGGCTCCACTCCACCGTCCTCTATTCAGACCCCCCCGCCTCCTTGACTCCCACGGTCTGTACCCCCGCTCCTCTCTCGGTCCTTCCCGCCTTGTGTGTGACAGGGCTAGGGGACCCAGACGTGGTGATCCCGGCCGCCGATCCTCTTTAGGTTGCAGTTGATTCGCCAGAGTTGCCGCACCGTTTGGACTAGGCGGGCCCCAAGCCGCCTCCACCCTGCCAGGAGAGTAGTCCCCCGGCTACCCCCCGCTTGGGAGCCATTCCTAGGCCGACCAATCCATCCCCATCCCCCGTCTCGAGCAAATCCTATCCTCGATCGCTACCCTCCTTCTTGCGGAGCTTTCCAGTCTTCTCCTTTGTCCGGTGCCCCGTTGCCAACCTTCGAAGCCAAACTGCTCCCGGACCTAGCATTAGCGAAGGGCCCCTTCTTCCAAGATATCAATCTTTCCGACATTGAGTACTCTCAAGAGTCCCAGGTGCCTTCGATTTCTTTCTCCGACTTGGAAGTGTCCTCGCTATCGATCTCCTCCCCCCACACTTTTATCGTCAAATACTCAACTGGCTGTCCTAAACTCCCTAGGGTGCAGGAGACGATAGCCAGTTGTAGACTCTCTGTAGAATATCGTGTGGCACCCCTGGACCCAAAACATATTCTTCTTCACCTATCATGCAATTTAGACCATAGGACAGTCTGGTCCAAAGGCACCTGTAGGGTTGATTCTTACCAGATGAAGATTATCAAGTGGTCTACAGGCTTCAGCACTAAAGAGGACTTAGCGAAGGTCGTCGCCTGGGTTACTCTACCTAATCTGCCCCTAATTTGCTTTGTCCCAGCGGCTCTCAGATGTATTGCCAACTCCTTCGGCACGTATGTGGCCTCAGCTCCCGAAACCAGCAATTTCACCAAGGCTCACTATGCCAAAATCTGTGTGGAGCTCGACCTCACATTTGAACCATCCAATTTTATCACCATCGAGCTGGGTAACCAGACCCATACACAACAAATCCTCTACGACAACCATATTATGTTCTGTAACTATTGCCATTTAAGAGGACACCTCCAAAAATACTGCCACCATCTCTACCCAGAACTGAAGAAGAGACCCCCCTGAAGGACAACATGCCATCTGAGGGGAGGACACCCATGCCACCCCTCCTACCACGCCCGAACTCGCACACTCGTTTTGGCTCCAGTGACAGCACTGATAGGAGCGAACTCCCCAGCAAAGCATTGATCCCCTTCAACACCCAAGCTCTCACTCTCTCCAATTGATTCGACGCTCTTGAGTCGGAGGACGCAGAACCCCCACTGGAGACAGCCCCCTCTCCAGCCGACCGTGCGCTCACCGAGAATCTCCTAAATTTGGATATCGTAGAACCGTACACCGACATCACCAATACAGACCAACAACTCACCATCGAAGACTCTGTGGTGGATGCTCTAGCAATTCTAGGGCCAGACCAAGTTCAGAGAGGACTATAGGTCCAAGCTGTGGGTTACCCTCTCCAGCAAATTATTCTTCAGATTGGGAGCACCAGCCACTCCATAATGATCCCCACAGAGAATCCTATCCTGGACTCCGCCGGGGAATCAATCAGCCAGTCACCGGACCCTCCGGGACAACCATGTAACGATCAACCTACCTCGACCAAGGTAGGACCACCATCCTCGAGAGGGGACTATGCCATCCAAGGACCCACTGAAATAACAACCATCCAAACAAGATCTGCTGCAAAGTGGAACAAAAAATCCCCCCACCAAGGCCTTAATGCTTAACATTCTATCCTGGAATGTCCGCGGTCTGGCGAATAAACCAACACTAAGGAGAATTACCAGTGTGCAGAAAATCCACAAAATTGACATCCTCATTATTCTCGAACCCAAAATCCCCCCCAAAAGATCTAAATCTAACCAACTGCAGCTGGGCCTTCCATCGGCCATAACTAGTATTTAAGATATTTGGATCCTCGGTACGAAAGATGTCGAATTCGGAGTCATCCAGGACTCCCGGCATGCCCTTTCCTGTTGGTTGGATCACCCCAAACTTCCAGAGTGCGCCATCCTTTCTGTAGTCCATGGCAGCTGCGATATTACGGAGAGGAAACACCTCTGGAATAACCTCCTCGACATCCATCACCACCATACCTATTCTCCTTGGCTTTGTATTGGGGACTTTAATGCGATCACCTGCAGTATCGAGAAAGCCTGAGGCCGCCCCCCTCCATTCTCGGCTATACAAGATTTCAACAATTTTATCTTCAATACACACTTAGATTCCCGCCAGTACACTGGCAATGCCTTCACCTGGTGCAACATACAGGAAGGAGGCCGCCGTTAATACTCCAGACTGGACAGGGCTCTCACGAACGCCTTCTGGCACAGAATGGGGATCACTACCAACCTGTCCCATCACAACTCCACTGAATCCGACCATGCGCCGCTGCTGGTTGAAATTAAAAATAACACCCATTCATCCAAACAAAATTTTCAATTCCTCGACTTCTGGACCAAACACTCCCAAATTCTGGGCATCGTTGTGGAAGCGTAGAATCGGAAGGATTCTTCCAACCCCCTAGTCCGGGTGAGCAACAAACTTAAGGCGATGAGGAAAGCCTTGTCCTGTTGGAGCAAACTTGCCTTCGGGGACATTTTTTAAGCCGTTCGGGTCGCAGAGGACGATATCACCCGAGCCGAAGCCATGGTCGTCACGGATCGCTCCCTAGTGGCGAGAAGAGCCCTCAACCTCACCAAGGCTATGCTTAAATTCAGGATCATAATGGAGACTAATTTCTGGAAGTAGAAAGCGAGGCTGAAATAGGACAGCGAGGGGGACAAAAACTCGAAGTACTTTCATGCCTGTGTAAACAATCGCAGACAGAAGCTTTCGATTCACCGAACAGCTGATGACAATGGAAACATCATCACCGACCAAAAGAGCATCCAAGCGGCCGCCATGGATTTCTATTCTAAACTATTCTCCAAAGAGACAGTTCACAAAGATAGATCATTCTGAGACCAAATTCCTCTCCTAATTAACGATAACGACAACTTCCAGTTGGAACGTCCTCCCACAGCCCAGGAAGTTAAACATGCTGCGTGGGCTCTGAACGAGTACAGTGCGCTAGGCCCGGATGGGTTTTCGGGAGCATTCTTTCGTACATATTGGGATATTATCAAGCAGGACATCACCGAAGCGGCTATCGCCTTCTTTGAAGGTGCCATATATCCTAAAGCTATTTCTAGCACCAATCTGATCCATATCCCAAAAAAAGATAACTCGGAATCCTACCGAGACTTTTGCCCCATTAGTCCTTGTAACTTCATCAACACGATCATATCCAAGGTCATCACGACCAGAATGGCAGGAATTCTCCCCAAGATCATTTCGGAGGAGCAAAGCAGGTTTGTCCGTTAGTGGAACATCCAGAACAATATTATGCTGTTCCAGGAGTTAATCACCTGCTTTTAATTTCCAGTTAGAGGGGGCAACATAGCCGTCAAAATCGACATAGAGAAAGCTTATGACAGACTGGATTGGCAATTCATGATCTGGGTTTTCAGAGCTTTCAGATTCTCAAAAACTTGGACCAACATTATTTGGAGATCCATTAGCAACTCCTGGTTCTCTACAGTCATCAATGGCAAAGCAGAGTGGTTCTTCAAATCCCATCGTGGGGTCAGACAGGGCGACCTTCTATCCGCCACTGTCTTCATCATAGCAGCCGATGCCCTGAGTAGGAACCTTAATAACATGGCCAACACCCCCAACTTCTAGCACTTTCATACATCCAGTGGGTGCCCCATCATCACCCATCTGGCCTTCGCAGACGACTTACTCATATTCTCATCCGGGGATGAAGGAGCGGTGGCAGTGGTTCACAACACCCTGCAGAGGTACTCTAGATGCTTCTGCCAAAAGATCAACCACTCAAAGAGCGTTATCTATGCCCACCACAACACCAGTAGAGAGCACGCCATCAATCTCTCGAACTTAACATCCTTTTTCGTTGCCCATCCTTCGTTCAACTATCTCGGCTGCCCTCTTGTGTACGGGAGATCCAATGTTGGCATATTCGAGGTCTTGACCACTAGAATCAGGAAGAAACTAGAAGGGTGGCATAATGCCACCCTATCCCTAGGTGGCAAGATGATCCTCATCAATCACATCCTCACCTTCATCCCCATCCATTCCCTGGATGCATATTTGCCGCCCAAGAAGGTCCTATCCTCGATAGAACAGATCTTTTGTACTGGGGGCATAGCAACGGCCAAGATAAGTACCACTGGGCTAGCTGGGACTCTATAGCTAACCCAACCGATGAAGGGGGCTTGGGATTTTCCAAACTCACTCACATCGTTAAAGCTTTCTCGATAAAATTATGGTAGAAACTTTGCACGAGCAACAACTTATGGAGCAGGTTCTTGAAAGCCAGGTACCTCAAACACACCCACCCTTCGATGGGCACATCCAACTGCAGATCCTCTGCGGCTTGGCGTCGCATCCTTATCGGCCGTGACCTTGCCGAGCCAGTGATTAGACTCCAGTTGGGTACGGGCGACTTGGACCCATTCATGGAGAGATGGGTCGGGGATAGCATGATCCTGAGTCTCGCAGAGACACCGAGAGATAGTAGAATCAGAGACTTGTGGAACCACATTACCGACAACTAGAACTGGGACCGGATTCGAGAATGGTCCGGCAACGAAGCGGCCGATCGCATCCTTGCGAGCGGGCTTCGCATCGGAGGCGATGGTGATGTGCTGAGATGGAAGCTCTAGGTGTCGGGGGAATTTTCAGTGAGATCAGCGAGAAATACTGTCCAGGGAAACGGGCAGTCGCACCTACCCATTGCACACTATTAGCATACCTGTATCCCTAAGAAGTGGTCCTTTCTTATGTGGAGAGTCATTAGTAAGAAGCTGCCCACCGACGACACCCTCAACATCATCGGGATCAGCTTAGCATCAGCATGCACCTGCTGTTCTGAACGTCAAATGGAGACTAGTGACCACATCTTCTGTCAGGAGACTCTACCAGACAGTATATGGAGAACCCTTAACCAGCTATTCAGTATCGAGCTGGGTAGGGGACGCTTCCACAATCTGGCGGCTTCCTGGGGTTCAGCCTCCCATGGGCACCAGATCGTCGCAGCGGCCGCTACGTGGGCGATTTGGAAGAATCGCAACAAGGCTAGTAACGAAGGTCACCAATACTCTGCCGACCAACTCATTCGGGAAGTATTCCGCCAATGCCGTAAGCGAAGCACTATATGCTCCTAAAGTCCGAGTGCATTCTGGTCAGTGTTCCCCCTTCCCCTAGAACCCGGCGGTAGTCACGCCTCCCCACCCCCTCCTTCTCTTTTTGGTATACTTGTATAGGCCTCGGTATTTTGTGCCTTGTATACGTGTTCCGGCTTCGGTTTTGGAGCTGTCTTTAATAAATTCAGGGGGTTTTCCAAATATATATATATATATTTATATATATATATATATATATATATATATTAACCAACCCCACTTTTATTCATTTAAGGTGCAAAATGCTGAAGCCTTTACAAGTAAGCGCAAAATGCAAAAGACCAAAAGGAAGAGGGGAGCCTCTCCTGGCAAAAGGATTAGGAGGCCAAAAGGTCCCAGAGCTGCTGATGGTCGTGATTGTAATTACGTTTGATCTTGAGATTTTGGAAGATGGCCTCACGAGTGAGCCGCTCGACCGAGAATTGATGACCTTCGTATCTAGCTTTATTACGGTTCTTACATAAGACCCACGTGATGGTGGCTGCAACGATCTAGTGGTAATGAGACGCATTAGCCCAGGTGGCCAGAAGATCGTTGAAGCTCCCACCGGCCATCACCATGCGGTAGCGATGGGATAGGGCTAACCAGATGTTAGCCGAAGAATTGCCGTAGCGGAGTATGTGGTCAATCGTTTTTGGCTATTTATCGGTACGACAATGACAAGTTGACGCTAAGATGAAACCAATGGTAGTATGGATGTCGTCAGTGGGGTGTTTCTTGCGTACCGCTCTCCACACCAGAAATGACCATTTATTTGGAATAGATGGGTGCCAGAAAGGACCCAAGATAGGTGCAGGAGGCCCGAGTCGCGAATGATCCTTCTGGCAGATGCTATTGTACGCTGTTGGGGGTCTCTGACCACGTGAGCGCATCGTCATCTGTGCCTATCTTCAGGCCGGAGTTCCGAAGGGTGTTAGCGGACTCTTTTCCGATCCAGTCTCGGATTCTGTGTCAATTTTAGTTGCCTGCATTATTCCACAATTCTCTGATCTTACTGGTAGTCGGGGCGGCCGGGGGGCATGGGGAAAGATCAGCTCCTATCAACCTTTCAAGTAATAACGCTGATTCGCCAGCACCCAGCTGAAGGCGAATCTTTTGTTCGACGAGGGAGCGACCGTGTAGTATGCATCTCCAAGCCGCTGAGGATCTGCTGTCGCTAATAGCACTAGCCGGGTGGATGTGTTTGAAATACCTAGCCTTCATGAAGTGTGCCCAGAGGGTGAGGCTCATGCAAAGCTTCCACCACAGTTTCATGGAGAAAGCGTCCACAATGTAATGAAGTTGGGAGAATCCCAGGCCCTCCCTCTTGAGTAGGGTTGGCCATGGAACCCCAGCTGGCCTAGTGGTGTTTGTCTTTTGATTCATTATGTCCCCAGAGGAAGTGGCGAAGAGATTCTTGATGGAGGAGAGGACCTTCTTCGGGGGAGAGCATGCCTCGAGGGTGTAAATAGGGATGGAGGAGAGCACATGGTTAATAAGAACTATGTTGCCGCCTGGCTATAAGGTTGCGTTATGCCAACCTTCAAATTTTTTCCTGATTTTGTCAATAATTCCTTCGAAGATGCCCACGCTCGATTTGTCGTAGACCAACGGGCATCCAAGATAGGAGAAAGGAGGATAAGCGGCAGAGAAGGAGGTGATATTGTTGAGAGTGGCAGTGTGCTCCCTGTTATCGTTGTGGTGGACATATATGACACTTTTTGTGTGATTGACTCGTTGGCCAGAGCAGCGAGCATATCTTTGGAGCACATTGTGCACTACTTCCACTGACCCGACGTCTCCGGAGAAGAAGATGAGGATATCGTTTGCGTTAGCCAGGTGAGTGATGTTCGGGCACCCGCTGGCCGTATGGAAATGCTTGAAGTGTGGGGTCTTCGATAACTTGTTTAGGTTTCTGCTCAGGGCTTCCGTGGCAATGATGAAAATAGTTGACGATAGCGGGTCTCCTTGCCTAACTCCCCTTGTAACGCCTCAGTCCCAAAATACTTAAGGCCAGGTACGTATCCATGCTAGCTGTATACATACGAAGTAAACTCCAATGTATAGATCCCCCCGTATGTATACATAAGCTGTAAAATACAGTAAACCCATGATAACTAAATCTTATCCATAACAATTAAGAATAATATTATAATCAACTCAATAATTTGTCATTTATATATGTAGTTGGGAGGAGACAAATCTACTACCAACTATTTTAAAAGAAAGAAATATACAAGAAAATGATATCTAAAAATGACAAGACGAACTAAGGGCAATCATCTTCGAAGGAATGGATAAGATCACGGCCTTAGCTAGGACACCTACGAAAAGTCACAAAGTACACACCTGGCGAGATAACCAGGTCCTCAGAGGGACGTAATAAGATACAAGAAGAACATGCCATAATACTGAATACAAAATATGCCACAAAGAAAATAAGTAACAAGACAACAATAAGGTAATCTAACCGTACTACTGTGTTTATGCAGTTAAGAACAAACCTCCAATGTATGGGTATCTGGCTCAGTAGCAGTAACTCAGGCATGGTCCCATCAGGATACCAAAGACCTCAAAACGTAACATTCCTCGAATGTCAGAGGCCAGCAGTATCAGTAATAGGAAAGTGCATAAGGACCCATACGTTAAGGAACTGTTCTTTCCACCCAATGCCTAACAGAGTCACATCCATGTCTCGTATACCTCTACTAACTGCTAAGTCTCCTAACATACATCTATTAGCAGTTAGCCCTAACGCATGCACATAGGGGATCAGCCCACACGCAAGGACCTCTACATGCTACTCGTCTCACATATCCTCATGGTACAACTGTGTCGAGGCATATGTAATATACTACAAACGGTAGTCCCCTAACTATAAGTTCATATGCAATCAAAGGATAGTAACAAAGTAACTAATAATCACTGAGCATGTAGTAAATCAAGAACTGTAATAACTGGAAATAATGAACAGTGATATGTAAATAAATGCAGACTGAATGTAAACAGTATAATGGCAAGCTATCTTGCCTGATTTTGTGTTGTAAATATGAAACGCCGCTCCCGTGTCCACGCCTCCGGAACCCGACGCTCCTAGATAATTAATTAACTAAATTAAGTCACTACTTATGAAACATACGACACGACTTAAATAGTCAAAGTAATGTGTTAAAATTATACTCAATCTCTTGTGGAACCATTTAGATCCATATAATCACACACAGGTTCTACGAGACATCGAAACACAGTTTTAGGATTTCTAACTTTTAATTAGTCGGTTATGCCCCTACTTCAATACATACTTAAAAATTATATAAAAATCATAAAAATAATATTTAAACTAATTTTCTATAGATTTATCTCTGAAATTCCAGAATTAATATTTCTAAAGACATTTACGACTGGTTGATTACTAAGTCAGCTAGTCTACCCGAAACTCGCCCGGAACATAGTTAAAGACTCAAAATTGCTAAAATAACCAAAAATATATTTTAAATAGAAATAAAATATTTTATTTCATAGAGTAATATCAGAGGTATAAGGGTTGAGTTATACTACAAGTTTGGGACATTCTAGGTCAGCCGGTTACCCGAAATTAGCTAGTTTTGACCTACAATTTTTTCGACCAGATTTGAGTTGTTAAAATTATGGAAAAATACTTAAATATCCTTATTTATGTATATAAAAACACATAAAATTTAGTTTCGAAAATAGCCACCAATAACTCATAGTTCCTTTACAATGGGGTTAATTTTGATCCTACCAACACAAGAATATTATGCCTATATTTTATAAAAAATTTATGGATGATTATACCCAACAAAAGCCATCAAAATATGATTTCTACAGAATTAATAACATATTTTCTACAGAATTTTAGCAAAGGTTTTTAGAATAAAAGATTATGGTTCTTACCAAAGATCCTTGCAAGAAAGGGTAATGATGACTTCTCTTCACCAAAGCTCCAATCTTTTCCTCTATCCTCGCTTGCTAATCCTCTCTTGGTGAGTATGGGAGAGTTTATAATGGCTATAGAGGATTGTATGGGGGAGATGGAGTTTTTAGGGTTTGTTTTGAGGGGTTTCAAGGATGTATGGTGGATGAGATGAGTTTTTTTAAGGATGGAGAGATGTGCAATGGAGGAGATAATGTATGCGGGTATGGGGAGTTTGTTGCTGCTGAAATTATTGAGAGGGAGAGGATTTTGGTCGGCCAAAGGTGAGTGACAGAAAGATTTGGATTTGGTTAAGATTTGGGATAAGTTGGTATATTTAAACGTATCCTTAAATAAATTTTAAGCAATCTAGGATTTAAATCCAATTTAATTTGATGCATTCGGCCATGGGGGGTTGCTTGGCCGAAATTATTATGGTGGGGATCCACTTTCCATGATTTGGTTGTTTGGTGAGTTGGCAAGTTGATTGGATTGAGGATTTTCCTAATATAGAACTATTTAATTCTATCTATATAATTACACTACAAAATCTGAATTAAATACAAATAAATATAATTATTAATATTTATTAATGCCCAACATGCCTACATAGGGTTGGGTTTGGCTTGGAAGTGGTTTGGGAAGGTTTTGTGCAACCAGGTCTCCTAAAAAGTCATAAAGGCTTTCTTAACTAATTAATTAAATAAAAATATAACTTGTGCCATAATTTGAATGGTTAACATGCAAGAGATTACAATATGACTATGGCATTTCTAACATGGCTAGCATACTAGTTAAAGTACCTGACTATGCTAGGCATGCCATACTTTCTAGTCGTCTTGCATATTCAAACTCAACCATGGCTATAGTCCTTTTATATAACATAAATAAGATAAAATTAAATTAGAATTAAATAAAATCCAAAAGTAATTTACATATTCCTTTAAATTATCAGGGGTTTTACATCCTACCCAACTTATGACAATTTCGTCCTCGAAATTAAAAATAATCATAATATCAAGAATTGTGAGATTTTGTACGGAGGAAGAGTAGGTACGTCAAATCTTAGCTCAATTTTTGAAATGATGGAGGGGTGGTTGTCATAGGAATCCCAATTGACCTCATATTCTATAAGATAGGGTATGCTTCCTTCCAGACTCTACCCAACTTATAGAAGTTGGCCACCCGTAAAGATCATCGTCATTACAAGACTTTGAGGAGGATAATTTCTAGGGAGGGGCACGAGAATAATGGACACTTCTGACCGCAGTCTTTGATTCTAAGTGAGCCTCGATAACACCGTGATGTTCTTGGTCAATAACAACTATAAGAAAGTTACTATAATCAAATATTGTCACTCTAGCGGTTATGCTTTTGACAAGCTCGTAGCGACCTCTTGTTTGGAATATACTAAGGTGTGTCGGTTCAGAAGGATTCGTTCTACGTCTGACATGGGAAACAAAGAAGTGAGCTTGAAAACTTAGAGAAAAAAAATTTATGGCCATGTGATGAGAATTAATGATAATTAAAGAATCCAGGCTATAGAATATGATTAGACAAGTGTTTCGAAAACTCTAAGTCAAAACGACTAATATGTGTGGGCTGATGTTTGGTATTGTGTAGGAGGCATGCGCTTGCTTGTTGGAAGGCATACGTCATAGGTATGCGTCTTGCATAGATCTTGAGTATTCAGTTTAGTTAAGAAAATAGGTCGATATTTGCATGGGTGAAATTGAATAGGTCGAATTTGGATCTCTATGGTTTGTTTTGAGGAAACAATATTTTATACACGTGGTGTAATTTTAAGTGGAGCACTGGAAAGTTCGTTTGCGTGGGACATGTATGTCATGTCAGTAGCATAACTAGTCTAGTTCATGAGTGTGAACTTTATCGAAAGGAAAAGGCTAGTATTGTGCTTCAATTATCAAAATCACGGTCGAGGGTATCAAATGATTCGAATATGGGTCGACGTTATGAACCATTGAATTATTAGTCTAATTGGAACAAATCATTTCCAACCACTTGCTAATTCCAAAATCTTATATTTCTTAAAGAGGCTTGCGATCTATTTGCCTCAAAAATTTGCTATTGATTTAAACAAAAATGATTCTATGATTGACTTGAAGAATTTAGGTTGTAATCCGTTACCGTAGTTATCTAAACGCACAAGCTAAAGGATATAAAATGCAAAACAAAAGATCGTTTAATAAATTCTATACAGACGGAAGAACGGTCATGATTGTAATTCCATTCTGAGAGGTAGAGTATAATAAGTTCAATGTTCTGCCTAACTTATAGAAGTTGGTTAATAGGGGAAAGCACCGTAATAGGGCTTCTAATAAGGTCAAATTTCAAGTAGGTATATAAAATTATGAGGTATTTCCAATCATAGTCATGAACCCTATAGGTATTCTAGGCATTATAATATGGCCCATATATTAATTATGTTTGGTCAAGACAGTATGAGAGGTCATGGTTAAGTATATCCAGAAGCAAGTTGGTACCGAGAGATGCATAACATTGGCTACGAAGAGATGCAGTTACGAAATCTATGGAAGGAGAATTAGTGAGCCGAGAGGTAGGGCCTACATAATAGTAGTGAGGGCCTATTCATCAAGTTTGGTTTTATAGTCCCAATATGGGAATAGGCTATGATGGGTTTAACTGAGTCTCAATAGGTTCCCTAATTGGACTTCAATCTTTGATTGCATGAACTTTAGATTTTAATCTATAGTGGCTGGACAAAATTTTGTGAAATTTTAAACCATCCCTATTAGGTTAGGGTACTGTAGAATAGGTTCAAATTCAAGTGGTTGGGCAAATTTTTCGTCGGTTTGGTAGAATAGGTTCTGTAAGTCGTGAGATGCGCCTTCCATGACTTTTGTGTTTAAGTAGCACACAAGACCTCTATTGAGTGGCACACTAGTGGCATGTGCGTAGAGGGTTTCGAGTAGATCATAACCATATATTGGACCAAAAGATTTGAGTCAAGGTTGGATCTCTAACTACAGTCCAAAAGTACACCGGTGTTATGGTAAGGGTTATCGCTAGTCCCTTTTGACCTGAAAGTCGTATCATAATAATAGAGTCCAAGAAGATGTGTTTGTGTGGGACATGATATGTCTACTTGAAGGTGGACTCGTTTAAGTTTTGTATATAAATTTTGTTGGAAGGTAACAGCTAATATTACACTTCAAATATCAAAGTCACGGTAGGGGACACCAAAAGATCTAAAAAGAAAGTGGGAGTTCATGAGTCACTAATTTACCATCCTAGTGAGAACCAATTTACCTCAATCAATCGGTGATCCCCAAATTCCTAAAAGTAAGAATGGCTTACAATCTATTCACCCTAGAGACTAGGACATGGTTTCAGGAATAATGAGGTTAGGAATATTTGAGTCGCGATATTGTACTTTGACATTTGGTAATAATAAGTCAAGATATGATCGATAACATGATAGGGTAGTTTTGAATTAGTTTCAAGGATTGTACCCCGAGTCCTAATAAATAGAAATAATCGCATATAATGGTACCTGAGTCGATAAGATGGAATGACCCACTTGTCCATGGTATACGAGAGTCTATCGGTAGAATAACAAACCCTAAAGCACGTCATGGGAAAGATCCCTAACTACTAAGTCGTGAATTTCTATTTATGTCAAACCTGCCAGACTATAGTCACAAGCATTCTAGAGGTATTAAATGTAATGCTCATGCATCACTTGTTGATTACTAGTACAACATAATGACGGGGCGTCATGCTACGGATTTTGGCTAAGCTGGTGAACGTGTTGTTCTAATATTATGTCACTTCTTTGATAATAGATTTTGTACCTAGAGTAACATCTGCTGAATCTCTAATCTTGGAATAGGTGTCTACCACAGTCCTTGCAATGCTTGTCCTTGTTTTGGTCTACTCTTCTTTGTCTAAACTGTAGGGGCCAAGTCAAGTAAGGTTTGAGTTAAGGCATACGGGTTGCTAGTTAAGCCAAGAATCAAGATGAATATTTGAAGACTCACAATAAATGATTCCTAGAGATTAGATGGTCTCATAGGTTTGTGGTTTACCCAAGGTTAAGATCTTACTCATCTTTCAAGCTCAAATGAGTAGAAGGTCACGATATTACTATTAGGGTCGAGGGAAGGACAAGCAACTTTAGGCAAGGTTGTAGTTATATGGCTTGGCCGATGGTTGCTATACTTGTGCATATAACTACCATGGCCAATGGGGATACTCTGTATTTATTTATCAAATACGAGCGTTTGACTTTCCAATCAGTGAAAGACAAAAGCAATAAAGAGTTCAAGAAAGTTGTCATTGAATACAATTACGTAATTCAAAGGCGAATGTGTAATTCAAGAGGAATTGTCAATGCAGTCACGGATGAGATCCTAGATACCTCTATATCTCAATCAACGTGGGATAATCATATGAAGAGCGAACCAAGTGCACTATGGTTGATCAGACCATAATACATTGATTCTAATTAGACAATATGCTTATGGGCATCCCAGTATACATATTTCCTGAACAAGCTCGACAAAAAAAAAGCTTGCAAAACTAGGCTATAAATAGCATCGTCATTCATGGTAGTTTAAAGTATAAGTATGGGAGAATACGTTGAAAGCAGTAATAAATAGTTTGAGTTTCACAAGGATCTAAGTCTTATCCGGTGTGCTTGCGTATACAGTCGTCCTACTGGTTCTTGTATCAGGCCTTAGTTGACCAATGGGTATGGGCTACAAAATCTCTATATTTTAGGTAAACATCTCTCCTACACTAGCATATAATCATTATCACTCTGTTACACTTTAATACTAGGTTAAAAGGATACGGATGGTAGGTTGTAGTCATACTACTCAACTTATGAAGTCAACTAATAGAGTAATTGAGGAATATAACATGTATACTCGTATGAGTTATCTCCTAACCTCCCTATTCAACATAAAAAAGATAAGATTTGCAGTGAAAGAAATCAAGCAGAAGGAAATCAAGATAATCGGACGAGAGTTCGAGATTTAGAATTGAGGGAGGAAGTCAAGCTTGTGGATGAGATTCCTATATCCTAATCCTATATGCAGGTTCACATCGGTACAGTAGTGTAACCGATGTGACAAACTTGACCTGCATGGGCCACCATAAAAACATGTAACGCCCCAGTCCCAAAATACTTAAGGCTAGGTACGTATCCATGCCATCTGTATACATACGAAGTAAACTCCAATGTATGGATCCCCGTATGTATACATAAGTTGTAAAATACAGTAAAACCATGATAACTAAATCTCATACACAACAATTAATAATAATATTATAATCAACTAAAGAATTTATCATTTATACATTTAGTTGGACGGAGACAAATCCACTACCAACTATTTTAAAAGAAAAAATATACAAGGAAATGATATCTAAAAATGACAAGATGAACCAAGGGCAATCATCTTCGAAGGAATGGAGAAGATCACGGCCTTGGCTAGGAAATTTACGAAAAGTCATAAAGCACACACCTGGCGAGATAACCAGGTCCCCAGAGGGACGTAACAAGATACAGGAAGAATATGCCATAATACTGAATACAAAATATGCCACAAAGAAAATAAGTAACAAGACAATAATAAGGTAATCTAACCGTACTACTGTATTTACGCAGTTAAGGACAAACCTCCAATGCATGGGTATCTGGCTCAGTAGAAGTAACTCGGGCATGGTCCCATCAGGATACCAAGGACCTCAAATTATAACATTCCTCGAATGTCAGAGGCCAGCAGTATCAGTAATAGGAAAGTACATAAGGACCCATACGTTAAGGAACTGTTCTTCCCACCCAATGCCGAACAGAGTCACATCCATGTCTCGTATACCTCTACGAACTGCTAAGTCTCCTAACATGCCTCTATTAGCAGTTAGCCCTAACGCATGCATATGGGAGATCAGCCCACACACAAGGACCTCTACATGCTACTCGTCTCATACATCCTCGTGGTACAACTGTGTCGAGGCATATGTAATACACTACAAACGGTAGTCCCCTAACTCTAAGTTCATATGCAATCAAAGGATAGTAACAAAGTAACTAATAATCACTGAGCATGTAGTAAATCAAGAACTGTAATAACTGAAAATAATGAACAATGATATATAAATAAATACAGACTAAATGTAAATAGTATAATGGCAAGTTATCTTGCCAGATTCTGTGCTGTAAATATGAAACGCCGCTCCCGTGTCCACGCCTCCGGAACCCAACGCTCCCAGATAATTAATTAACTAAATTAAGTCACTACTTATAAAACTTACGACACGACTTAAATAGTCAAAGTAATGTGTTAAAATTATATTCAATCTCTCGTGGAACCATTTAGATCCATACAATCACACGTAGGTTGCACGAGACATCGAAAGACAGTTTTAGGATTTCTAACTTTTAATTAGTCGGTTATGCCCCTACTTCAATAACATACTTAAAAATCATATAAAAATTATAAAAATAATATTTAAACTAATTTTTTACAGATTTATCTCTGAAATTCTAGAATTAATATTTTTAAAGACATTTACGACTGGTTGATTACTAAGTCAGCTAGTCTACCCGAAACTCGCCCGAAATATAGTTAATTACTCAAAATTGCTAAAATAACCAAAAATATATTTTAAACAGCAATAAAATATTTTATTTCATAGAATAATATCACAGGTACAAGGGTTGAGTTATACTACAAGTTTGGGACATTCTAGGTCAGCCGGTTACCCGAAATTAGCTAGTTTTGACCTACAATTTTTTCGACCAGATTTGAGTTGCTAAAATCGTGAAAAAATACTTAAAAATCCTTATTTATGTATATGAACACACATAAAATTCAGTTTCGAAAATAGGCACCAATAACTCATAGTTCCTTTACAATGGGGTTAATTTTGATCCTACCGACACATGAATATTATGCCTATATTTTATGATTTTTTTATGGATAACTATACCCAAAAAAAGCCATCAAAATATGATTTCTACAGAATTAATAACATATTTTCTATAGAATTTTAGCAATGGTTTTTAGAAGAAAAGATTAGGGTTCTTACCAAAGATCCTTGCTAGAAAGGATGATGATGACTTCTCTTCACCAAAGCTCCAATCTTTTCTGATATTCTCGCTTGCTAATCCTCTCTTAGTGAGTATGGGAGAGTTTATAATGGCTATAGAGGATTGGATGGGGGAGATGGAGTTTTAGGATTTGTTTTGAGAGGTTTCGGGGATGTATGGTGGAGGAGATGAATTTTTGTGAAGGATGGAGAGATGTGCAATGGAGGAGATGATGAATGGAGGCTATGGGGAGTTTGTTGCTGATGAAATTATTAAGAGAGAGAGGGTTTTGGTTGGCCAAAGGTGAGGGAGAGAAAGATTTGGATTTGGTTAAGATTTGCGATAAGTTGGTATATTTAAACGTATCCTTAAATAAATTTTAAGCAATCTAGGATTTAAATCCTATTTAATTTGATGCATTTGGCCATGGGGGGTTGCTTGGCCAAAATTGTCATGGTGGGGGTCCACTTGGCATGATTTGGTTGTTTGGTGAGTTGGCAAGTTGATTAGATTGAGGATTTTCCCAATATAGAACTATTTAATTCTATCTATATAATTACACTACAAAATCTGAATTAAATACAAATAAATGTAATTAGTAATATTTATTAATGCCCAACATGCCTACATAGGGTTGGGGTTGGCTTGGAAGAGGTTTGGGAAGGTTTTGTGCAACCGGGTCCCCTAAAAAGTCATAAAGGCTTTCTTAACTAATTAATTAAATAAAAATATAACTTGTGCCATAATTTGAATGGTTAACATGCAAGAGATTACAATATGACCATGGATTTCTAACATGGCTAGCATACTAGTTAAAGCACCCGACTATGCTAGACATGCCATACTTTCTAGTCGTCTTGCATATTCAAACTCAACCATGGCTATAGTCCTTTTATATAACATAAATAAGATAAAATTAAATTAGAATTAAATAAAATCCAAAAATAATTTAAATATTCCTTTAAATTATAAGGGGTTTTACACCCCGAATGGATTTGAAGAAGTCGTCCGCTTTTCCATTCATCGTCGTGGAGAACAACGAGTTGTTGAGCGATTGCCAAACAACACTCATCCAGGTTTTCGAGAAACCGAAGGCTCTGAGGACCCAGATCATGAACTGCCAATCGAGCCTGTCGTAAGCCTTCTCCATGTCCAATTGATAGTAATGTTCCCGACCTTAGATGGGTATTTCATGTAGTAATCATTTCATGTGCCAGCATATTGTTGTCTTGGATGTTTCTGCCCCGGACAAAGTCGCTCTGTTCCTCTGATATTATTTGGAAAGAGTACGATCATGCATGTGGCGATGATCTTGAAATGATTTTGTTGGTGAAGGTGCATAAACTGATGGGTCTAAAATCTTGAAAAGTCTTCAGATTTTCCTGCTTAGGAATAAGGATCAATTTGGTGCATGAAATAGATCTAGGGTACATGGCTCCTTGGAAAAAGGGTCGCTGCTTTGTGTATGTCCGTTTGGATGATGTCCCAACATGTCCGAAAGAATACGCCGTTGAATCCGTCCGGTCGGGGGGCACTGTGGGCATTAAGCGTCCAAACTGCGCTTTCACCTCCTGCTCAGAGGGAAGGTGCTCCAAGTGAGTGTTGTCCATGTCATTTATGAGGAGGGGGATCTCCGCCAGGAAATCCGGGTCCCTCGTAACAGTTTCTTTAGAGAACAGTTACGAGTAGAAGTTTTCTGCCGCCAATTGGATTCCTCGTTGGTCTTTGATAATGGTCCCAGTGTCATCGACAATCTGATGTATGTTAAGCTACTGTCTGCGACCCTTGACGCAGGCGTGAAAGTAACCAGTGTTTTTGTCCCCCTCGCTGTCCCATTTGAGTCTGGATTTTTCTTTCCAGAACTCAGTTTCGACTTTTAAGCAAAATTTAAGAATGACTTTGGATAGGTTCAGGGTTGATCGAGTCGTTTGTGAGTTTTCTATTAAAAATAGGGCTTCGACATGGGTCACATCATCTTCGACAGTGCAAACTGCTTGAAAGATGTCTCCGAAAGCCTGCTTACTCCATGCAGTGAGTGCTTTTCTAGTAGACTTGGGTTTGTTGGCCACACGGTTGAGGGGATCGAGGGAGTCTGTCCTGGACCAAGCGTCCGCCATGATCCTCAGGAATTTAGGGTGGTAGCACCAAAATTCTAGGAAGCTGAAGCTTCTTTTGATCTGGTTTAAGTTACGGTTGATTTTGATGAGTAAGGGTGCGTGATCGGACTCGGTGGCGTTGAGGTGAGCGAGGCTAGATGTGATGCTCATGTCTTTCCATTGAGCATTGATGAGGGCTCGGTCCAGACAAGAGTATCTGCGGGCGCCTTCCTGCATATTATACCAGGTAAAGTGTTCCGATGAACTGGAGGGGAGTTAGGTGATCGTTGAAGATGAAGTAGTTGAAGCCTTGCATGGCCGCCGGTGGGGTAGCCTGCCTCCATTTTCTTCTCTCTCCTAGTGATAGCATTGAAATCTCCAACACAAAGCCAGGAAGGATAGGAGGTGTTGGAAATAGTATCCTGGAGGTCTATCCAGAGCTGTTTGTGATCAATAATATCGTAGCTACCATGAACAGCAGAGAGTAGGGCACGATTTGGGAGGGTTGGGTGCTCCATCCTGCACGAGAAAGCTTGCGTAGTATCGAGCACGATACTGATATTTACTTCGGAGGAGTAAATGAGCCAAATGTCGTATCTGCCTGCAATGGCGGAGTGGAAACCCAGCTGCAGCTGAATTGATTTGTGTCTGTTAGGGGGATTTTGGGTCCTAAGATGATTAGGATGTCAATTTTGTGAATTTTCTTGAGGCTAAGTAATCTCCTTAAGGGGATTTGTTTGCTAGGCCTCAAACATTCTAGGATAGGATGTTAGGCATTAGATTTGTTGGGGAGTTAGTGTTTGAAGAGTTTCGCGGCCGATCTGGTAGTCATAGTCGTGAACTCGTTGGCTCCTTTGTTTTCTGGCTTTGTTCGTTGATAGCATGTCGGGGTTCTGATTCTGCTGTGAGGTCAGGGGTCTTCCTCTATGTTGAGAGTATCAGTTTCTTTGTCTGGGTTGGGAGATGCTGCAAAGTGAGTACGGGTCGAATGCTCATGCGTCGATAGCTTGCTGACAGCTAACGACTTGCTCTGGGCCGATGATGGCAATGTCTTCAGCTAGAATAGATCGGTATGGTTGGCTATCCTGGGCCTCTATTCCTCCGTATTACTTGTGCATGTTGCGGGTTTGTTGTGCTCGGAGCACTCTTCATTCCTCTGTGAGATGTTGGAGGGAGAGACGTTTTCTTCTTGGCTGGCCTAGGTATCAATGTGTGGGTATGGGGTTGCTCTCTCTGCCAGTGGTGGCTGTGCAAGTGTGATCTTCTTCGTATGGGTGTTTTCTTTCGATGCCAAGAAGTCGAATCTGTTGTGGGTGTTGATGGTGGTATATTTTGGGGGTGGAGGGATTACTTCTCTGCTCAGCAGTTTTGTTGGGTGTCTGAGTCGGCTGTGGGCTAGCTTCGAATCTGATATGTGAGTTCGGGGGAGGTAGGAGAGGTGATCTCTGATCCTGATCCTTCTTAGGCTTGTGCGCCTTCGGGACCAAATTTTGTTTCAATTCTGGATGGGCTCTGTAGCAGTACTTGATTAGATGCCCTCTCTTGTTGCAATGGTTGTAATATATAACATTATTGTCGTATAAGATTGGTTGCGTGTGGATCCTGTTTAGCTCGATGTTGATGATTTTGGGGAGTTCTTTGGAAATGTCAAGTTCCATGCATACTTTGGCATAGTTGGCTCTGGTAAGGTTCCTTGTTTCCTCCGCTATGGCAACGAAAGTGCCGAAAGAGTTTACAATCCTTTTCAGCGCTGCTAGGATAAAACATGTCAGAGGTGGATTTGGAAGTGTGACCCAGCCACTATGGGTAAGTCCTCATTGGGATTGTGGTCCTTGGACCATCTAACAACTGTCATGACTTTTGAGTCTATTTTGTTCGAGCCCCGAGTCTGGACTATCTTTTGGTCATCATCGAATAAGTGAAGAAGGATTTTTGGGGTCTAGTGGAGCTACTCTGTAGTCGGAAGTTGGGCTCCATTTGGCAATTTTCTCCTGGACTCGGGCTAGCTTAGGGCAACCCGAGGGGAACCGTAACACAAATTTGGAGAAAACTGCTCCTATAGCGACGCCAGGTCCTAGGAGGAGAACAGTATCGATAATGCCTGCCCGTCTGCTGGGATTGCGTAGTCGATCTCAGGAAGAGGGACGTCTGGGAGAATAGGTTTTTTCTGGGCAATCCTATCCGGGCGGACCTTGTGTGCGAACGAAGTATGGCCCACAAAAGGGATCTCACGTAAGCTGTAGGTACCAGCCCCTGAGGGAGGGAGCTCCCCGGGATGATGCCAGATAAGGGAGGCTGCTAATGAGGACACTACGAATACTGGAGGAGCAAGGCGACCTGGAGGCTCAAGAGGAGGAGGGATGTAGGCGCATAGAAGACGCAAGGGGGGTGGTGTTATGCGCGAGATGGAAAGGACTTAGAGGGTGGGCGCATAGAGGAGCCGTTGGAGGATCTCAGGAGTCGCATGGAGGGCACAATTGAGGGCGCATAGGGGGATGCTCGGAGGGTGGAGCTCGGGGGGAGGAGCAAAGAGGCAGGCACATAGGGGGCCCTGCACGGAGGGGGGAGCTCGAGAGGAGTGGCTGACGGGGGGCGCAGAGATGCAGGCGCATAGGGGGAAAAATCTGAAGGGTGTTTCGAAGGACGGCGCATGAGAGGCCAGGGAGAGGGCACATGCGCTCGAGGGGGACATAGCCTGCGTAACGCAAGACTGTGTCTGCACCCCGAGAGGGAGGGGGACACATGAGCGAAAAATAGGGTTTGAACTTGAAATCGGGAGGGGGAAAGAATTAGAAAGAGAGGGCAGGAAGGGGATAGAAGGGGGAGGGCGGTGGCGGGGCGGTGAGGGGAGAAGGGGGCGGGGGCGGATAAGAGGGAGAGGGGGAGGGTGTGGGGGGCGGCGGCTTGAGCGGCCAAGACAGCGAGGCTGCCAATAGGGAGAGCAAAAGGTCGGTTCGTTTCAAACCGAACCGTAATTTCTTAAACCGACCAAGGATCGAACCTAAATAGTTGAAAACCGACCCGAACCGGTTTAGTCGAAAACGATCCGATCCGAACCGTTCTAAATCGGTTCGGTTTGTTAGGTTAATCGGTTCTTGGGCCCTGATTTTAATGGGCCGGTTTATGCCAAGTATGCAAATTTAACTAGAAAATTAATTTATGTAGACAAATTTTCACAAATATACAGTAATTTTTCAGCTCCATGACTTCCAGAGTTCACAAATTTCCAGAGTTCACAAATATAAAATGCCAGAGTTCATAAATTTCCAGGACTTCCAGAGTTCATAAATTTCCAGGACTTCTAGAGTTCATAAATTTCCCGAGTTCACAAATTTCCAGAGTTCACAAATATACAATGCCAGAGTTCATAAATTTCAGGACTTCCAGAGTTCATAAATTTCCAGAGTTCATAAATTTCCAGAGTTCACAAATATACAATGCTAGTTCATAAATTTCCAGAGTTCACAAGTATACAGTTCAAGCAAATATACAATTCAAATAGAATTGCATGTTTACAGACGAAGGTCCATGCCACTGATGCCGCTTTCTTAACACAAAATCTACTGTTCAAATGTCCTGCACCCAAAAAAGGAAGAAGAAAAAAAGAAAAAAATGGCTCAGATGGCTTATTTATGCATCATAGTATGATGCCATGTAGTATCAATTACACTTTCTCAAGCACTAATCATCATTGCCACTTTCTAAGTAAATATGTTAGTAAAATTTTAAAGAATAAACAATAAATAAACTGGCATTAATAAATAAACAAGCCATCATCATCAATGGTTGTCTACAGATTTCTCGGCAATGGCTGCAACGAGTGCCTCGCCATTGCAAGCATTTATAATATATGCCTCGCCAGAGTCCTCATTCCTCAATGGCTGCAATAATTTACTCTGCACACTACATTCATATTGTACACGCTACAAAAAAGAAAGACAGCAAAAGTAAAAAGTCAAGAAGTCCCAGATTATACCACCATTATCAATAGAGTAGCAGGAACATAGAGCATAAAGGACAGAAAGACAGGAAAGTAAAAATAGCAAAATGTAACAACTAACAATTCCAGAAGTCCCACTCCCAGATTATACCACCATCATCAATAGAGTCCCAGATTATACCACCACCATCAAAATGTAACAAGTCCAGAAGTCCCACTCCCAATGTCCCACATTACAAAATAGCAAAACAGAAAGTCAGCACAGGCTACAGCCAGCCACTGCCAGTAGAAACTGGAGAGTACTCAGAGTAGCAAGTCCCCAATATTACAAAATATAATGTGACAGCAAGTCCAACTCCAAAAATATAGCAAGAACAGAAAGTCAGCAGGAACAAAGTTATAACAAAGTCCATCAAACCTTGCTTGTCGACGTTGATTCCACGTTAAGTTACTCAAATCTAAATGAAAGAAGTAATGAACAAAGTTATAACAAAAAACATTATATACGAAAGTAATGCAATAAAATTCAAAATCAAACATGTTACCCATTTCTACTTTGTACATGTCTTCGAAGTCCTCTTCAATAATAGATACTATGGGTCGATCGGATGGCCCCCGGAACCAATCTTGACAACAAATAAGGGCTTGAACAATTTTTTAGTCAATAACTCCTATACTCATCAAGGACACGACCACCGGTACAAAGAGCGGCTCGGACGCCATGGTAGATATGGGAACGGCCAACACATCCCGAGCCATCTTTGAAAGGATAGGAAAACGAGGAGAATTAAGCTTCCACCAACCCAATATATCAAAATCATCATCATCATCTTCTTCATCTATGATACTCTCTTCTAGATAACGATCGATCTCCGACTTTGAATCACCACCCCAACTCCATCTTGTGTTTCTTGAATTGGGCTTTCATGAACTTTTTTAATTGCAATGGTTGATTTTCGGTAGAAGGTTCAACTCTTTCAATGGTAGCACTAACACCCACCACTTTGAGAAGCACTTATACTTTTGTACTCATTGAACAAAGATGAGGTAACAACTTTCTCTTTACTTTTAATGGAATTGCTCTTCTCCGGACCTTAGAGATGATCAAAAGCATACTCCACATACTCCAACTTATGTCGGAGATCAAGAATTGGTGCAATAAATATCACCATATTTATCTTCTCTATATCCCCCCAATATTTTTATACTTCTCTCTCATTTTATCGGCCATGATAGTCAAGTCAAAGTCGTCACTATTCTTCGAAGTACGCAAAAGAATGTCAATTGATGTGATTTCATCAAAAAAATTATTACATGTGACATACAAAGAACCTGAGACACGCTTGTTAAGCTCATCGAAGTGTTGAAGAAAAGTGCAAAATCTTCTTGTATTAGCCCAATCATCTTCATTTGGGTACCCACCATTCTCTGTTAGCTCCACTTTAAACCACAGATCTAAAGAAGTAAACCTCTCAAAGGCCGTTTCAAATTTTTGTGCAGTCCCAACATAACAAAAGTAGAGTTCCAACGTGTGCTAACGTCAAGACATAATAATTTCTTGCTTTGGATCTTCTCGGCTTCAACACACTCCCTAAATTTTTGAAATCTACTAGCAGAATGTCTCACATAACGTACCGCCTTCCTAACACGAGTAACCGAAGAAGACATCAATTTTATACCATCCACCACCACGAGATTGATGATATGTGCAATACACCGCATGTACAAATATTTGTAATATAGAATGCTATTTCCCCAATTCTGGATCTTCTTGCTCAAGTAAGAAATAGCTACATCATTTGAACTTGCATTATCAACGGTGATAGTGAATACCTTGTCAATACCCCATTCAAGCAAATATTTTTCTACCGCTTTTCCGATGTCCTCACCTTTGTGACCAAAGATTGGACAAAAGTTGATTATTTTTTTCTTTAATTCCCACTCTTCATTAATGTAATGTGTCGTAAGACACATATAATTGACCTTTTGTACCGAAGTCCACGTATCCGTTGTAAGACATACCCTTTGCTTATACTCCATCAAGTATGCTTTGAACTTACTCTTCTCAATAGAGTATGTTTCACCTTGGCTGTGCCAAATCCTTTTTGAATCTTGGATTGTGTCACATTCCTTGTGTATGACTGTGTCTTGGGTTGAACAACTTGTTTACCCAATTTTACCTCCAACTTTTTAAATATTATGTAAGCCTCATATACTTAGCAGTTAATGAGTCTATTCTCTGTGTAGCAATGTTATATTTTTTTCTCTGCTTCATAAGCTTCATTGAGTTTTGTATGCTCTTGTGTCATCTTATTAATGCACTCTTGAGCATCATGCAGACTCAGCTTAACGTGGATAGCTCATCTGTGATACTAACAGTAGTAGTGTCTCTAATCTCACTAAACAGAGAGGATGGCCTTTCAGTCTTTAGCTGATATATCTTAATCTTGTTTCAAAACTACTTATACTTATCTAATACTTTCTTGTGTTCTTCTAATAGATCACTGAAAGCACAGATAACTCATCATAAGTAAAATCACTCTCTTTATAAGGGCATTATTTTGTACCCCATTAGATTATAATATTGTGCATATATTTGTTGCTAGACAAGGTCTCTCTTCTTTTTCGGAATCGCTTGCTTCACTTTCACACCATATGCTCGTGTTAGCATACTTGTGTGACGATTATCGTTCACAGCAATTCTTTTTTTAGTAGTACAACAATCTTTCATCATGTGGCCTGATCTTTTGGAGTAGTGGCATACAAGCTCTTCTTCAAATAAGGATTTGTGTTGCACCTCAAATCCCAATGCTATTATACACACATTTGTATCATCATGAAGACTATCCTCCTCTATGGAGTTTTAGATTTGCTTTCGTACCTACATTCATAAGTTTCCAAATTTTATGAAATGTTGTGCAAGTAGTAATAATTGAATATATTTATGTCTACATCACAATAAAAAGCATGTATTCTTTTGCATAAAGGCTAGCTAACTTCTTCTCTTCCTTTGTGTAATTATAATAAGGCTTGTTAAAATAGAGGAAGTGAGAATAGAGGTGATAGTATGCTTTTTGTAGCCACTGATAACAATTGACCAGAGGTCAAAATCTATAGACTTCAAGTAGAAGCTCATCTGTGTCTTCTAATAACTATAGTTTGTTCCATCAAATAATAGAGGTCTATTTGTGGATTGCCCTTCACCTGTGAACATTGATTTTACGGCTGCCATATATACTCTCTAGAGTGTTATATATAAATATAATTTGCTCAGATACCAATTATAGAAATTTGGAATATGAGGATAACAATTGATAACAAGTATCTACTCTAAGGATGTTAAGCCAAATTATAGAGTCCTTGCTCTGATACCAATTGTAGGACCGTTAAGCACCTCTAGAGGGAGGTGAATAGAGTACGTGTGTTAGTGGAATAAAATTAACCAAATTAAAATAAATTATGGCAGTAGTCAAACTGAAATAAACAGGCAATATATAAGTAAATGAGTAGAGAAAAGCAAACACAAACACCAAAGTTTATACTAGTTTTCCTCTGAGAGGACTAGTCCAGTCTCGAGTACTCAACCCGATATTGAATCCACTATTTGAAATAGCAGTTACACCACGTGCTTTCATCCAAAGGGCACGTCGACTTCTTACAACCTCGTGCTTTTATCCGAAGGGAACGACGGCTTCAACAACGAGCTTTTATACGAAGCACTCACGACTTCACAACAACAAGTATTGAGACATCACTTTGAAATATCCAAGCTTTTTATAACTCGATCAAACTTCTAAAATTGTAACCGCGTTGGCACTAGAAGGTTGTGAGTTAACCTTGGGAATGGAGAAGGTTTATAGCTCAGCTTGATAGGCAAATAAAGATAGAATGAACTGGAGAATAACAATGGGGAGTTCAATGCCTATTTATAGCATTTTCTAAGGCAGAGTTTGGGCAGAACTTGGATGCTTAACATTTAAATTAGAACCGTTGGAGCCAAAAGAATAGGTATTTCATTATGACTAGGAGGTATTTTAGGGGGACCGAGTTCGGGGCGAACTCGCACCGAGTCCGGGGCGAACTCGTACCGAGTCCGGGGCGAACTCGCACCGAGTCCGGGGCGAACTCACACCGAGTTCGGGGCAAACTCACACCGGGTTCGGGTACCTCAATTCCCGAAAAGTTTGGGTCAGTTGTTTCAATTGGCTTGAGTTTAAATCTAGCAGAGTGCGGACAGAGTTCCCACAGAGTTATTACCAAAACAGTTTTGGGTTTAGGTCTACTTCTTTTTGTGGACAATGAATAGGTTTAGGTTGAGGTATGGGCTTCCTAGTGCCAATACGATCCAATGCACATTTTTTCCTATAAAAGAAAGATAAAATACAGAACAAAATATAAAAACTAAGCACTTTGATGATGCCTTCTTTCTTGACGACAGTTATCCAAAGATAAACATATCTGGAAATCTGAATACCGTTCGAGTTCAGAGAAATCTTCTTGTATAACGGCGTCTTTGGCCCGTCATTAATTTTTTATTGCATATGTTCTGGTTTGATCATGCTTACTTCTTGTCAACAAGTATATGTTAGGCGAACAAAGTAGTATAACAGTATGATACGTTTAATGAACAATAGGATAATGCAAACTTAAATAGCTATATATAATGATTACGTAAATATTAGTGAAATTATTATATTAAACTTAAACGATTAGCCATATTTAAAAACATGATATAATCATTGGACTAACAATCTCCCCCTTTTCTATTATGGCAAATCAGTTAAGTTTAATATAGAGACGATAGATGTATATATCACTGATTAACACATACTACTAAAATATTGTCTGCTTACTCAAATTTATCATCCTCCGTTGACATGATCAACCAAAATCAGATGAAAAATATAGCTATAGTTTGAAAGAGACCAATAAAAGATTTAAATAAAAATAGTACCAAAAAATTCACAATTTGCCCATACAAATTAGTGAATCACTTCCATAAAGAATATAATCATTAAAAAGAAATCAAATTAGATATACTAGAATCTATATACTTACCTAAGTTCATGCATTTGAAATCAATTACATTAGCATGATAAATGAATATCCATTAGATACACATGAAGGTAATGAAGACAAAATACTTGAGAAGAGAAATTCAGTTGACTTGAATGCACCCCCGCAAAGTATAATCACTCTAAATATAGATAATCATCAACTTTGAAATAAACCTCAATAAGAAAAGCCAAATCAATTTAAACTCAAATGAATCATCAAATATTTGGCAAGATAACTTCTAAAAACTAAAATGATAGAGTCAAAAAAAATTAACAATAATCGTATATAATATCGTAAACCCTTTCATAAATCAAAATATCATAAACAAATCAACAATATATAGAAGAATACATGTCCATGATGAACTAGGCATACTGCATATTAAGGGTATAAATAAATTGAAACGATTAATTTGTTTCCCCTTAAAATATGTGTATCTAGTTCAAAAGTACTTATATTCAATGACAGATAAAATAAATAATCATAAGATCTAAGGGATGTCCAAGATATAAAACTTTCTTTCCTTTGATCAATGCATACAAAGTTCCAAACTAAAACAAATATTATTTTAGGCAAGTAAAATAAATATCTAATAAATAATCACTTAAAGATGAAAAATCAAAATATATTTTTAGTTAAAAAATATAAGAAATATTCAAATAATAAAAATAATTTCAAGACAGTAAAGGATTTATGAAAACTGTCTTAATGCAAGTACCAAACAAATTCAAATTATCAGAGAGAAATCTAAAGACTTTGAAATATGAAATTTATTATGAAAATTTGTCTTAATAAATGTTCGAATGCGTCCGTTTAGTCCTCATACGGAAAATTAACGATTCAAATTTTTGTATCACGAAAACTGTTTTAATAAAAGAATCCATAAATCATAAATAACGCATTTTGGACAAATAAAATAGGACTAGATAAATGCTCAAATAAAAAGTATTCTAGATATATGGCATGTCAAGAGAATAACTGATTTGAAACAATTAATTGCTTCCTTTTTGCGTACATGGTTATATCCAAAATTAATAGTATTAACAAATTTAAATTCTAAAAAAAAATTCTAGAAGTAGGAAACTAATTCATCAAAATATTAGGTCTTCTTATCAAGTTCATTTATTCCTTTTTAAAAACCTTAGCACGGTGTCCATCTGATAACCGTAGACTTAAAGGTAAGAAAATCTTTGAGAAAGAGAAATTCAATATGCTTGACTTCTTCCCGCAAAGAATTACTACTGCTATAGGCAGTTATTAACTTGAATAAGAAGAGAATATAAAAACTTGATAAAACGAGTTTCATGAATATTATACAAATACTAAAGAAAATATCAGAAGAACATATTATTCAATGAGTAGTCACAAGATTGAATCAAGCCTGAATACAGAATAGTGTAACAAAAAAATGAATATATCAAAATATGACAATCATTAAATAAAGCTAAAACCTAAAGTCCCTCAGATAACAATTGCAAATTAGACCTTAATGAATCATTAGTTTATAAAGAGTTGATCAGTCTTGGGTTAGTTGTAGGGGTCGGTTCCTGGCTAGCGGTAGACCGAAGACACTTGGCACTGTGTCGGTTATGCTTTTATGTCTTGTTGATAGAAGGACCCTTTCAGCGTGTACCAAAAACAAATCAATTCTTTAATAACCGAAGATTTATGAAGAATTTATGCAATATAAAATTAATTATATTCTTTGTACGTAAAAATCTTAAACCAACCATAAAGTGTAAGATGTATCAATTACAAATCTTATAGGTGCTTCAAAATTATTGGATAAGAATAAATATATAGCAAATACCCAAAGAAAAAATTCATCAAGATCAAAATATAAGAAAAACTATTTTCAAAAAGTTCTCATGGTGCACTATTGAGATAAATATATAATATTGCACTAATAAAGAAGGTAAATTTTAAAAATAAGATAAAGCAAAACGATCTTGTGCTTCTTACAAAGAACACCCACAAATCATGAGCGAGACATAATAAATATTTCTTCTCAAAGTCGTAACTTAAAGATATAAAACAAATAAATATCGAAAGTTAGGAAACTACAATATATATATATATATATATATTATATATATATATATATATATATATTTTATATATATAAAATATATTATATATATATATATCTATATAATATATATAATATATATATATATATATAATAGCATACATGAAACAATTCAAATATAAATTAAATAAGAGTCATGTATTCAAAATGTCAACCAAAAAGTCAAAAAAATATTATTAGAGAGGCTTTGAGGAATAAGCTAATAAGGAGAAGAACACAAATTTGTTCAAAGCAATCAATAAGGTAGGCACAAGTTTGAAGATAACAAGTATAATTAAATATTTTTTAAAATAATATAAAATTTGAGCTGAACTCATATGCCCACATAAATGTATTTACACAAAATATATGTCAATATAAGAAATATATGAACAATATATTCATGTATTCTTAATACCTTGAAAATTTATCACAAGTTCAAAAAAGTAAAGTATGCTTTATCAGACAAAGATGTAATTGATTCATAAGAAGTTAATTAAAATAAATATGAGAATCAATAGTGAATATATTATGCAGCACAAGGTTAACATAAAAGTATGTATATACGTTTCAAAAAAGAAGACTTACGTTGAACGTGCATATTCACAAATATCGATTAAATTAAATAGGACATGCTAAAGACAAATTGGTAAGAAGTAACCATTTCAAAAAATTAAAAATAAAGAGTCAAACGCACATTAAAAAAAACTCAAGCTCCTATTGACTAGAGTGGTATTAATGCTTCATTGATAAAGAGTAAAGAGCATGCATAGATAAATGTGTCACACTAATAAAAATAAGTAAAATGCTATATAGTGTGAACTAATCATTAAAGCTAAACAACTAGCCATGCTAGGATTATGTCTCACATTGATTTAGATAAAAATAATTAAAAGATATCAATATGAGAGCAAGATATTAATAAGAACATGTTAGATATAAATAATTTAGGAAGCATGTTACCGAAGTTGTTCTAGTAACCACATTTGTGTTGGTGTAATTGCTTGAAAGATGTCCTTTGTAGCTTTGCAATCACCAACATGTTCGATGGTTTTATGGCTTAGTAGAGCATGCGCCACCTACAATTTTAGGCGAAGACTTTCGTATCCAAGTAAACTTGGATCCATATTGGTTAGCCTTAGGAACCCATTTGTACAAGTTTATATGAATAAGTTTCCTTGTCTGACATTGACTAAAAATTTAACCTTTCATACCACAATAATGACAAGAAACATAGACATTAGTGCATGTGCAGCAGTAAGTTAACATGATTTGGTATGATATGCCTTGCATGATTGACTTTAATAAAAGCGTGGATTGTTTAACCATAGTTGTGCTAGATTATTTTTTAATCTGGGTTGTGTAACAGGCCTTGTGTATGACTATATCTTGGGTTGAACAACTTGTTTACCCAATTTTACATCTAATTTTGGAGATTATGCATACCTTATTATACTTAGTAGTTAATGAGTCTATTTCTATATAGCAATGTTATATTTCTTTCTCTTCTTTATAAGCTTCATTGATTTTGAATGCTCTTGTGTCATTTTATTAACGCACTCTTGAGCATCATGCATAATCGTGGATAGCTCATCTGTGATACTAGCAGTGGTATATCTCACTCTTACAAAACAGAAAGGACAGACTTTCATTCCCCAGCTTATATATCTTAATCTCTTTAGACTACTTATACTTATCTAGTACTTTCTGTGTTCATCTAATAGGTCACTGAAAGCATCAGATAATTCATCATAAGTAAATTTTCCCTTTATAAAGGGGATTATTTTGTACCTCATTAGATAATACCATTGTACATATATTGTAGCTAGACGAGGTCTCTCTTCTTCTTCGGAATTGCTTGCTTCGCTTTCATGCCATATGCTCGTGTTAGCATAGTTGTATGACGACGATCATTCGTAGTGATTCTTCTTTTTAGTACAACAATCTTTTATCATGCGGCCTAATCTTCTACAGTTGTGGGGTTGTATTGCACCTTAAATCCCAATGCCATTATGCACACATTTGTATCATTCTGAAGACTATCCTTCTCTCTGGAGTTGCTGGATTTCCTTTTGTACCTACAGTCATAAGTAGCTTCAAAAGATTTTCAAATTTTATGAGATATTGTTATGTAGTAATAAGATGAATATTTATGTCTACAGCATAATAAAAAGCATGCATTATTTTTGCTTTAAGGCTAGCTAACTCTTCTCTTCCTCTGTGTAACTATAAATAGGGTTGTTATAGACGAGTAAGAATAGAGGTGATTGTAGGCTTTTGTAGCCACTGAAAACAATTGACCAGAGGTCAAAATCTAGACACTTCAGGTAGAAGCTCATCGTGTCTTCCAATAACTATAGTTTTCCATCAAATAGTGGAGGTCTATTTATGGATTTTCCTTTAACTGTGAACATTTATTTCACGTCTGCTATATACTCTCTAGAGTGTTATATATAAATATAACCTACTCTGATACCAATTGTAGGAATTTGGAATCAGATGGTAACAATTGATAATAAGGATCTACTATAGTATGTTAGGCCAAATTAAAAGTTCTTACTCTGATACCAATTGTAGGACCGTTGAGCTCCTCTAGAGGGGGATGAATAGAGCGTGTGTGTGCAGTAGAATAAAAGAACCGAATTAAAACATTTATGGCGGTAGTCAAATTAAAATGAAATAGATAGTATATAAGTAAATGAATAGAGAAAAGCAAACGCAAACACCAAAGTTTGTACCGGTTTTTCTCTTTAAGGACTAGTCCAGTCTGAAGTACTCAACCCGATATTGAATCCACTATTTAAAATAGCAGTTACACCAGTGCTTTCATCCGTAAGGACACGTTGACTTCTTACAACCTCGTGATTTTATTCGATGGGCGCAATGACTTCAACTACGAGCTTTTATACGAAGGACTCATGACTTCACAACAACAAGTGTAGAGACAACACTTTAAATCTAAGCTTTTTACAACTCGATCAAACTTCTAAAATTAGAACCACGTTGGCACTAGAAGGTTGGGTTGATCTTGGGAATGGATAAGGTTTATAGCTCAGCTAGATAGGCAAGTGAAGATAGAATGAATTAGTGAATAACATGGAAAATTCAATGCCTACTTATAGCATTTCTAAGGCAGAGTATAACTCGGATGCCGTAACGCTAAAATTTAAACCGTTGGATCCAAGAGAATAGGTATTTTATTCTGACTAGGAGTTAGTTTAGGGGGACCTTGTTCGGGGCAAACTCGTACCGAGTTTGGGTACCTCAATTATAGAATAGTTTGGTCAGTTGGTTCAATTAACTTGAGGTTTGAATCTAGCAGAGTTCCGACAGAGTTCCCATAGAGTTCTTACAGAGTTCTTACCAGAACAGTTTTAGGTTTAGGTCAAGTTTTTTTTGTGGACAAGGATATGGTTTAGGCTGAGGTATGGACTCCTAGTGCCAATACGATCCAATGCACATTTTGTCCTATAAAGAAAGATAAAATGTAGAAGAAAATATAAAAATAAGAGCACTTTAATGATACCTTTTTCCTTGACGGCAATTCTAAAGCTCTTGGTCTAAAGCACTTGTAGTAATATTGAGAATATACCAAAAAAAATTCTAGAAGCTTTTGGTCAAAAGCAAAAAAACTAATGATATATACGACAGCAATAAAGTTGGAGCTAAAGTGGCATGGTATAAGAGGTCAATATTTTTTCACTTGGAATACTGGAGTTCTCATCAAGTTCGTCATCTTTTAGATGTGAAACATATTTTTCATGCCCAGTTCCAAAATACTTATGAACTAAAACACACTACAACAGATATGGGATACAATAGCGTGCTCAGAACGTTGTAGAATGCCTATTATAGTATATCGGTCCGCTATAAATGCCTCCGCTATAATTGTCCCATGTACAATAACGCTATAAAGTTATAGCGTTCATAAACGCTATTGATGGATTATAGCGTTCCATGGCACTATAGACAGGTTATAGCATTTATGAACGCTATACAAGTCTTATAGCATATAAGAACGCTATAAGAAAGTAATAGCATTCATGAACGCTATTTAGTTATTATAGCGTCCATGAACGCTAGACTTGTTATAACAGTGACAAATGCTATAGAGTTTACATAGCATTTACGAACGCTATAATTTCATAATAACGTTTGAATAGCTTTTCGATGCAAATTGGTTTTTTATAGCGTTTTTTCACGCTATTATATGTGCATCAATATCATGTCAGAATGCTGTTGCAGAATGCATTAGTGTAAAGAATAATTCACATCAAAATAGTATTGCAGATATACAGAATGCCACAGATATCTATTGCATATATACACATAAGCGGGTATTCAAAAAATTAAATGCTTCTCGACAAATCAATCACAAAATAAATTCCAAACACAAGTAAATTCATTAATTTCACTGTCAAGAACATTCAAATCCTTCATAATTTCTCCAAACACAAATATTAACAGCGTAGTCAGTGTTTAATTGTTTCCATACATATATCCAAAATGTTGTATATCCAAAATTTAGCTCGAGACTATCCACAACCAATGCTCCTCATAAATCCTCTTACTTTATCCAACCTACACAAATATAGGGGAAAACATTAGTGTTCCTGGTTAATAAACAAGCAATTAAATTTACGAGTTAGCTATCAATAAAAAATTGTCTAAAATTCTATGAGTTATAATCAACCAAACAACTAGATACCCTTGAAGACTATAAAAAAGGCGTAAACTTTCACCATCTTTGAGATAGTAGTTCCAATGTGAAATAATACAGTAATCTTCAACTAATCAATAAAGTATGGCGACTGATCACATGTTAGCTATGTTGAAATATTAGGCTACACTATAATGCTTGCAGTTTGACACTGGTAGTACTCTAATCAATAAAGTAGGGCGACTGACATGTCAACTATGTTGAAAAAATAGGCTACACTATAATGCTTACAGTTTTGACACTGGTAGTACTTGTATAGCTATATATAATATATATATATATATATATATATATATATATAATATATAAGGATCAAAAGGATATAAAGGATCAAAAGATTTTCTTCTTGTACTTCAAGTGAGCTACTAAAAGTATACACCTCTTTAGTCTTTACAACAATGAATCAGAAGACACTAACTAACCTATACTTGCACCTAGACTAATATAAAAGAAGCTCGTTATCTCACCTTCGACATATACAAGTCTGTTATCTCTCCATAGGCATCACAACTAATATCCAGTACATATCCCAAGATACACCAAATCAAAGGTACAAGTATATAGTAAAAGAAATTCAACAAATGGTGGAATTCTAACAAAAAAAATTCGAGCTGCTTTTTTGGCAGGCACTCTCTTCTCTTACTGCATATGAACGAACAAGTTAGCCAAAATGAAGAAACTCTATTTGAGGAAGACACAAAAGAATCTAATTGCATAGCACATTTGATATATAACCTGAAAATAAATTGAAGAATTTGTGCTGCTAATACCTTTGCTGTGGCAACCTTTACTTCAAGGCTACTACCTTCAAGAGCATATTCATAAGTGCATACAGGTAAGCAAATAAAGGTTGATTAAATAAATTATGTCATGGCGTTACACAGAGCCAAAAAAACATTGAAGCCTAGATAGGTTAATAATTACAAGTGAAGTATTATAACAGCTATGAGCTTAATAATACATGATTCATAGAAATCAGAAAATTGATATCAGTACATAACATAAGCTTTTAAAATTAAAATCATCCTTCAGCAGGACATTAATGATTAAAAATATAAGAAATAATAGAAGTATAAGGGTGAAAACATCTAAATAGATCAAGACTCGCCTCTGAAGGAAAGATACCGATTGTGAAAGCTAAGCTTCACGAGCTCTCTGCTGATGCATCCAACCCAAAACTTCTTCACGAATCTCAATCTTTCTAAAACTAATAATTGATATGCCTGAAAACATATGTCAAACAATGTTAACATACACTCACATAAAGAAAAAAGCCAAACTAAGACCAGAAAATACCTCCACCAGGAAGTTATTTGGGGTAAGGGGAAGGGTGTAGTTCCCTGTTATGCCGTGAACCCACTAGACACTAGTCATGAGAGGATTTGTTACAGCTTTCTTTTCAATGTGATGATATTCTACATATTAAATTTCACATTCTGTGCCATGTTGGTTAGTATTCAGAACACAGTAGACTAAGTCAATAGATACGTCTGTGACATTTGGAAGCAAATGTTGATACAATGGACAAGGCAGTCAATAGTTATTAAAACAATTGAAGTGCAGGAAACGAGAAATATAAGGTAACGAAGCCTGTAAAACATAGAATGAAAATATAACAAATAGCAACAAAAATAAAATTAAGGTACCATACTGAGTGAATTAAACCTGGTAAAATTAAGGTACACAGTACCATACTGAATGAAATAGATTTTTGAACCTGGTAACATTAAGGTATATAGTACTATACTGATATTTGTGGAATCGTGGAAAGTACTGAAATAGACTGATCTAAAACCAACCGAAACCCTCGATATTGACACAAATGAGTTTTTGAACCTGGTAAAATTAAGGTACATATTACCATACTGAGTGAAACTTGTTTGGGCACTTATCAGGAGTATCGGTGTCTTAGGAAGTTTCAGATCAGAGTTTAGTAAGGTACATAGTACCATACTGAGTGAACCATATTTTATAAATATACAACTTCCACAAATATCATCGGCACAATAACATGTCAGTTTTCATTATGGCCAAATTGTTGTGTCAACACTATTTTTCCAGCACTTCTCACTTTTTTTAAAAAAATTTCTTTACTAAAATGGCCTGGATGTAGGGTTCCTGCAATTAGCTGCCCATATGTCTTTGTATTTGTGTCATCACCTATCCGTGCCAATGCAATATAGGATATTATCACTAGAATGATTGGAAGTTTTTTGAATCAGTTGATTCAAAATTGGCAGGAGTGGTTTGGCAATTTGTATTGATGGAATTTCTCTCCTTTTAGAAAATATGTTCTAAAGATATCATTATGACCATGCCCTCATAGGGTTAAAAATGTGACAGTAACCTTGCACTCATAGGGTTAAAAATGTCTTCTAAAGATATCATTTGACCATGTCTTCTAAAGATATCATTATGACCATGACCTTGCACTAGCACTAGAATTGGATGACATCTCGTAATACAACTGCACAAAACATCAAGAATGAACAAGTATAACAATGACAATCTAACACGCTAAAAACTCAAAAAAGAATTCTAAATTAATTTTTAGAGTAGCGGCTCAATCGACAAACTTAATTTCCAGAGTAACTGCATAGATTTGCATGTTTACTCGTAAACAGGTGAAACGGCTCGCTCGACAAACTTAATTTCCAAAGTAACGAGAGAGAATTCAAATTCATCCTTCAAATCAGAGGAAGTAAACAATATTGTTTCATTACTTTGATTGCAATAATAGTTGTGGCTCTAACTTGGTTAAGAGTCTAGAAATGAAGTGAAAAAACAAAGAAAGGAGAAAAGTAAAGTAAATCAACAAGCATGGGTGACTAAAACTTGTAATAAAATGGGAGGAATGACATGCATACCAGATTCTCCATGCTTTTCCTCGACCTCTAATAGCTGACTTATAGCAATGTGGATTGTCATGTACCTCAGAGGCTCATAACACTTCCTTCCTCTAAATTCAAACATCATAGAAATTATTTATCAAAAACTAATTATGAGTAACTAGACATCAACAAGTATTTGTGCATGGATAAAAGTGGTAATAAGCGTCCAATAGCAAAATTGTTTATTCAGTAACCACCTCATTTATCACAAAACAATGTTTGAAATCAAAACCTTTTTCCAACTCAAAATATTGGCATATATCATATTTTAGGATATATACCTGCACAATGATTCCAGTGAAGGCTCCTTCACTCGTATATCTGTAATTTTAAAATATTCTCTATAAGAAATTGATAAGCATATTAAGGATTTGTGCCAGGATATTCTCAATTAAAACTTCAAGGTAAGTGATTAGGTTCCAGATCATGAAGACTCCAGAGCGTTGAGGACAAAGAAATCGTTGGAGTTATCATTTCTATATTGTGTTTTCAAGTATCAGGCCAACAGTCATCCCTTTGATAGACATACTAAAAAGATTGTTGTTCTTACAATGCAAAAATGTGTACTTTTACTATTTTGTTAAATTCCATAATTGGTAACGCAAAATAAAACCCACAACCTTCATCAGTGGACAATACAAAATCTACAACCAACATCATGCGCTAGGCGATTATCACACAGCACAAAGTAGCCAAACTAGTTTTCTTATTCAAAAATATTATTATCGTGAAATACTTGATGCAAGAATTTTAAAACTAATTTCAAAAAAGAAACCAGTAGAAACCTGTGACAAACTAACACATGCAAATTTATGCAGTTACCATGGGAAAAACCTTCATGCACATATCAAGTGGTGCAGTGGTGCAAGAAGAGAAAGTCACAAGCATATAATATCCCAACACTCATATACAGTCAAGGACACTGAGAGACCTTAATGCACAAATCAAGTCAAGATGTAAATTTTTTTCGAAAGATCATAATTGGAAACTTAGACCAGAATCATTGATCAGCGTGATATTATTGCGAAAACCCAAAAAGGAAGTGTTCAAGAATAGGGAAAGGGCCAATCTTTGGTGTATGTAGCCTTTCATAAGGAACATAGGAACAATACTATAAAGTGGATGCAAACCCAAAATGCTCCAGATTTAAGGATCAGTCATTAGTAAAGGCTTCTTTCTCCTTGGGACTGAATAGAGATCCAATACCACATATTAGTCCAGTGACCAGTGCACAAGCAGAAGGATATTTTGAGATTGAACACATAATTCAAGCTGCAGAAGAGTGATTGCTTCCAAAGAAAGAAAAAAGGTAAGTTACTCAGGCAAGCAAGGAGATAACCAATTTTAGTACAGAATCAATAAAGAAAACATTCAATTCTAATAGAACTTCAAGCACTATTTAGCCCAAAAAAAAGACATCATAAGTAGGACGAGATGGAGTACCCAGTTTCTGATTGAGTAGACTACAATAGTAATAGTTTTTAATACATTAAAATAAAAACAAGTACCATAACCATAACCTTGTTTTCAAAATATTAAATCTATTTGGGTTCAATACACTTCACAAAGTTCACGAAATGTCGAACACCTTGTATATATTCGACATAAATTTGTAGCTTGTATATATTCGACATCATATGTTCTTAGAATATATGTTAACAAAATCTGTCAATATTTAATGGCTACGCACATGCTTTACATTGTCTTGTAGTAGTGCTGAATATATATAGTGTTTAATTTAGTTCCAACAACTATTCTTAATTTGGATAAAGATTAGCAAATTACTTTTCTTGTTTGCCTCCTATTTTTTTCATTCTTGAGTGCGCACGGAGACTCCGCCTACAAAATTTTGGATATAGATATGATATCCGCAAGATGTGAAAAAATAAAATAAATTAGAATAAGTGTACATTTATATATAATCAAGCAAGTAGTTTGTTCCAAAATGTCAATGGCTTTCCCAGTAGTAGGAGGACTTCTATTACATCACCATTTGTATTTCTGACAACTCTAACAAACTGAAAGTTTACAAACCCGTTCATCTAAAAGGATAAATAGATGGAAAAAAAAGAAACTATTTAACTGGATTGAAGATTGTATTGATGTTGGTGGGGTTCTTAACCTATACGGATTTTGGAATGCGATAAGCATCAATCGTGCGTCAGACAATTAGAAGATGAACAATTGGTTCTCATAAACATTTATATTTTAGTCCAGAGCAATAGTAAGGCCACATTTGGTTAGTAAAGAACAACTACAAACTAACTAATTAAAAAAAATATAGATCAAAGGAATGCAATTAACTAAGCAATAAAAAAGTTATAGCCACCAACCATTTTCTTACTATGATATCGAAATTAATGAAATATCAGGCTCTCAGTGAACTATTGTTTGAGTGATGTAATCTCTCTGATTTATTATATTTTCATAAACAAAAGGCAAGTTCCAATAATGATTTAATTTGTAAAACTATAAACATTTCGTATTACCAATCAGAAGACACGACACAACACGTGTCCAGTCGTATCCAGTATGTCTTTAACATGACACGACATAGATACGACATCAATTTTTTTGGAGAATCTTGCTTCCTAGAATTCAAATCAAACAAAAAAGTTTGAAATTTGAGGAAAAACTTTATAATCTTAAGAAAACCCAAAAACGAAAATAGAGAAGTGCTTCCAAAACCTAAATATCTTCAAAGATTAATTCATGAAACAGAAATCTTACCAATGTCGGTGGCAAAATATCTTTAGAGAGAGGTTCTCGGCATCTAAAGCAGGAAAAAAACCCTAAAACACCGGTGAGTAAAAAACCTATGTCTTCTGTTTCAGGAAAAACCCTAAAACACCAACGAGTGACAAAAAAAAAGGAAGAGAAGAAGGAGGAAGAGGAGATTTACCTTCAGAGAGGAAGAAGTGGGAGCTCGGAAGAGGAAGAAATAAGAGAGGTCCTCGGAGCTGATGGAGAGAAAAAGAACACGCAAAATTTTTGGTGGGAATGAAAAAGTGATCCCCCCCATAACACTTATTCTTTCAAGTCAAAAGTATACAAATTGAACTTTTTTTAATTCAATTTTAATTAATTGAGCTAACGGTTTGAAATTGTTATAAAATAAAAAATATGCAATTCTTATATCTAATTTAAGTTTTTTCGATTTATAGCAACGGTTTTTTTACTATGCTAATGGTTTTTTTACTGTTAGTAATTAGTAACAGTAGAAAATCGTTGGTAATTGAGAAAAATCTGTTGGTGTTTTTGCCTTTGGACTAGAAAAGATAGTCCCACATCGGCTACACCAAATGGTGAGTATCTCAATATAATGCATTGCTTGTGTTGAGGTGTGCACATGAGGTGTAGTGGGGCACAAGTTTGTGCCATGTGGAAGTATTTTCCTAGAAGGAAAAAGGATTAAATCCAACAAGGATGCAAGTTAATTTTTATTGTGCGGACTCGGACTCGGACACGGACTCCAGGATGTCTCGTGCATGCACGGGAGTGTTCGGGAGGTAGGCGTGGACTGGCACACTTCTATGCAGATTGTGGGATGATCTAAAATATCAAACTCTATTTTTGAGTATTGGTATTTTAGTCCCACATCGGATAGGAGAAGAGGTGAAGTCTCAACTCCACGCTATAAATAGAGCCCCTTGGCCTCCTTTGAAAGATGCACCAAGAAGAGAGTTAAGGGAGTCTGTAAAGTCCAGGAAGCCCATTCAAGTCTCAAATATTGACTTACGAGCGTTACAAAAGTTTTTCGTGAACTTGCTGGTTCCTGGAAGCTGTTCGTGCTCGTGTGGGGCGAATAAAGCTTTGAGCAACGGTGGTTCATTCACCCCAGCATCTCATTCTCGCCTGTCATCGCTGCTGTTGCCTTTCACAGTAACTTCTTTTTAGAAGCTCTACTGCCGATAGTCACTTGCACAAAAGTCTCTTTAGATTTTTTGTGTATTACGTAGAATCTTTTTAGATCCTCGTAATTCAGAATCCTCCAGGATCTCTGTTGCACATCTTCTTTAAGGTGTTGCATTTGAAATGTTGTCTTTATAATTATTTCAGTTTCAGAATTTTCTATCGAAAATTGTGCCTCGGCACTAACAATCTCAAAGCTTTATTGAGAAGATGGATAATTCTCGTGCTTCGCTCATCGATACCGGCTTTAACAAGTTACAGAAATTCGATGGCGAATACTTCCAGATATGGAAACGAAATATCACTTTAAATCTTCAACTCGTGGATGTTGATCACGTGCTGTCAGAAGAAGAACCGATCCTTCCAACCACTGGATCTGCTGCGGCTGTGGCCGCTGCTACAACCAAGCAAGCGAAGTAGAAGAGAGAAAACAGTATATGTAAACTACTAATACTCAATTCCATGGAAGACTCTCTGGCAGAGTCTACTCCAAGAAGACATCTGTCAAAGAGATATGGGACTCCTTGGGAAAGCTCTATGAAGATGACGAGAACCGGTCCAAGATCTTTATGGTAGAAAAATACCATAAGTGGACCTTCGAAGACGAGAAGTCGATGCTGCCCCAAGTGAAGGAGTTTCTGAAGTTGTGTCAGAAACTAGAAGACGAGAACATGCCCCTCGTCGACAAGTTTGTCGTTGGAGGGATCGTCACGAAACTTTCTGCAGGATGGAGCAACTTCTATGCAAGGATGCATCGAAAGAAGATGGAATTAGCTTGGAAGATTTCTTGCAAGAGATCCATATTGAGGACGAGATGCGCTCTCAACAGAAGATGGATACTCTGTCCAAGCAACTGGTGAAGGCAAATCTGGTCCAAACCAGAGAATACTAGGGGAAGCAGGCTGCTTCTCATCGCAAAAAGAAGGACTTCACGAATCTGAAAGTGAAGGGTCCTGCTTTCAAACAGCAGAAGTCCAAGTCCCATGTGACTTGCTTCAATTGTGGCAAGAAGGGCCACTACAAATTCGAATGCAAGTCCAAGCCCAAAGAACAAGGTGAGCCTAGTAAGGTTTCTATGATTACTAATCTAGTTGCCATAATAGCACAGGTTGTAACTGTGGGGGCTGACTTGGACTGGTGGATAGACACTGGTGCGACCTGCCATGTCTGTTCAGACAAGGACTGGTTCGTCTCTTATGAGCCAACTTCAGAGAAGGTCATAATAGCAAACCAGGCACAAGCTGAAGTACTGGGGATCGGGACGGTGGAGCTAAAACTCACATCGGGGAACGCTCTGATACTTCAAGGTATGAAGCATGTTCCAGTAATTGCTAAGAACCTGATCTCTGGAAGTCTGCTCTGCAATGCAGGCTTAAGGATGGACATCAATGCTGGCCAGTTGGTGATGTCCAAGAAGGGTACATTCTTCGGGAAAGCTTTCCAAACTGAAGGAATGTACAAGATTCAACTTGTTGTAACCCAGCATGATAATATAAATGCAATCACTTTTTCTGATTATTCTCTTGAGTTGTGGCATAATAGGCTAGGACATGTTTATTGTAAAAGGATTTACAGAATGTCTAGTCTAGGACTTATCTCCAAGTATGGGGGTAAGGTAGAGAAATACGAAGTATGTGCTCAGACGAAGATCATAAGGAAACCCTTTCACAGGGTCCATCGAAGCACAGATTTTCTGGAGTTGGTTCACTCAGATATATGTGACTTCAAATAATTCTCTACAAAGGCCGGGATGAAGTATTTCATTACTTTCATCGATAACTTCTCAAAGTATGCTTTCGTCTACTTGATCAAGTCTAAAGACGAAGCATTCGAGAAGTTCAAGAAGTTTAGGGCCGAGGCTGAGCGGCAAACTGGACAACAACTCAAGAGGTTAAGGAGTGATCGAGGCGGGGAGTATCGGTCTCATGAATTCTTATCATTCTGCAAAGAACATGGAATCGTCAATGAAACAACGGCTCCGTACTCTCCTCAATCCAACGGAGTAGCAGAAAGGAAGAACAGAACATTGATAGAGATGATGAACTCCATGCTGTTGACTGCGGGTCTTCCAAAGTGCTACTGGGGAGAAACTGTACTAACGGCAATATTCATTCTGAACAGAGTGCCATATGCAACTTTCGACATAACTCCTCATGAACTCTGGTTCAAAGTCAGACCTAACTTGAATGTCATTCGAGTGTGGGGGTGTCTGGCTTATGTGAAGCTCCCGGATCTGAAGATTCAGAAGCTGGGGACAAGGACTACGAAGGCGATCTTCTTGAGGTATGCCGAGAAGAGTGATGCTCGAAGATTCCTTGATATCGAGTCAAACCATATCATCGAATCTCGCCATGCTGAATACTTTGAAGACAAGTTTGTAAAACACAAAAATATTATTCTCGCAGATCTTCCGGAGAATGATGAGGGTACAAAGTAGACAGAAGTCTTTAATGAACCAGTAGTCCAAGATGAAGCTGTCATCAAGGAGATACCAGCTGAACCAGAACTCGCTGAGTCGTCAACTAAGCGAACGAGGTGGCCGAAAGACTTCGGAGATGACTTCGTCACCTATCATATGGAAGCAGATCCGCTTACCGATGATGAGGCGATGAAGACCAGAGATGATATATTCTGGAAGGAGGCGATAGACAACGAGATTGACTCAATCACCTCCAACAAGACATGGGTATTAGTTGACCTGCCAGAAGGAACAAGACCCATCGGATGTAAATGGATCTTCAAGAAAAAGATGAAAGCAGATGGAACCATTGACAAGTTCTAGGCCAGGCTAGTGGCCAAGAGGTTTGCTCAGAAGTAGGGGATCGACTACTTTGATACTTATGCTCCAGTAGCTCGGATGACAACCATAAGATTGTTAATTGCTCTAGCAGTAATACACAAGCTGGTGATACGTCAGATGGATATGAAAACGGTATTCCTTAATGGCGAGCTGACCGAAGAGGTCTACATACAACAACCAGAAGGTTTTGTCGTCAGAGGTCTGGAAGACAAAGTCTGCAAGTTGATGAAGTCTCTGTATGGTTTGAAACAAGCTCCCAAAATGTGGCATAAGAAGTTTGACAAGGTGATAAGGTCAAATGGCTACAGGGTCAGTGAAACAGACAAGTGTGTCTATACGAAGTTTGCTGACGGAAGAGGAGTAATCGTTTGTCTTTACGTGGACGAGATGCTAATCCTAGGTACGAATTTAAGCTGCGTCACAGAGACAAAGAAATTTCTCTCGACCAAGTTCAGTATGAAGGACTTGGGGGATGCCGACGTAATCTTAGGGCTCAAGATCATCCGGACAGGCACTGGAATAGCGCTGTCACAATCTCATTATATTGAGAAGATGCTCACTCGCTACGGGTATCAAGATCTTTCCATAATTGATACACCATACCGGAGTGATCAGAAGCTGGAGCCTAATTCGAGGGAAAGTATCAGGCAATTGGAGTACGCTAGCGTCATCGGAAGCTTGATGTACGCTACTACTGCCACAAGGCCTGACATAGCTTTTGCCGTGGGAATGCTGAGTCTGTTCACTAGCAATCCAGGCGTTAAGCACTGAAAAGCTGTGAAGCGTGTTATGAGATATCTCAAGAAAACTCAGACATATGCACTTTTCTACAGCGGAGATCCGTCAATAGTGGAAGGCTTCAGTGATGCTAGCTGGTGTTCAGATATGGAGAGCGAGTATTCTACAGGTGGATCGTATTCGCCATGGACGGAGCTGCTATATCGTGGAAGTCGAAGAAGCAGACTATGTTATCTCGCTCCTCCATGGAATCTGAATTCTTTGCATTGGATGCTGCTACAGATGAAGCAGAGTGGCTTCGGAAGCTCATGTATGATCTTTCGGTGGTTGGGGCTCAGATACCGGCAATACCGATATACTGTGACAACCAGGCGGCAGCAGCAGTGGCATCAAATGAACTCTTCAACAGGAAGACAAGAACGGTGCGGTTGAAGCATAGAGCAGTACACGATCTTATCAAGAGAGGTGTTATTGCAGTTATTGATGTTCGGAGTCAGGAGAACCTGGCGGATCCATTCACCAAGGGCCTCAAGCGCCAGCTGGTCGATGACACAGCTTGTAAAATAGGTTTAAAGGCATTCTGATAGTGTGTCTTTGTAATCCTACCATAAAGTTTTATGCTATTAGTTCAAAGAGAAATCTACTAGGCATCTAACTTTTGGTTCAAAGGAGGATCACTGACTGGGAAACTATCAGGTAACAGTGGGTACTTGTTCTCTGGAACATAGAAGGGATACGGACCCATAACCACTCTTGTCTACTATGTATTTTCTGCGGAAAAAATAGATCCTGTAGAAGGTTGGCTTAAACGCCTTAATGAGTTCTCAGGCAGAGTGAATGCCTGGTGTGCTTTACAGGAAGCATGGTAGAGCAGCACTACAAGGAGTAAAACTCCATACTACAGTGGGGTGACTCCACCATGAGGTTCCCAGGTAGGGGTAATGCCTCGGCTTTGCCAGCCAAGTTATAGCGGCGTAGCACCGCAAATAGGCAGGTAGCCTAATGCTGTATGACGTAATTAAAGAGTTGTAAACAGCACTATAAAGTGGAGGATGGCCCCATGTTACAGTGGCATGACACCACGATGAGGTACCCAGGTAGGGGTAAAGCCTCGGTATTGCAAGCCATATCGTTGCGACGTAACACCGCAAGGAAGCCTTAGGCTTCATGCTGGGTAGTTTGGCACTACAAAGAGGCCTGTGACCTCATGCTACAGTAGTATGACACTACGATGAGGTTCCCAGGTAGGGGTAATACCTCGGCTTTAGGCCATGTCATAGCGGCGTAGTACCGCAAGGAAGCGCAAGGCTTCATGCCATATCTCTTTAATAAAGAACTCACCTATAGTGTATGGAAAGAGATATCAGGCCGTCTCTTGAGGGTAAACTTGTAGACGCCCAAAATTATACACTGAAACCAGGCTGGCATAGGGCCTTCAATGTGCAGCCAGAAGCACAGTTGATGTCATTATGTGAGTAGGAAGAATTGTAGTTATGGTGCAGAATTCAAGGCTTAGTTCATTCTTGTATCATGCTGTTATTTAACCTATGCGGGAAGATTCAAGTCGTAGCGACATCTCTCCTAATGCATGATGGACAGTCACTGTGGAGAATGCTCAACCCATATATTGAGATATGTGGGGGATTGTTGGTGTTTTTGCCTTTGGACTAGAAAAGATAGTCCCACATCGGCTACATCAAATGGTGAGTATCTCAATATAATGCATTGCTTGTGTTGAGGTGTGCATATGAGGTGTAGTGGGGCACAAGTTTGTGCCATGTGAAAGTATTTTCCTAGAAGGAAAAAGGATTAAATCCAACAAGGATGCAAGTTAATTTTTGTTGGGCGGACTCGGACTCAGACACGGACTCCAGGATGTCTCGTGCATGTACGGGAGTGTTCGGGGGGCAGGCGTGGACTGGCACACTTCTATGTTGATTATGGGATGATCTAAAATATCAAACTCTATTTTAGAGTATTGGTATTTTAGTCCCACATCGGATAGGAGAAGAGGTGAAGTCTCAACTCCACTCTATAAATAGAGCCCCTTGGCCTCCTTTGAAAGATGCACCAAAAAGAGAGTTAAGGGAGTCTGTAAAGTCCAGAAAGCCCGTTCAAGTCTCAAATATTGACTTACGTGCGTTCCAGAAGTTCTTCGTGAACTTGCTGGTTCCTGGAAGCTGTTCGTGCTCGTGTGGGGCGAATAAAGCTTTGAGCAACGGTGGTTCATTCACCCCAGCATCTCATTCTCGCCTGTCATCGCTGCTGTTGCCTTTCACAATAACTTCTTTTTAGAAGCTCTACTGCCGATAGTCGCTTGCACAAAAGTCTCTTTAGATTTTTTGTGTATTACGTAGAATCTTTTTAGATCCTCGTAATTCAGAATCCTCCAGGATCTCTGTTGCACATCTTCTTTAAGGTGTTGCATTTGAAACGTTGTCTTTACAATTGTTTCAGTTTCAAAATTTTCCATCGAAAATTGTACCTCGGCACTAACAAAATCTGTGTTAGAAAATCTACCTTTTGGTGTAGTGAGAGGAATAGATGACCTGCTGACCTAGATAGTAGAGGAGGCGAATATATTTAGAGGAGAGCATTTTTTTCTCCCAATCTTTTGAACAAATTTCGGGAGAGAGAAATTGGGTTGGGGAGTAAAAAAAAATTGACACTATCTCCCAATAAAAGTGGCGGTATCTCCCAATTCTGATGACTCAGTCCAACAAAACTTTATAGTTATTAAATATATTTAGTATAAATAATTTTTATTATTAGTGATAGATTTAGGAGTCCTTAATAATTTTCACAAAATAATCAAAAAACACCCCTATTTTCTAATTTAATGATTAAATTTTTTTGCTAACGGAACAGTCCGTCATCATTAAATATTCATTCCGTCAGAAATAGTATTACTAACTAATTTTTTAATCCGACACAAATAATTTTTTACTAGTGACTGAATATTCATTCTGTTACTAACTTTCGTCACTATAAGCTAATTTTCTTGTAGTGATAACAACACCGACGGGGAGAGGCGGCAAAGTACAGTACGTCCATCGAGGGAAGAGCGAGAGAGGGGGTGGTGAGACTAGAATGAGGTAGGGAGAGGGATCCCGACAAATAAAAGAGATGTGCAGGGAAGTCCAAATAAAAAAGATGCACATGGAACGCTTGTGTCCAGTCACGTGACTAGCACGTACGGTGAACAATAATGGTAACATTTCCTTAAACGTTCCAAAATATAAAATAATAACTTAAAATTTATTTTAGTAGTAATATTTTATCAAGTTAGAACAGTTAAAAGGTGTTTCAACTCCTAGGAACACCTATGTACCGTTCCAGAGCTGAAATGTCAAATGTTTCAAAATTGCTCTTTTGGTGTAAATGATAGTTCAATTGTGAGCATTCGATTAACTCGGTTAACTGAACTGAATTACCAAATACAAAATTAGACCAAAATCGAATAACAAAAATTGAAACCAACTGAAATATCCTGTATCGAACCAAATCGAACGGAATAAATCTGTTCGATTTTCAGTTTATTTGGTTTAACCAATATTTCAGTTTATTTATAAATTTTTTTGTCAATTATATAGTAACTAAATATACAAAGATATATTTCGTATATATATTACTAAATTTTCTTATTCGGTTTACCAGGGGAGAGAAATTTTATATAAAATTTCTGAAAGGTTAATTTGATTAGTTGAAGAGTATTCTGCAGACTCCTTGGCATGAAATTTTATTTTACGGTTTTTAATTCCATTACAACGTTGTAACTTATATAGCATCCAAAATATGCTATAGTCTTTTTTAATCATGTAAAATATATAGAATACGATGCTGCTCCTAATCGAACTAGATACCTTACTTTGACATACGGGCATAGCAACATAAGCAGCGTCCAGAAAAAACTATACCTTTAACAACGTTCACAACACGCTATATAAAGTTCTATTAATAGCAAAATAGCAGGGAGGCATAAACGCTATAGATAAACTGCTATTTTATGAACTTTTAATAGCACTTCACAATGAACGCTATGGATGATGATATTATAATAGCAGGAAGGTGCGAATGCTATAGATAAACTGCTATTGTACGCCCTTTTAATAGCACTGCAGAATTAACGCTATTGATGACGACATTCTATCGCAGGGAGGCTTGAACGCTATAGATAAACTGCTATTGTATGCCCTATTTGTTGTAGTGACATGAGCATACCAGCTGTACGAACTAGAATAAACTACCCAATTTTATGAACTTACTCTAGTCGTAGTACGTTGTACCTCAACTACCCAATCACAAGCAATCTATAATCTTTGTAATCTCAACCACAAGATTCGACAACAACAACACAGACATAGATACAACGAATAAAATAAAATATAACAAAAAATAAAATATAACAAGAACTGAATATTCAATACAAATGATTTGTCTGTAAAAATATAGAGTAATAGAAATATCCATAAAAAAGAAATGCAATGATAAAATAAATAAGTACTAAAGTAAAAGATAACCAGCTAGAACATTGGCTAACTAGATAATAATGCTCAATGCTCTAACTGGAGCATCCTCCAAGCTCATGGAAACTCCTTGGACAACAGATCTACATCCTCAGCAACTAAATCAGTCTCCATCCTCGGTCCGAAGACATTGCGATACAAATACTTATCAGGATCTGAAAAAAAAAAGGTCCTCAGAGGTACGTAACAAGATATAAAAGGAACATGCCAATGTAAACTCAATAAATATAAAGGAATAAGATCATAATACGGTCCAATAGCCCATCATCGAAATTGTAAACCATACTACAACCAGACAACGACTAGGGTGGCACACTATTTTGTGACAAGACAATGTTCCATGGCTATGTGAGTGCATATTGAAGACAACTTTGGACGTATGAGTGGATAATACGTATGAGTGGATAATAAGGATACGGCACTGAATCATAGGTCGGGGTCGATTCATGAGCCGATATCTATGAACAATAAACCACACAGACAACTATAAACCTATCTATAAGTCTAATCAACCCACAATATCCTTCAAAGATTACAGAATCTAATAAGGTAATCCCATATGTCTTCTAGTAGTCTTTCCCGCTCATGCACTTGCACAAGTTCTATCCATGAGTCAGACAAACCATATCTCAATGCCATGTCATACTATCTAGACACAATCTAACTATCCAATAAGTCAACGCATCAATGGCTAGCAAATGCACAACTCATGCATATAAAATCTCACTCAAGGTGTCGTATAGTAATATGTGTTAAGGCCATAGAATTTATATCAATAACTTCACCACTAAGGGTAAGTCCACTAACTCTAAGTCAACACACGCACCCACAAGTCATCAATGACAACATATATGGCACACTAGTCAAACTTGGACACACACCACTATAACTGTAATCAATAAAAAAGAATAGAAATAGATAGCACAATTTAAACAGTAAACAAAGGTATGGTATCTTGCTTGGATTAACAGCAAAAGTATAGAATATCAGTCCGGCTCCAACTGCTGCAACCGACTGATCACAATCCCATAGAATTATAAAATAAACTAATAAATATCACCACAAGACTTACCATATCTATATATTTAGCTTATTTAGACTAAACTAATCACAAAATAGTCAACTAGTCTATACTATTATTCTTCCATAAATAGCAATAAGTTATCATAGAAAAAAATATTTATATATCATAAATAGGTACTTTAAATTTTGAAAAATATTGATATTAAATTCTCAATATATATTATATAAATATCTTTCAGAAAAATACACCAAAATGTGAAAAAAATGTATCAACACAACATGCCACACAGAATTTCAATTCGGGTGCAAAAATCATAAAAAATATATAAAATATTTATTCTAGAATAAATCAGAATAATTAGGATTAAATATAATTTTTCATCTACATTTATCATATTTATACCATATTTAAATTCTACAAAAATTTGGAATCAAATAGTTGGGTTTTGATTGGTGTATAGGTGTCCGAAAATTGATAGAAGCAAAGTGATGACATATCAACAGAAAATTCATACAAATATTCTCAAAAATGTTTCTAGATTGTAGATATATATGTTAAGACCTTACCAAAGTTTTGTTTGAGATCAAAAGGGGTTTGAATTCGTCAAGAAGGTTTTTGCACCAAAATTGGTAAATTCTGGATACGTTTTGGTGCAACGGACGTCACGGGAAAACGAAGTAAAATGGTGTGAGTAAGTGATTGGACATCATAGAAGACATGTAGGAATATCCATTAGATTTTTTTTAGGTAAAATAGATAAGAAAAAACATTTAAAACCTATTGTAGAAGATGACAATCCTACTGGTTTATACAGAATTTTGCTGTTGGAATAGGTTGACTTGTAGGTCTATTTTGTTTACCAAAAGGAGTTATAGACATGTGAGGGTTTGATAGGATTGTATAGGGTTGCGTTAGCTTCGTAACAAATATCTGTGGTGTCACGGAAGATTGGGAAGGGGTCAAAACTGTCGTTATGCCATAAGGTGTTTTCAACTGTCAAGATTGAATATAGTTTCAAAATTTGCAAGGTGGGGAGTAGCGGTGGCTGTTTTTAGGAGTTTAATATATTAGATTTTGGCCTCATATAATTTAGGATTAATATGGAGGAGGTTTGGATTGATTTGGTGGAGATTTGGTCATCCAATCAACTAATATAGCAACATGGGTTAGTGGGTTTCCATATTTGGAAAGGTGGAAGATTGAGTCAAAGTTGCATAGGTTTAATGGTTGTGAGATGAAACTAAATTGAAGTAAATCAATTTAATAGGGTTTTACCATGGTTTAGCACCCTAGATGGTCCCCACTAAGTTCGTTTGGCTAGGTTTAAGTTCCGAAAATATTTCCAATAGAATTAAACACTGAAATGACTATAAACGGGTCTTATATGCCAGTTAAAAATAAGTAGCACATTGGAACTCATTGAATCGGATACCATGGGCATGTGTGTAGTAGGCTCAAAATAGGTCTAAATCATATATTGGATCGTTTAGGTTGGATCAATATCGAGTCCCGAAATTAAGTTGGAAAGTACGACAAGTTTTACGGTAGATAACCTTTTAGCCTAAGTTGACCAAAAAGTTGTGTGACACAAATAGCATACAAGAGAACATATTTGAGTGGAACATGATATATCAAATTGAAGATAAACTTGTCTGGATCAAAACTCGTGAAGAAAGTTTCTAGACGTTGGCATTTCTTGTGCTCCAAAATCAAACTACGGAAAAGAGTATTTAATGATCAAAAATAATAGTAGAAAAATATCTATAAATAACTATAATAAACAAAATAATAAAAATAAATAAACAAATAACTCTAAAATTCCAGGTGGCTTAAACCTTCCCACCTTAAAGAATTTGGTCCTCAAAATTACACTAACTCATGGTATAAGGAAACTAACCATATAAGATTCCTAGAGGATGCTAATACTAATGGATTATAAGTGGTCATACTATAGATTTAATATATTCATAGACATATATCCAATACTTAAAGTAATATGAAACCACTATATCAAATAAGGAAAATTGGTGCTATATCGTATTACATAGTAGAAATACATCCTATGACTAGGTTTTGGCTAAAGAACTCTGTGTCACAACTTTGGTTCATAGGCAATCATAGCACAATAGCCCAAATCAAACAAGGACAAAGGGTTAACCCTGCACCATGATAGTCCATATCCCTCGGCTGCTAACATAAGGAATATATTATCATTAATCAAGCTTATGATCGGCCAATCATCCTTGATATATAGTAATCTCCTTAGTGCTTCTATTCTACTAGACACTATAGAAAATATCTATAGGATTCTACCCACCTTTGATGTTTACCTAGTCTTGTCAAACATGTATCCCAATCTTCTTCCAATAAGAATTTTCTGATCCTTAGACAAGGGTGAAGTAGTTAGTATACACATGACTATATACTACTATAGATAATACTAACGTATTCAAACAATATAATTGTGGCAATGGTACCTGAAATAGGCACAACTGTAGGTAGCTCTCTAAGTGTTTCGATAGCGTAGATCGGATCACGTATCAGTGCTCCTTCATGATGTATGGCTCTCTAGAACTGGGCCTCCTGTAGTGGCAAGGGTGGTCCTCTCTGGTGTTCTTCTGGTGTTGAGGATGGCGGCGCTTCAATTGCTAGAACGGATGGCATAGGTCCTTGAGGTACTAGTCGTTATAGTATTTGTAACCCTTCGTCCCGATGTTGTGTACAATCCTTGGCTTGGTGTTGATCAAATCTGTATATCAGACACTGACCTAGTCTTCTTCTACAATCATTCTGAATATGCCCCTTCTTGCCACAAGTGACAAGTCAGGAGTTCCTGTGCTGGATATAGGAGGACTCTATGATGATAAAGTCCTCTTGGCTGTCGAATGGGTCCTCCTTGGTTCTCTTTGGCCAGTGAGGCTGGGGTAGTAGGGCGCTTCAGAAGCACTAGATCGGGTTCTTAATTGATAGCCTCCTGGAGACGGGCTTCTGCTAACACCTCAGCGAATGAAACTCTGGACTGTATTGTAGTTACCTCTAGGGCTCCTTCATCAATTCATGATGAAACCTTCACGCCTTCTCTAGCTTGTTTGGTATCAAGATAGTATCGAACCTACTAATACGACTAAATTCTGTATCATACTCGTCTACGGTCATATTCCACGACTTGAGATGGAGAAACAGATTATAGAGAGCGTCTCGAACTGTAGCAAGGATACATGTCGCCTTGAAATTTTCTAAGAAATGTTCCCAAGTATGACCTATGCTGATGTCTTACTCGATCGACTCCCACTAGTGATGTTCATTGCCTTCAAGCTGAGTCCTCACGGTCATTATCCTTAAGTCTTTCGGCACCTGCGAAGCATCTAAAAGCTTCTGAGTATATATCATCCACTCAGTGACCTCCTTTAGCATCTTATTGCCTTCAAATGGATTCGGGTTCAACTACTAATAGACCTTAATCGTGCTAACTAGCTGAGCAGGTGCCGGTGTAGGTACCGGTGCATGTGCTAGTACTTTTCGCCTCTCCAAGATCATCATCAAGCTCTATCTCATTTTCTTTGTCTCTATGCAACATCTGTGGCAGGAAATAAGGCGATATAGGCAAAGGATCCCCCTGCTGTGTCTGAGTCTGGAAAGTCTGGCCCTCTTACTGCAGCGATGGTACGACTACCATAGGGGTTGTCGGGTGTGCCGAAACCTACCCTGGGGTCTGGTCCTCGGGTGTAATTAGAGTTCTGCCACCATTAGGAGTGGCGTCGTTGGTCGGGTCGACTCCGTTAGCCATTCGTCTACTGCGTAGATTTATCTCTTTGCAAAAGAAAAACTTTATGATTATGGTACGGAAACAAGCATGAGGCATAATAAAAGAGGAAGAATTTGGATTTCAAAGACGATAATTCAACAAGTAAATGAGATTCCTAATACTCTTTAATCCTAATTGTCGGCTCATATTGGTACAATAACATAACCAAAGCAACAACTTGACCTGCATGTGCCACCATAAAAACATGTCACTCCTCAGTTCCAAAATACTTAGGAACTAAGACATGAGCATGCCAGTTGTACGAACTAGAATAAGCTACATAATTTAATAGACTTTCTTTAGCCGTAGTATGCTACACCTAAACTACAGAGTCACAGACAATCTATAATCTCTGTAATCTAACCATAGAATCAAATAACAACAACACGGACAAAGATATAACGAATAAAATGAAATATAACAAGAACTGAATATCCAATACAAATGATTTATTTGTAAAAATATAGAGTGATGGAAATATCCATGGAAAAAATACAATAATAAAATAAAAAAGTACTGAAATAAAAGATAACCAGCCAGAACATCGGCTAACTAGTTAATAATGCTTAAGGCTCGAACTGGAGCATCCTCTGAGCTCATGGAAACTCCTCGGACAATACCTCTACGTCATCAGCAACATAACCTGTCTCCATCCTCGATCCGTAGACAGTAGGATATAAATGCTCATCCGAATCTAGAAAAGAATCAGGTCCTCAGAAGGATGTAACAAGATACAAAAGGAACATGCCAATCTAAATTGAATAAATATAAGGGAATAACCTAGATCACAACATGGTCCAATAGCCCATCATCGAAATAGTGAATCATACCTGTAACCAGACAAGGAAAAATATGGCACAATACTTCATGATATAACAATGTCCCATGGCTATGTGAGTGCTTATTAAAGACAACTTTGGAGGTATGAGTGGGTACTAAGGATATGGCACCTATCACAGGCCGATGTCAGATCAGGAGTCGATATTTATGAACAAAGAACCACACAAACAACTATTGACCTATCTACATGGCTAATGATCCCACAATCTCCACCAAAAATTCCAAAATCTAATAAGGTAATCACATATATCCTATGGTAGTCTTCCCTATCCATGGACTAGAATAAGTCATATTCTTGACTCGAACAAACTATTTCTCAATGCCAAGCCATACTACCTAGACACAATCTAACTATCCGATAAGTCAACACACCAATGGCCAGTCAATGTGCAACTCATGTATACGAAATCTCACTCTAGATTATGTGTAGTAATACGTGTCAAGCCCATAAAATTTATATCAATAACTTTACCACTAAGGATAAGTGCACTATACTCTAAGTCAACATACGCACCCACAAGTCATCAAAGACAACATCGATGGCACCCAAGTCAATCTTGGAAGCACACCACTATGACTTTAATCAACAAAAAGAAAAGATATAAATAGCATAATTTAAACAGTAAACAAAGGCAAGGTATCGTGCCTAGATTAACAGCAAAAGTATAGAATATCGGTCCGGCTCCAACTGCTACAACCGACTTATCACGATCCCCTAGATGTCTAAAGTAAACTAATAAATATCACCACCAGATTAATCATATCTATATACTTACCTTATTTAGACTAAACTAGTCACAAAATAGTCAACTAGTTTATACTAATATTCTATCATATATAGCAATAAGATATAATAGTAAAATAACATTTAAATATCATAAATATGTACTTTAAATTTTAGAAAATATTGATATTAAAATATGAATATATATTATATAAATATATTTTAGAAAAATATACCAAATTGCTATATTTAAGTGTCAACACAACATGCCACATTGAATTTCAATTCAAAAGCAAAAATCATATAAAAATATAGAAAATATTTATTCTATAATAAATCTGAATAATTAGGATTAGATTTTACTTTTCATCTAAATTTATCATATTTATATTAATTGAAATCCTACAAAAGTTTGGAATCAAATAGATGGATTTTGATCGGTGTATCGGTGTCCGAAAATTGATAGAAGCGAAGTGGTGACATATCAACATGAAATTCTTACTAATATTCACAAACAATGATTCTAGATGGTACATATAGATGTTAATGACCTTAAAAAGTTTTGTTTGAGAACAAAACGGGTTCGAAGTCGTCGAAAAGGTTTCCGTACCAAAATTGGTCAATTCTCAACACGTTTCGGTACAACGGACGCCACGGGTGAACAAAGTGGAATAGTATGAGTTAGCTATTGAATATCGTAGAAGACATGTAAGGATATCCATTAGATTTGGTTTTCAGTGAAGTAGATGATAAAAAGTATCTAAAACCTATTTTAGAAGATGACAAACCTGCCGGTTCACACAAAATTTTACTACTAGAATAGGCTGAATTGTGGGGCTATTTTGGTATACTAGAAAGGGTTTTGGATGTACGAGTGTTTTGATTGATATATAGAGGGTCGCATTAGCTTCATAACAAATATTCGTGGATTGTTATGGGAGGTCGAAAAAGGGTCAAAACTGCCGTTATGCCATAAGGTGTCTCCGACGGCCAAGGCTGAATATTGTTTCGGGATTTGCAAGGTGGGGTATGGGTGGCTATTTTTAGGAGTTTAATATATAAGATTTTAGCCTCATATAAGTTAGGGTTAATATAGAGGAGGTTTGGATTGGATTGGTTTGGTGGAGATTTGGTCATCAAATCAACTATTATGGCAACATGGGTTAGTGAGTTTCCATATTTGGAAAGGTAGAAGATAGAGTCAAGGATGCATGGGTTTAATGTATGTGAGAAACTATTAAATTGAATTAGATTAATTTAATAGGGTTCTACCATGGTTTGGCACCCTAGAGTGGTCTCCACTAAGTTAGGTTGGTTAGGGTTAAGTTCTGAAAATATTTCCAATATAATTAAACACCAAAATGACTATAAATGGGTCTTATGTGCCATTTGAAAATAAGTAGCACATGGGAAATCAATTGAGTAGGACACCATAGGCACGTGTGTAGTAGGCTCAAAATAGGTCAAAACCGTATATTGGATCATTTAGGTTGGATCGATGTCGAGTTCCGAAATTAAGTTGGAAAGTACGACAATTTTTACGGTAGATAACATTTTGGCCTAAAATGACCCAAAAGTTGTGCGATGCAAATAGTATACAAGTCAACATATTTTAGTGGAACATGATATATCAAATTGAAGATAAACTTGTCATCAAAACACATATAGGAAGTTTTTAGAGGTTGGCATTTCTTGTGCTCCAAAAACTAAAAATACGGAGAAAAAAAATTTAATGATCAAAAATAATTATAGGAAAATATATATTAATAACTATAATAAAAAATAACAAAAATAAGTAATTAATTAACTCTATAATCCAGGAGGGCATACAACATTAAGAAGAATATGGCAGAGTATTTAATTAGTACAATTTTAGATAACAAGATGAAAACAAAGGATACAATAAATGCAAGGTTGGATTTAAAGCGATTAGGATTGCATAATGACCAATGGATGTGTCACGACCCGCAAACTGAAGAGGGGCACGAGCACGACCCGCAGAATCGGCGGTAGAACGCTGTATATAAGGTTTATAAATACTACGACTAACAGTATAAAGGTACCTGTACAGTATATACACTCCGAATGGAGGTGACATAGCAATACAGTCTCAATCACAAAATAAAACTAAGGTAGATAACATGGAAGGGAAATATGATAGATGAAAACAGGAAATAAGTTCAAGATCCACACAAGCCCAAAGCTATATACAACATCACATAGTCACAAAATATAATATAAAATACTACAATCTGAAAGTACTAGCTAGATCGCAGTCCAGACAAACCTAACTAAGCTACACTACTCTGGGTATGCAAAGTCTAGTGGCTCTACTATCAAGCCACAGTCCAGGTCTACTACATCTAACCCGTCCCCATAATAGGTCGGGCAATCTGCCTCAGAATCATCTGTAATATATCAATGGTATCTTGTCAGGAAAATAAGTAAGTACAAACACTAACAGCAATTCCATATGAATTGACAAATTCCATAAGAGACAGTATCATAAAATACAAGACAAAGATATAGGATAACTTAGGAACCATTCGAAAGCCGAGTTACAACCCTTAAATCAAACAAGGACCAAGGTTGTAACCCTTCTCCCGAACAGAACTTAGTCTCCAATCAAGGTATAGCATAAAGGCATGTAGAACATGTGAGTAAATGAATATCATAGCATTGTGAGAAAAGTACTGAAAGTAGAACTGAGCAGGATATAAGATACGACAAATAAATGTAAAATATGATTTGATTTATTAGAGCGATATGTAATCGGCTTTAGGTAAGTGACAAGACAGGTTATCCACTTGGCCTGACAATCATTCGAAAATCTCACAAAAAATCATGCCGGCCAACCTGGATAACAAGCACACGAATGATATCTTCTACACCCTACTCGAGGTGAGAGTGGTGCAAGCAAAATAGTGACAAAAGGCTTTGATCACATAACCCCTAATAATTCCTCCATCCCCGAATAGTATTACGGATCCGGACATGGCACGTCATGACACGGGATTCAAAAGCAGGGGGCCAGCCCACTCCCAAATTGATGTCTATATAAGTATACGAAACACGAAATATCATGCACCAATATACCTAGAAGTCCAGAAATAATATTTTATGACAGGATCCAACATATACTAGTCCGTGATCCATCGTGCCGAGAATCAAGTAAGATACTACAACTGAATAGGATATAGTAGATATCAAGACAATGAAAACTATCAGTGAATGTACTCGCCTGTGGTCCTGAGCTGATAAGGTGAACAGACGCTCAGATAATCACAGACCTAAAATGAGATACTATAAGTCAAACAGGATTTTATAATAAAAAAGAAAAGTAATTTAATTCATGATATGCAAGTCTAAGTCAAACTAGGTCAAACTAGGTCGATCTGGGTCAAACTAGATCATACTAGGTCACTGGGAGTCAATCCAAGTCAAACTAGGTTAAACGGGGTCAAAGGTTGACTTACAGTTGACTTTTGGTCAACTGGTCAACCCTGGTCAACTCTGGTCAACCCTGGTCAACTCTAGGTTAATCCTAGGTCAAACTAGTCTAATGTTGACCAATTGTTGACTTTTAGTCAACTGGTCAACTCTGGTTTGGTTTCGATCAATTCTAGTCACTTATAGGCTAAGTTTGACTCTCGGTTGACTTTTGTTAACTTTTCGTCAAAATGGTCAACCGAAGTCAAAACTAGTTTAGAAGCACTATTTCTAACCATTACCAACCAAGAAACCCCAATCCTAACCATATCTTAAACCCTAAACCACCTTAGCTATAGGCAATTACCTATATTACCCTTTACAAGGTATTCCTGATACCTTGCCCATTACAAAGGAAACCCCGCTAATCTTCAAGATACTAGCCTAGGCTCCTTAGGGTAGCTAGATACTATCCTATCTAGGGTTTACCTACCAAAAAATATGGGTTTCCTAGACATCTAGTCCATCTATGATACATATTGGTTATTCCAATATTACCTTATCCTATATTATTCTAATATCTAGCTAAACACCCACACACACAATACTCACTCACTCACTCACATATTGGCTCACATAGCACCATACTTAGGCTCATACCTAGGCTCACCTATAGGCTCACACATATACACATATAGCTCACATATATAGACCTATAAACTTACACATATAAGACCTATATGGGCTGTCCTATGGGGCTGGAATGGGACCTGATATGTGGCTGAAATGGGGTTAAGTATAGGGCTGTACATGGGCTAATATATAGGCTAATATAGGCTGATTAAGGCTGTCAATTTAGGGTGTTAAGGGGCCTGCAATGACTGGTCCATGGGGCTGATTTAGCCCCCAGCAAACTGCTGCTACTGTAGCTCTAAATAATAGTCCCCTGTGGGGACTGTTCAGCCACCATCAGTTCCCTGTGGGGGACTGATACACCTACAGCTGCTGCTGTTAGCAGCAGCCTAATACTTTTCCTTTCCTTTCTCATTCACTCCTCTCTATCCCTCTATCACTATTAATATAAAAAAATACAATACCAACATCTAACCAACTCCACCATGTTTGCCATTGATTGTAAAAGTGCAGAACAATTTTATAGGAGGACTGAACTTAGACTTACTATACAAACTCGCTCGCACAAAGAAAGCCTAGGAATGAAAACCTAGGTACAGCAATCTGAGTACGATTGTTTATTTTTGATTCTGGAGGGTGACGATAGAGGCTCGGAAAAGCGACGGCAGCTATGCCATACTCCTTGGACGATCGGACGTAGCCTTGACTCTGATGAAGAAATGCTCTCGGGATGTGTGGGAAGAATCCTCTGTGCGTGCCTTTGTCTCTCTGTGTGTCCAGCCGGGTGGAGAGCGTCATTTTTGCAAGGGAATGGCACCTTGCTATTTATAGGAGTGGGGTGTGACCACTAGGGTTTGCAATGATTGTCCTTTGAAAAGTCGACGGCTAATAATCTTGACCATTAATCTGGATTGCATCACATCTGGGCAGTTAATTTTTTGATTACGCCAAATCGGTATGGACAATTAATGCTGATTGCAATGAATCTTCATAATTTGTCATGACAAGCTCGGATCTCCCGTCACGTGTTCAATTTGCTTAATTATAACAAATCTGATTTGATCCGAGTAATTATGATGATTATAACAAATCTAGATTGTTACGATTTGCTAGCAGCCATAACTCTGAGGGGATAAGACCGCAACGTGTCTCAACTGTCATGAGGATCGCCACGTGTCTCAAGTGTCATGAGGACCGCCACGTGTCTCAACTGTCGTGAGTGGGACGTCCTGACAGAGCCGCATGAATGCGATCTCTAAATGAACCGCATATGGGTGGCCCCCACACTCCTAGCCGCATGAAGGTAGCAGCCGCATGAGGGTGGCGGCCGTATGAGGGGGATAGCCGTATGAGGATGGCAGCCATACGAAGGAGGCAGCAGCATGAAGGTAGCAGCCGCATGAAGGTGGCAGCCGCATGAAGGGGCAATCGCATGAAGGAGGCAGCCGCATGAAGAAGGCAACCGTATGAAGAGAGCAACCGCATAGGGGTGACAGCCGCATAGGAGTTGTAGCCGTATATGGAGCTTTGGTCTTGGCGGATCATGCCAGCTATACAAGATTTTCTTCTTTTCACTAGGAGCACACCATCATGTCAGGGCTATCATTTCAGCTTTATGTCAGAGTTGTCACTTCGCCTTTCTATCAGAGCTGCCGTCAGGATATTTAATGAGGTAGTTGCTTTATTGGCCAGCTGTAGAGGTAAAATGCTTAGGGTCACGTGGCTCCTTCCTGAGCCGTATGGAGCTATCCGAGCCGCCTGAGGCTTTAAAGGAATTTTGAACCGTATGAATGTCTAACGGATTCCTGAGCCGCATGAGGTTCTTTCTGTCTGAGCCGCATAGGCTTTCCTTGTTATTTTACATGCTTCTACAAGACCCCCTTCAAAATTTTTAATTTGCAAAATTGAAATACTTTGAATAAGAAGCATGGCTATGTAAACTCTTTTGGCCGCATAGGATGTTCTAGCCGCACGGACTTCCTAGCCGCATGGACTTCCTAGCCGCATGGACTTCCTAGCCGTATGGACTGTCTGGCCGCATAGACTCCCTGCCACATGTGTGTCTCCTGCCACGTGTGTGTCTCATTAATTGCTCTTGATTTACTTTGGATTTAAAGCCGCTTTTTAGGGCAGGATCCCAAGGGTCGGTTTTAAATATCCAGATTTTCCTCGATGACCGAAGAGTCGATTTTATTTTTTATGCAGCACATGGATCGAAGCATCCCCTCCTTCCTTCTGCCTAAAAATAGGAACGTTTTTGGTCAGAGAGACTTCTTTACTTTCTTCTGTCTTCAACTCTTCTTGCCCTAGGTTGCTATCTTCGTCTTCCTTCTCCGCTCATCAATCAACAATGGCCCCTAAGTCTTCCAAGGCCACGGCGAAGGGTAAGGGTGTGGCTTCTTCGTCAGCCATGGTGCCTGAAGTTTACCCCGATGTTCACTCCACCATTGCTGGTAAGGGTTTGGACGGATCGTATACTTCGAAACCCTAACAAAGACGGCTTTGTTGCATGCTTTATGCACAAGCCTTTAATGCGTCCCTCGTCTTCATCGAACTATTCAAATTGTATGGGCCGTATGTATGTCCCACGTCTGAGCCACATGGTGGTATGCCCCATGTCCGAGCCGCATGGGAGTTTGTCTAGTAGCCGCATAGACACTTCACAAACTGAACCGCATAATGACCCGTCAATCAGAACCGCATAAGTCTCTCTGAATCGAACCGCATAAAGCCCCTCAAACAGGACCGTATAAGCTTATCTGGACTGGGCCGCATGAGGCTCTGGCCATCTTCTAACTTTGTTTCTTTTTATCTTTGATTCTTGCAGCATCCCTGCCGAAGGCTGAGATTATTGTGAAGGAAGAGCTGCTGCCACCTTTCAAACAAGAGTCATCTCTCGTTAAGGAGGAGGTAATACCAAAAATGGAGGAACAAAAAGGAGAGCTGGCGCCTATTGAAGTTGCTGTAAAGGAGGAGCCCCAGTCTGATGGCGGTAGTATTGGGAGTTCTGACCCTCCTGCTTCGGACGAGGATTTTGCTCAAGTAGATCCTTCATATGAAAAATGGTTGAGGGATTGGTATATGCGCCCCTGTAACTAGGATTCGTAGGCTCTCATAATTGTCCGTCTTTTGTCTTAATATTTTTGTCTGTCTTTAGTTGTAGTTTGTGTTTTGCTTCTTTTGGACATCAATGTAATCTTCTTCCTTCTTGTCTGAATGAAATGATTGAGAACTTTTCTGGCTTGATCATGAGATGTTGTCATGTGAATGTAACTGATTTTGAATGAACAGAATACATTCGCTCTATTCCTTGCTTGTAGTAGTTGCCCCAATGGGAGATTTTTTATAGACCTATTATCCTTGGCATACCCTAGTTCTGGATACGAATAATAAGTTGGGAGAGAACCAATATACTTACTCAGAGGTAATGAGGACATGGTAAATATGAGGGTTTCTTCGATGGAGCCTTCCTACTCAGAGGTAATAAGGACATGGCAGGAGTGGGCTTCATGAAGGGTGCATAGAACAAACAACTCAGAGGTAATGAGGACGTGGAAGTTCTATGTGAGGGGCGGTTTGTTTTTGATGGAAGGAAAATAACTCAGAGGTAACATCGACGTGGTTGTTTCAGAGAATTTGTGGATCCGTTACCCTTTTTGTGCACTGAAAGTACGGGTGTTGGATCATAGGGAGGGAGCTCTTTTAGAAGGAAAGTTCAGAGGTATGATCATACATGACTTACTACCTAAAAGATGCGATGTAGATTCTTCTGTAGTGACCAGAGTGTGAGTTCAACGGTACTTGCGAGTACATAACTCAACAATCTAGGAGATTTGGAGTCAGAATGTGAGTTCAGCGGTACCAGAGGGTACATAACCCATCAATCAAAGATATTTAGATTTGTAATGTGAGTTCAGCGGTACCCGAGGGTACGTAACTCGTCATTCTGGCAGTTTTGAAGTCGGAATGTGAGTTCAGTGGTACCACAGGGTACGTAACTCATCACTTTGGCAGTTTTGAAGTCGAAATGTGAGTTCAGCGGTACCACAGGGTACGTAACTCATCACTTTGGAAGATTTGAAGTCAGGATGTGAGTTCAACGGAACCACAGGGTACATAACTCAACATCCTGGAAGATTTGAATTCGGGATGTGAGTTCAGCGGTACCACAGGGTACGTAACTCAACATCCTGGAAGATGTCGTTTCAGACGTAATACTTCTTTAGGAACTTGCCGTTGATGGGCACCATGAGCAAGTCTCTATTTTGTTTTACGAGACGGTAAGCTCCATTGGAGAATACAGCGTCAATGATGAACGGGCCTTCCCACTTTGGCAGGAACTTGCCGACAATTTTGTGAGTCATAACCATCGGCCTCCGAACTGCCAGAACGAGATCGCCCACTTGGAATGTTCTAATTTTGACCTTTTTGTTGAAGGCTCTGGAGATACGTGCTTGGTACAGCTCGATTCGTTGTTGATCTAACAGGTGTTTCTCATCTAGGGCCTCCAACTCTTGTGGCCGACGATGGTGATTATCATCTGTCATCAGTCGGTAGGTGAGAGCAACATGGAGTAAGGGAATTTGAGTCTCTAATGGGAGAACTGCCTCACTTTTATATACCAGAGAGAACGGCGTGTTCCCAGTGGCCGTCCGTACTGTAGTGCGGTACGTCCATAAGCATTCGCCAAGCTTTTCATTCCAGTTGTGCTTCTTTGATGACACGAACTTTTTGAGAAGCTTGATGATTGTTTTGTTGAATGCTTCAGCCAAACCATTAGCCGCCGGGTTGTATGGTATTGAAGCAATATTCTGGATTCGGTGTTTGTCGTAAAACCGATAGAAGGCATGGCTTGCGAACTACGGACCATTATCGTGGATGATCCTTCGGGGCAGTCCGAAGCAATAGATAACGTGATGCTTGGGAAGCTGATCACGTTTGAAGTCCTGACTTCTGCTAGCGGAATAGCCTCCGCCTATTTGGAGAAGTAATCTGTGATTGCGAGTATGAAGCGGTGTCCTCGGGAAGAAGGTGGAGTGATCGGACCAATGATGTCTATTCCCCATGCTTCGAATGGCCAGGATGCCACCGTCGGATGTAGAAACTCGGATGGCTGGTGAATAAAATCTGCGTGGACTTGACATGCTTTGTATTTTTGTGCATAGTCTATTGCATCCGTAACCATCTTGGGCCAGTAATAGCCCATTCGGCGAAGACGGTCTTGTAGTTTTGGGCCGGGCTGATGGGCCCCATAGATGCCATCATGAGCTTCACGCACGGCTTCTTTGGCTTATGTATTTGATAGACATCGAAGCAGTAATCCATCGTATGATCGCCGATATAGCATTTTCGTCTCTGTATCGTAGAAGAATCTAGGGAACGTCTTCTAATAGAAGTGGCTTCCTTCGAATTCTCTGGCAGGATGTCGTAGACTACGAAGTCAATGAATGGTTGTCTCCAGTCTGGTGCTTTGTCGACTGTCAGCACGGAGTAACTCTTAACACATTAAACATTATTCCTGGGACAAACCAACTCATGGCCTATGATGTCAACCAGATGAACAGCATGATTCGGAACTGCTAAGGAAGCGGCAAGGCCTGCTAGAGCATCGACTTCAATGTCCTGGAGCCTGGGAACATGTTCTATGAAGAACCCTTCCAAGGACGAGATGATGTCAATCGCTATTTGGTGATAGGGGATCATGTCTTCGTGACGCACTTCGTATGAGCCCCGGATCTGGTTAACGATTAGCTGCGAATCTCCGTATACTTCAAGGTACTCTACCCCCAGCTCCTTGGCAAGTCAGAGGCCAATGACCAAAGCATTGTACTCGGCCACATTGTTTGAGCAGGGCTCCGTGAGGGAATAAGCCCGATTGATCACCAACCCGGTGGGAAAAATCAATACCACTCCGACTCCAGCGACGATGTTACCCTTGGGCCCCATTCTGGAAGCGTCGTCGAAGAACATTCGCCATACGGCATCATGAGAGGCCACATTTGAATTAGAATCCTCATATGGAATCTCTTCGTCTATTATGGTTGACTACGATCCTGGATGAGCTGCTAAAAAGTCTGCCAAAGCTTGACCTTTAACGGCCTTCTGTGGGATGAAGATCATGTGGTAGGGAGACAATAATATCGCCCAGGTAGCGAGGCGGGAGCTGAGTGCACCTGGCTTGGTCATGAGGACCCTGAGGGGGTTAACTCTTGATACGACATGGATGGTTTGTCCCATGACGTAGTGTCACGTCTTCTGAATGGCAAACACCAGAGCAAGGTACTCTTTTTCTACGACAGTATATCGGTGTTTCGGCCCTATCATCATTCGACTGAGGTAATATATAGCCTGCTCGTGGCCTGCATCATTGTTTTGTACTAGCAGAGCACCAAAAGAATGTTCCATCGCACTTACATAGAGCATGAATGGTCTTCCAGCAATCGGGGCTATCAGGACTGGAGGGTTCGTCAGATATTCTTTGGCGCTGTCGAAGGCGCGCTGGCATTCTTCATTCTATATGAATGAAACGCCCTTCTTCATGAGGTGGGTGAATGGCTGACATCGTCAGGAGAGGTTAGGGATAAACCTTCTGATGTAGGCTAGCCTCCCCTGAAGGCCTCGAAGCTTACAGAGATTTCTCGGGGGGGCCCATCTCCATGATTGCCTTCGTCTTCTCAGGGTCTATGTGGATACCCTGGGAAGTAATGATGAAACCCAAGAATTTCTCGCTGGATACGCCTGTCACTACCACTTTTCTAGCTTGAGGCTATTTTGGTCATTTTTTTAAAAATTTTGGAATTATTTGGAATTTATTATAATTATTAAAATTTTCAGTGATTTTTAGTATCATTGATTTGGTGCTATTATTGACTTTGACTCAGAGTGACTTAGGAGACTGTCCTAGAAGCTAACCTAGGTCATGACTACTTGGTTAGAGTTTGTAACCCTAGCTTGACCTAAGTTAGTGATATCCAACTCATTAGAATTAATTAGGAGAAAATAGGAATCGATTTGGCTAGAGAATGGCTTGTGGTTTCACAAGTCATGAATTATGACTTAATCCCATAGAGGCCCAAAACCCAACACTAGTGAAACCCTAACCTAGCCCAACACCCTCCCCATGGCCGGCCAACACTAATCCCCACACCTATTTAATGCCTCCTCAAAGTTAGGGCAAGCCTCCTTTAGAAAGTTCTCAAGTTTAAAGAAGAGGTAAATCTCCAACTTCAATAATTCGTTGAAATTCCTATTTAATTCCTTTTCCATCCAAATTAATTGCAATAGGTTCTAAATTTCTTCTACTTGCTATTTGTAACGCCCCAGTCCCAAAATACGTAGGACTAGGAACGTATCCATGCCAGCTGTATTCATACGAAGTATGCTCCAATATATGGAAGCTTCGTACAAATACATAAGCTGTAAAATGCAGTAAAACCACAACTAATCTCATCCACACAGAATAAATGAATAAAAGATCATATAGAGAGAATAAATTTGTCTTGATACAATATGTTGGGCGGAGACAAATCCACTACCAACAAATAAAGAAAAGTACATAGAAAATAAAATGAGTGGCGAGCGAAGCGAAGACGATCCAAATGCAATCATCCTCGAAGAAGTAGCAAAGACCACGGCTAAAGCTAGAACACCTGCGAAAGACAATAGCACACACCTGGCAAGACAACCAGGTCCTCAGAGGGACGTAACAAGACACATCATAGCATGCCATATAAACTGAATAAATATCGCTCAATAATATAAGTCAATCGAATTTATAACACGGTCCAATACGCACCTACTGAATGAGCGTACCATCCCCCCAACCAAACAAGGACAGGAGATGGTAAACTAATTCACGGCGACGTATCTTTCCATGCCATGACTCATACAATAGGGTACCTAACCGTACTATAGTGAATATGCAATAAAGATCAACCTTTGACGCACGGGCCGGGTCAGTCAGGAATCAGGACCGTACCTCCCACTGGAGATAACCGGCAATCAGGACCGTACCTCCCATTGGAGATAACCGGCAATCAGGGCAGTGCATAAATGACCCATACATTAAGGAGATGTTCTTCCCACCCAATGCCTACCATGTTGTATCCACAACAGTAACCTCTATAACCGCTAAGTCAAACTAGCATGCAACCTCTATTAGCGGTTATTCCTATCGCACGGCTTGTACGTACTGGTGGCCAGCCAATCATGCACTTCCGTGTTCTACATGCGACACACAACTTCGTATTTACAACGTGTCAAGGCCAATAAATGCGACACACAAGGTGGTCCCTTAAATCTAGGTTTAATTTGTAAGAAAAATAATACACAGCAGGAAATATAAAAGAACAGTTATGCCATGTATCACAGTTTATAAAGAAAATAATAGACATGCATGAAATATGAGCTAAAAATAATTAAACAGCTAATGGCAAGGTATCTTGCCTGATAGTACGCCTGGTGTGCTGCGAAGATCAATGTGGCACGATCTGCAACTTCGGTGTAACAACTATACATGGTGACCTCTGATGGTGGCACGAATCGTGTCATTGAGTCCGGAGGAGTCAAATTTAGTTAGGGTGGACATAGGTTTGTACAGGCTTGACGAGGGAATATGATATATGGGATTAGACAGAAGGGTGGTCGAAGGAAATTGGATAAGAAATTTTACATGATTTTTGAAAAATAACTATAATATTTGGAAACTAGAATTTGTTAGTAAGATAAACTTTTAGGAATAATACATAAAAAAAATCGAAATCATTTTGGGCTAAACTTCAAGTTGTAAAGATAAGATTTTTTCGTAGAAATCTATTAGTAAAAATATTTTCAAATAAATATATAACAAGTCCAGGAAAAAATATTTTAGGTTGAAACTCCAAATTTGAAAGTACATATATAGCTCGAAAATAACACATATTCTAAAAATGATAAAAAATACAAATAATAACAATAATAATAATAATAATAATAATAATAATAATAATGATCAGGAAACAACAAAAAAACATAATAACAATATTAATGGTTAACCATAATAAAAATTTTAAAAAATAGTTTACCCATGTACTATGGTTCTCCCTAGAAGTCGGAACCACAAAAGACAAGAAAAAAAAGAGAACACAAAAGAACACATCAGAATCAACAACAATAAAAAACAATTAAACAAATAATAAAATAAATAATCAAAATAATAAAAAAAACAAAAACAAATCAAAACTCGACTGCAGCTGACTGCTGCTTTTCTTAAGAAAAAAACAAGAAAGGAAAAAAAAGAAGGGGAAGAGAGAGAGAGGAGATCCAGAGAGAGAGGGAGCGGGAGAGAGAGGTGGAGAAAAGGGGGGCGGCGAGGAGCGGCAAGCCGGAGAAAAGAGGGAGGAGGACGGCGGAGCTGGAGGCCGGGGTGTAGGTGGCCAGGGGCGGTGCGAAAGCGGAGGTGTGGAGGAGAGGGTTTCGAGAGGTCGAGAGAGAGCGGCGGACGGATGGAGGAAGAGGAAGGGCGGAGGCCGGCTGCTCGGCCGGGCGGATGAGCGGAGAGGGGTGGCGGCGCTGGAGGGAGAAGGTGAGGGCTGTCTCGGCCGCACACAGCACCGGCGGACGCGGTTTTGGGGCTCGACGGAGGGAGAGGAGTGAGGCAGAGCTGGGGTTGGAAGAAGTCGGCGGCGGTGAGGCTGTGCCAGTGGCGCGGGAACCACGGCGGACGCGGGTAGAGGGGTGACCGGAGGGCGTCGCTCGTCGGAGGAGTCCGTCGTGGCGGCGGTGAGGGCTTCCTCCAGGCGGCAAGGAAGTTTTGGTCGGCTCGGGTGCGGACGGTGATTGGAGGCTAGGGCGGAGGTAAGTTGGGTTTTCCTATTTTTGGGTATTTTCCTTGGGTCGCCGGCGGGTTGCGTCGGTGATGATGGTGGTAGTGGTGGAGTTTCTGGGAAGATCGACCACTGGTCGGGCACCGTGGTCATGGTAGTTTGGTAGCGACGGTGACGGGCTGGCGGTCTAGGCTGAGGGTGGTGCGGGCTGGTCTTGACGACGAGGTCGCGGGGTTGGTCGTAGAGTCGGGTGAAGATGCTGGCATGGGGGAGTCATGGTAGGGATGGTGTTGTGGCGGTTTTGGGTGGTCAGTTGTCGTGGATGGGCTCGGGCGACGTGGGTGTGTAGCTTGGCCGAGGAAGATGAGGTCGGGGCTCTGGGCTAGGAATAGAGTTTAGGATTATTTGGAAAAATGGTGTCGGGTTGTGTCCGACACGGAGATGGAATTGTATATGTAAAAATATAGAATAATAATTTGGATGGACACAGACACGATGCACGTAGATTTGTGGTAGAATTTGGAGGAATTTTGTGGGAGATGAATAATGTGGAAGAGTACCTGCCTATATTTATAGGATGTGGGCATTCCCACTTTGGATAGGATTAGGAGAATTTAAAATCCAAATTAGATAAATCAATCTATTAAATTAAATCAATCAAATCTAATCTAAATCCAAATCCAATTTAATTACCTTAGTTTAAAATCAAATCAATAAATCAAATTTCAATATTAACTATTTAAATAAATACATACATTCAAATCAATATTTAAATCTCCACAATAAAAAATATGTTTTCCAAAAATACTATAATAATTAATTTCGAAAATTACATTATTTAAAATAAACCAATAAATAATTATCTATATATATGTATACAAATAATATTTTCGTAACTATGTTTTTCTAGTATAATAAAAATATTAATTATTTTTAATAATTGCATAAATGAAGGCTTCGGTAAATAAAATAACAACTTGGTAAGATAGTAAAATAATTATTGCATATATTATTTAGAAACTATAAAATAATAAATAAAATATTTTTCTAAAATATGTACGCTCGCACATATTCGCACTCGTCGAGCAAGAATAAAATTTTCGTGTGCGACGAAAAATACGATTACGTGACGTATAATACAAAATTTTAAATCGATACCAAATTTTTAATAAATAAAAATAGTAGAAATTTAGGAGTTTTACATCCTACCCAACTTAAAAGAAATTTCGTCCTCGAAATTAAGTATTAGTAGGGGGTGAGAGGACAAGGGGGTATCAATGGGGAACAATCAATAGGGCTCAACAAGATCATGTCATAAGAAGTTGTGATCTAGATCATTGAATGGGGGTCATGGTAGGGTCGAGGAGAAGGACGAGGAGTTTAGGATGAAGTTATAGCAACATCGAGTGAGAGTGGTCCTAATTGATAGGACAGCTAGAGGGATTTCAAGTATAACGCCTTCGTCCTTCGAAAATTGGTGAAGGCGAAAGCAATATAGAGTTCGAAGGAGGCGTTATCTAATACGAATACGTGATTCAAAGGCGATCGAAGAATTTCAAAAAGAATTGTCAAGGCAGTCGTGGATGGGATTCTAAAGGCCAGTTTAATTAAGTTTCATCCACGTAGAATAATCGATAAAAGCGAACCAAAGTGCACTCGGTTGATCAGACCATTATGCACCGGTTCTGATAGACAATATGTTAGTGGGGTACCTCCATTAACATATATGTCACGAACAAGCTTGGTAAAAGGCTAAGCTTGCAAAAACTAGGCTACATTAGCATCATTAGTCTAGATAGTAAAAATATAGGCACGATAATAGATGAATAAAAACAATTATGAATAGTCTAAGAGTCATAAGGATCTAAGTCTTGTTTATTCTTATACCATTATTCTACGGTTTTATTGACCAAGGCTTGGTTGACCAAATGGGTTAAGGTTTTCTAAATTCTAGAATCTAAGTAGACTTGCTAAGATAGGTCGCAAGGACAAGGGTTTGCTAGGTCATAAGGTATTCTACCCAACTTAAAGAATTTAACTAATGGTGTTTTGGGACAACTAACTAGTAGGGTCAATTTCTAGCAAGCACGAAGGAAAGATAAGGATAGGGATGGAAGGAAGCAAGCAAGATGCAATTGATGAGTCAAACGGTAGATCGAAGAAAGTGGTCAAGTATGTGGATGAGATCCTAGACTTCTAATCCTATACGCAGGCTTGCTTGGTACGGCAAAGTAACCAAACAATTTATGTTGACCTGCATGGGCCACCACAAAAACATATAACGCCCCAGTCCCAAAATACGTAGGACTAGGAACGTATCCATGCCAGCTGTATTCATACGAAGTATACTCCAATATATGGAAGCTTCGTACAAATACATAAGCTGTAAAATACAGTAAAACTACAACTAATCTCATCCACACAGAATAAATGAATAAAAGATCATATAGAGAGAATAAATTTGTCTTGATACAATATGTTGGGCGGAGACAAATCCACTACCAACAAATAAAGAAAAGTACATAGAAAATGAAATGAGTGGCGAGCGAAGTGAAGACGATCCAAATGCAATCATCCTCGAAGAAGTAGCAAAGACCACGGCTAAAGCTAGAACACCTGCGAAAGACAATAGCACACACCTGGCATGACAACCAGGTCCTCAGAGGGACGTAACAAGACACATCATAGCATGCCATATAAACTGAATAAATATCGCTCAATAATATAAGTCAATCGAATTTATAACACGGTCCAATACGTACCTACTGAATGAGCGTACCATCCCCCCAACCAAACAAGGACAGGAGATGGTAAACTAATTCACGACGACGTATCTTTCCATGCCATGACTCATACAATAGGGTACCTAACCGTACTATAGTGAATATGCAATAAAGATCAACCTTTGACGCATGGGCCGGGTCAGTCAGGAATCAGGATCGTACCTCCAACTGGAGATAACCGGCAATCAGGACCGTACCTTCCATTAGAGATAACCGGCAATCAGGGCAGTGCATAAATGACCCATACATTAAGGAGATATTCTTCCCACCCAATGCCTACCATGTTGTATCCACAACAGTAACCTCTATAACCGCTAAGTCAAACTAGCATGCAACCTCTATTAGCGGTTATTCCTATCGCACGGCTTGTACGTACTGGTGGCCAGCCAATCACGCACTTCCGTGTTCTACATGCGACACACAACTTCGTGTTTACAACGTGTCAAGGCTAATGAATGCGACACACAAGGTGGTCCCTTAAATCTAGGTTTAATTTGTAAGAAAAATAATACACAGCAGGAAATATAAAAGAACAGTTATGCCATGTATCACAGTTTATAAAGAAAATAATAGACATGCATGAAATATGAGCTAAAAATAATTAAACAGCTAATGGCAAGGTGTCTTGCCTGATAGTACGCCTGGTGTGCTGCGAAGATCAATGTGGCACGATCTGCAACTTCGGTGTAACAACTATACATGGTGACCTCTGATGGTGGCACGAATCGTGTCATTGAGTCCGGAGGAGTCAAATTTAGTTAGGGTGGACATAGGTTTGTACAGGCTTGACGAGGGAATATGATATATGGGATTAGACAGAAGGGTGGTCGAAGGAAATTGGATAAGAAATTTTACATGATTTTTGAAAAATAACTATAATATTTGGAAACTAGAATTTGTTAGTAAGATAAACTTTTAGGAATAATACAAAAAAAAATCGAAATCATTTTGGGCTAAACTTCAAGTTGTAAAGATAAGATTTTTTCGTAGAAATCTATTAGTAAAAATATTTTCAAATAAACATATAACAAGTCTAGGAAAAAATATTTTAGGTTGAAACTCCAAATTTGAAAGTACATATATAGCTCGAAAATAACACATATTCTAAAAATGATAAAAAATACAAATAATAACAATAATAATAATAATAATAATAATAATAATAATAATAATAATGATCAGGAAACAACAAAAAACATAATAACAATATTAATGGTTAACCATAATAAAAATTTTAAAAAATAGTTTACCCATGTACTATGGTTCTCCCTAGAAGTCGGAACCACAAAAGACAAGAAAAAAAAGAGAACACAAAAGAACACATCAGAATCAACAACAATCAAAAACAATTAAACAAATAATAAAATAAATAATCAAAATAATAAAAAAACAAAAACAAATCAAAACTCGACTGCAGCTGACTGCTGCTTTTCTTAAGAAAAAAAAAACAAGAAAGGAAAAAAAAGAAGGGGAAGAGAGAGAGGAGATCCAGAGAGACAGGGAGCGGGAGAGAGAGGTGGAGAAAAGGGGGGCGGCGAGGAGCGGCAAGCCGAAGAAAAGAGGGAGGAGGACGGCGGAGCTGGAGGCCGGGGTGTAGGTGGCCAGGGGCGGTGCGGAAGCGGAGGTGTGGAGGAGAGGGTTTCGAGAGGTCGAGAGAGAGCGACGGACGGATGGAGGAAGAGGAAGGGCGGAGGCCGGCTGCTCGGCCGGGCGGATGAGCGAAGAGGGGTGGCGGCGCTGGTGGGAGAAGGTGAGGGCTGTCTCGGCCGCACACAGCGCCGGCGGACGCGGTTTTGGGGCTCGACGGAGGAAGAGGAGTGAGGCAGAGCTGGGGTTGGGAGAAGTCGGCGGCGGTGAGGCTGTGCCAGTGGCGCGGGAACCACGGCAGACGCGGGTAGAGGGGTGACCGGAGGGCGTCGCTCGTCGGAGGAGTCCGTCGTGGCGGCGGTGAGGGCTTCCTCCAGGCGGCGAGGGAGTTTTGGTCGGCTCGGGTGCGGACGGTGATTGGAGGCTAGGGCGGAGGTAAGTTGGGTTTTTCTATTTTTGGGTATTTTCCTTGGGTCGTCGGCGGGTTGCGCCGGTGACGATGGTGGTAGTGGTGGAGTTTCTGGGAAGATCGACCACTGGTCGGGCACCGTGGTCATGGTGGTTTGGTAGCGACGGTGACGGGCTGGCGGTCTAGGCTGAGGGTGGTACGGGCTGGTCTTGACGGCAAGGTCGCGGGGTTGGTCGTAGAGTCGGGTGAAGATGCTGGCATGGGGGAGTCATGGTAGGGATGGTGTTGTGGCGGTTTTGGGTGGTCAGTTGTCATGGATGGGCTCGGGCGACGTGGGTGTGTAGCTTGGCCGAGGAAGATGAGGTCGGGGCTCTGGGCTAGGAATAGAGTTTAGGATTATTTGGAAAAATGGTGTCGGGTTGTGTCCGACACGGAGATGGAATTGTATATGTAAAAATATAGAATAATAATTTGGATGGACACAGACACGATGCACGTAGATTTGTGGTAGAATTTGGAGGAATTTTGTGGGAGATGAATATTGTGTAAGAGTACCTGCCTATATTTATAGGATGTGGGAATTCCCACTTTGGATAGGATTAGGAGAATTTAAAACCCAAATTAGATAAATCAATCTATTAAATTAAATCAATCAAATCTAATCTAAATCCAAATCCAATTTAATTACCTTAGTTTAAAATCAAATTAATAAATCAAATTTCAATATTAACTATTTAAATAAATACATACATTCAAATCAATATTTAAATCTCCACAATAAAAAATATGTTTTCCAAAAATACTATAATAATTAATTTTGAAAATTACATTATTTAAAATAAACCAATAAATAATTATCTATATATATGTATACAAATAATATTTTCGTAACTATGTTTTTCTAGTATAATAAAAATATTAATTATTTTTAATAATTGCATAAATGAAGGCTTCGGTAAATAAAATAACAACTTGGTAAGATAGTAAAATAATTATTGCATATATTATTTAGAAACTATAAAATAATAAATAAAATATTTTTCTAAAATATGTACGCTCGCACATATTCGTACTCGTCGAGCAAGAATAAAATTTTCGTGTGCGACGAAAAATACGATTACGTGACGTATAATACAAAATTTTAAATCGATACCAAATTTTTAATAAATAAAAATAGTAGAAATTTAGGGGTTTTACACTATTTGTGGTAAGAAATTTTTAGAGTGTGGACAATTTGAAGGAGTTTGGTGGCTTGAGGATCCACTCTCATTTGGGACTTTTTGATATATTGTAAAACCCTAGGTAAATCTCTAATCCATACCATAAATTTTTGTTATTATTGCATATTTAGGATACCCTTGGCCTACCCTAACTGTAGGTATATCTAACCCTAGGATTCGTGTCCAATACGTGTTCGTATCGGACACGTATCAGTGGATACATGAATGTGTTTGATGAAATGCCCCAAAGGGCATTTGGATTTGTTTTCTGGAATATTTTTGAATAGGAAATTAGGGTTTAGGCTCGTTTATTAATTTTTGGTGTTCTGGGTTGATATTGGTATCGTGTCGTGTCGCAACGGATACGGGAACACGCGGGTGCAGCACACGCACGCGCGCAGAGTCCTTCCCCTGCTACTCGGGGTTGATTTCGCACAGCACACGACACGTGGGCACGTAATATTTGACACACGTGTTGGGGCAACTACTGACATGGGTTTTCCCAAGTGACACGACCTATCGTGTCGTGTCGGACACGCAGTTGGTTGTGGACTGGCGTGAACTGTACGTGTACAGCCTACTGTTGGTTTGACTGTTTTAATTCAGTTTTAAATGTCTTAATACATGTTTTAACTGCTAAATTAGATCCTATATATGATTATTAATCTATATTGGTTTATTTACATGTTAGTTTAGGTGTTGGATGGAATATTTGATTCGAAATGGTTGGTTGGACTGATACTTCATTCCTGAACTCATGAACATTTTAAATCCCTATTTTATTGATATTTTCCACTGTTAACTTACTCCCACATAACTGTTGTTCACGTTTAGCTTAACATTACGTTTCAAATAGGCTTTATGATTTAGAATGGATTTTTGGCATTGGATTGAGCTTTCAATTTGTATTCACTGATGCTGACAGTTACCACATTACTTTCTTTTTTTTCCTAAACTGTAAAACATGTTAATCTATTTTAAATCCTGTTTTAAACTAATGTTTTCAACTGCAATGATCCCCACATATTTTAGTTTAGGTTTACTTCATGATTTCTTATTTAGAATAGGCTTTTTGAGTTGTGAATGGGATTTGGCAATGTGTGGGTTTCGAATACTGTTAAACTGAGATTTTGATTTCCTTACCCTTTTCGAAATGCTGTTAACTGAGATTGGTTTCCTGCCTACTGATTTCTACTGAAAACTGAGATTGAATGAAATAGAACTGATTTTTTTTCATTGGTAGATTGAGTTCAGTTCTATAGCTGAACTGTAAACTGAACTGAGAATTGGTTTCTTTTCCTACTTGTAAACTGAAATGAATGGGTTGAATCATGTCTAACTGTCACAGGGTTTTGGTAATTAGCTAGCTGATTCATGATAAACTGTTAATCCTGAACTATTCTTCCCTTAACCTAGACTAATTTCTTTAACCTGAGAATGAAGTTTCTTAATATCCTGAACTGAATTCCCTTCCTATACACTGTCAACTATTTTTCAGATTTCATTTTGTTAGTTAGCTCACTGTTTACTGATTTTCCTATTCCTGCTAAAACACACTCTTGTCTCTCACTCACTGTTTTATAGTACTGCACTATTTTCAAATACTCACTGATTCCAGTTATATCCCTTTGTACTTACTGATTTGTACCCAGGTTGCCTAATCACTCACTGTTTTCTAATATATACACTGTTTTACAGGTTCAAGCCTTCACACACTCCTTGACACTTGAACACACACCCTAATGCCATGTCTTCCGTCACACACACACACACATGTACACCACCACATCCCCTTTCCTTATTTTCTATATTTTTTTTATTTTTTATTTTCTATATATGTGTATATATACACATGTATATATATGGGTATGTGGCATGTACACATATGTATCCTATAATAATGTGTGTGTACTATTATATATATTAGAGATATATGTATGTGTGGTATACATATAGTAGCCTATATGCTCATGTGTATTTCTATATTAGATTATATAAATTTATCTATGTGTGTATTATATTATATATATATTGTTGTGTATATGTGATATGTTTTGGTTTTAGGCATGGTATTGCCTAATAGCCTAGACTAGGGCTCTTAGCCTATGGGTGTATCTGTTTGCCTAGTGAGTCTAGATTGGACTTGCATAACCTTGTTAGACCTAAAATAGACTAGTTAGACTAGTATAGACTTGTTTGACTTAGGTTTGACCTAGTTGACCTAGTTTGACTTCTAGGGTTGACCAGAGTTGACCAAGAGTTGACTTTGGTCTAGATTGACCTAGATTCATGTAGAATGCATTGACTTGCATCTTATTATCATTTAGACTCATAGTGACTTGTATTGTTCTACAGGAGACAGACACCACTCCTCGGACAGTAGATATTCTTCAGATTCTCAGGATACAGGCGAATACATTCTATGATCATTTCATATCCTGCATTAGGAGTATATTTCCTGCTTTAGATTACTTTACATGATGCTGATACGTTGGAAATACGGATTAGTACTATATGGATCTTGTCATGCGATGTTATCCCTTAGCGGATACATCGGGTATTCGTGTTCGTGTACTTTATCGTCAGCATCATGTACTCCTTCTATTCGTGACATTCGCGTACAAATTGTGTGAAATCGTGTATATTCATGTATTCATATGATCTTCGTGTACGACTATTCTTCGTATATAATAACATAACTTGGCTAGATACTTGTGTATTGATTGGGGTGGGGGAGTAGAAGTGGTTATGTATTCAATCCAGTAGATCACTCGTGTACAACCTCTATAGATTACTCGTGTACAACATCGTGTCGTTTACATAACCGTCTTGTGCTCTGAATCACTAGTCACTGATAGTTCTCTAAATACTGTATCTATTTATTTACAGTCTTCCTTTTATCATGTTATTATTTTAGTTTTTTGTATCTTACTCTCTACCATGATTATATATCCTGACCTGCTATGATTTATTGAGATGTATTGTGCTCGCTCCTATCCTGACTGGACCTGTTGAAATATTACAGAGGACGAGGCTGAGGCGTCTGCCCTACCTACTATGGTGCTACACTAGATGAGTGCTTGGACTTGGACCAGCAGCAGGATCTACTAGCAGTAGATGACACTCCCTTAGATTAGGATGTCATTATTTTCATGGATTACTGTATATAGATTTTAAGATTTTGGGATATGTACTTATTTTAGACACTTAGAATTCTGGATTGTATCTCTGTGTTTTCTTCTGTTCTGGATATTCATTTATCAATCTATCTTTATCCTGTTCTACCTTAGTTGTGATTGAGACTATATTTGCTATGTCACCTCCATTTCGAGTGTATATACTGTAGAGGTACCTTTATATTGTTAGATGTTTGACCTAGGACAGCGTTCTACCACCGACACTGCAGTGTAGGCTGGACGTTCCCACGTCTCGTGCCCTTACTCTAGGGTACGGGTCGTGACACGTTTTTAGTGGTGGCCCATGCAGGTCTAGGTTGGAAATGTAGTGGTATTCGAACTACAATATCGCTGCAGCCTACAGTAGGAATTAGTATATTTTTGAAGGTACTCAATCACACTAGAAAAAACTTCTTATCAGATTCCTTATATCTCTTTTGCTGCTTATTGTCTTCCTTCGAAATTTAAACTGTCCTCCTTTGATATTTTGACTCATTCTCAGTAATTGTTTCTTGTTTGATCTGTGTCTTCAGGATGGTTGAGACGAGATTGTATCGCCCTGGACTGGAAGACGCTGGAGAGGGGTCAAGTACCTCTCGACCTTAGCAGCAGCCAGCTTCCGGTGCCACAGGGCCAGTGCAGCCCTCAGAAGTCGGCACTTCTGCAGCTTTTGGAGGAGCACCTCCACCAATCAGGAGGCCGAGCATTGTGATTCCTGAGATCCTTCCACCGCAGCAGCCTCCTCCTGCGGGGATGGTAGATGCTGCACATCTCTTCTCCTTCGTGGAGAGGATTCTGGAGTCCCACCAGCAGTAGCAACAGAGACAGACTGCCGATTTTCGTCAGGGGATTGAGAGGTACACCAGCTGGTTCGTACTACAGTCGAGATGGTTACTGCTCAGGAGGCACAGCAGCAGCCCCGTCGGAGGGAGAAGGACATACAGGACTTTCAGAAGATGCATCCCAGAGAGTTCTTCGGCACAGAGGGCATCCATTACGCAGACGACTGGATAGAGCATATCGAGGAGATATTCAGGCTGGCGAAGATACCAGCTCGACTCCAGATCGAGGCGGCGGACAGTCAGATGCAGGACTTAGCCCGTGCGTGGTATCAGACAGATCCCAGGGTGGGAGTTGAGGGGTAGACTTGGGCCCAGTTCAAGGAGCTGTTTAAGGAGCAGTTCTTTTCTGATGTGGCCTTGGGAGGTATCAAAGCACAGTTCGAGGGTCTGGTTCAGGGGAACCAGAATGTAGCTGAGTATGCTGGGGAGTTTTATAGATTGGCCAATTTCATAGATGACTTGACTGAGAAGACGAAGGCGAGAAAGTTTCGCTTAGGCTTGATTAGAGAGGTTCGGTCGCTGACTAAGAGCGACCGGAACGCTACTTTTGCAGAGACATTTTCTGGGGCTATGGCGACCGAAGACGACCTAAAGTTGAAGCAGAAGAGGAGTCGTGACTTCCAGGGTGGTAGCAACAGTCAGGGGTAGGCCAAGAGGCCTCACTTCCAACAGCAGCAGCCACAGAGGCCAGTTCAACAGTATCAGCAGCAGGGCAGGGCACCTCCTCAGCAGGTACAGCATCAGCAGCAGAGACGGCAGTAGGCACCCAGGCAGCAGGCACCCAGGCAGCAGGCTATTAGTTGTACTTTCTACAAGAAGCCTGGGCACAAGTGGACGAGTGCAGGAAGAGACCCGATAGATGCTTGATGTGTGTATCAGCGGACCACCAGATGCGAGATTGTATAGTGGCATCGATGCGTCCGGTACCAGAAGGAGTTGGAGCAGCCAAGGCTCCAGCAGGACAGCTGAAGGGGCCACTGCAGACCCAGCAGCAGAGGTTCCACCAGCACCAGCAGTAGGCACGGGGTGGACAGCAGGGGCGAGCTTTTGCCATGGCGATCGAGGATGCAGAGGCCATCGGAGAGCTGATAGCAGGTTCGGTTCTTCTCGACTCCACTCCAGCTTTTGCACTCTTTGATTCCGGGGCTTCCCACAGCTTTATGTCAGTATCGTATGCTATTAGACACAGTCTAGTTTCTGAACCGTTGCCTAGGACCTGCAAGATCACGACCGGGGGTGGGGTCATCCTCGTGAGTGATGTTTGTAGAGGGCGAAGCGTCATATTGGGAGGCCGAGAGTTGGGAGTGAGTTTGCTCGTCACGCCATTACCGAACTATGATATAGTATTAGGTATGGACTGGTTGAGCAGACATCACGCCCGTATTGATTGCCGAAGGGGTAGAGTTTTGTTTGGGATGCCAGGAGAGCCAGAGTTTGAGTACACCCGGTGGCAGACAGAGCAGGATGGCGGAGTCTTCTATGGAGCATCAGTTGAGGAGCAGGTGGCTCCACATCCCTTGATCGCAGAGTTTATAGACGTATTTCCAGAGGAGTTGGCCGGGCTTCCACCGGATAGGGATGTAGAGTTCTCGATAGACTTGGTTCCCGGTGCGGAACCGATCTCTCAGCATATCTATCGAGTGAACTACAGTGAATTGGTGGAGCTGAAGAAGCAGGTGGATGAGCTGCAGGACAAGGGCTTCATCCGATCGAGTTCTTCACCTTGGGGTGCACCGGTACTTTTTGTACCCAAGAAGAATGGGTCGGTACGGATGTGTATCGACTACAGGGCACTTAACAACCTGACGATTAAGAACAGATACCCACTGCCGCGGATCGATGATCTCTTTGATCAGTTGAGCGAAGCTCGGGTGTTCTCCAAGATTGATTTGAGGTCAGGTTATCACCAGGTGAAGGTGAAGAGGGAGGATATGCCCAAGACCGCTTTCAGGACGCGGTACAGGCAGTTTGAGTTTTTGGTTATGCCGTTTGGGCTGACCAATGCACCAGCAGTATTTATGAACCTAATGAACAGGGTGTTCTACCTGTACTTGGACAAGTTCGTGGTGATATTCATTGATGATATCTTAGAATATTCCAAGACAGAGGAAGAGCACGAGGAGCACTTGAGAGTGGTTCTGGAGACACTCAGGAGGGAGAGGCTGTATGGCAAGCTCTCGAAGTATGAGTTCTTCCTAGACAGGGTAGACTTCTTGGGTCATGTAGTGACTGGAGATGGTATCTCAGTGGACCCGAAGAAGATCACAGCAGTTGAGGCTTGGGCAGCGCCTACTTCAGTGGCAGAGATCAGGAGTTTTTGGGGGCTGGCAGGATAATATAGGAGATTTATGTATAATTTCTTCCGGGTTGCAGAGCCGTTGACTCGGTTGACCCAGAAGAATACTGAGTATGTTTGGACAGAGGAGTGTCAGGAAGCTTTTGATGAGTTGAAGAAGCGCCTTACGACAACTCTGATTCTGACATTGCCTTCAGGTTCAGGAGGATTCACTATTTATAGTGATGCATCAGAGAAGGGGCTGGATTGTGTCTTGCAGCAGCATGGGAAGGTGATTGCCTATGCTTCCAGGCAATTACGTCCCTATGAGAAGAACTACCCTACCCATGACCTGGAGCTGGCAACGGTAATTTTTGCTCTGAAGTTATGGAAGCACTATCTGTATGGTGAGAGGGTGGAGATTTTCACAGATCATAAGAGCTTGAAGTATGTGTTTATACAGAAAGAGCTCAACATGAGGCAGCGCAGATGGTTAGAGTTGATGAAGAACTTTGACATCTCACTTCAGTATCACCCAGGAAAGGCCAACGTGGTTGCCGATGCCTTGAGTAGGTATCCGACAGCCATGTGTTTGACTATGGATTGGCACTTGCTTGTACACTTGGAGAGCCTTAGGATTGAGGTGATTGTGCCCGGAGTGCAGATGCAGTTATGGGGCCTTCAGATAAAGTCGGACTTGATGGAGAGGATCAAGGCGACGCAGTTCCAGGATGTGGCTCTGCGGTGTATCCGAGAGCAGGTTCGTGCAGGGTTGGTGGATGGCAAGTTTTCACTTGTAGATGATGGTACCCTGAGGCACGGTTCCAGATTATGTGTGCCTAGCGGGGAGCTCAGAGAGCAGATCATGCAGGAGGCTCACAGATCGCAGTACTCTATACATCCTGGTGCCAACAAGATGTACAGGGATCTGCGAGAGCATATCTGGTGGTACGGGATGAAGTGGGAGGTAGCTCGCTTCGTAGCTAGATGCTTGGTCTGTCAGCAGGTCAAGGCAGAGAGGCAGAGGCCCGGAGGATTATTGCAGCCGTTGTCCATTCCAAAGTGGAAGTGGAAACATATCACCATGGATTTCGTATCTGGGTTACCGCGTACACCAGGAAAAAAAGACGCAATTTAGGTCATCGTTGACAGGTTGACTAAATCGGCCCACTTCTTGCCATTCAAGGTGGGTACGTCTACAGAGAGGCTTGCGGAGTTGTACATGCAGCAGATAGTCAGGATTCACGGAGTTCCCATCAGCATTATCTCAGATCAGGATAGTCGCTTTACTTTCCATTTCTAGAGGTGTCTGCAGACTAGTTTGGGCACTCAGCTCAAGTTTAGTACTGCATACCACCTCCAGACGGACGGACAGTCAGAGAGGACTATTCAGACACTTGAGGACATGATATGGACGTGCGTCCTGGATTTTGGAGGGTCCTGGGAGGATCATCTATATTTGGTGGAGTTTGCTTACAACAACAATTATCAGGCCAGCATTGAGATGTCACCTTTTGAGGATCTGTACGGGCGTCGGTGTCGTACACCCTTATCTTGGGATGATGTTGGAGAGCGAGCTTTACTGGGACCAGAGATGGTTGTTGACGCAGCCGAGAAGGTGAAGCTCATCAAGGACAGACTTCGCGTGGCGTAGGACAGACATCGACCCTGGGCCGATAGCCACCGAAGACCGTTGGAGTTTGAGGTTGTAGCTCCCCTTCCCGAAAAGTGTCTTTTTGAAAATATTTTTTTATTTTTTATTGAGTTGAATGGTGATTTTTAGATTTTATAAATATTTATTTAGTTAATTATTATGGTAGATGATTTTAGCAATGGTTGAGATTTAGAGTACAAGGTGACTAGGAATTATGGCACGGGTAGTGTAGTGGCATGCTTTGACTAGTGTATTAGCCCTGGTAGAGAAGGCCGAGCCATAGTGATGTCCTAACTAGGAAAACCAGGCCAAGTTGCGACGTAACCCTTATCGAAGATTATTTATTTATTAATTATAATATTTAGTTTTAGGGTACCCGGTTGTACCAAACTAGTGCAAATTGGACCCAAACCAAGCCCAAGCCTATGTAGACATACTTTTAGGTATGTACAAATATTTCCTAGCTTTTTGGGTAGACTTAACAATATTTCCTAAATATTTGGTTATTTATACAAATGGATATTATTATTATTATTATTATTATTATTTTTATTATTCAAATAGAGTTTTAGAATATTGGTACAATTTCCTAGGGCCAGATAGATCCACCAAGACTCTTTGGATTATCTGTGGATTATTGGTATTATGGAGTTTATTTAGTGGGTTTATTGGTATATGTATATATATAAATATTATATATGTGTGGAAGTGAATGTATGTATATATAAATATTAAATACGTGTATAAGTGTTTGTATATATTTAGATAAATATATATTATATATGTGTATATATATGTATATACATGTGTGAGTGTATATAGATATATATAGAGTTATATAATTATATACGTGTATATGTATATCGGTATACATATTACGTATATGTGTATTATATACGTGTGTAATTGTGTGTATATACAAATATATTATATATGAATGTGTATATATATATTAATATATATTTGTATGTATATACGTATATATATATATATATATATATTTATATATATATATATATATATATATATTATATTTTTATATAATATATATATATATATATTTTTTACATATATATATATATATATGTATATATATATATATATATATATATATATATATATATATAATTATATATAAATATATATATATATATATATATATATATTAGAATAAGTGAAGAAAAAAGAATAAGGAAAAAGGAGAAGAATAAGGAATAGCAGCCGGCCAGGCCCAGCCAGGCCCAGCTCGGCCCAAGCTAAACAGAGCACCCCAAAACCAGAGTAGCCCGAGAGCACTGCTCTCTTGTTCCCAGCGGCAACCTATATATAGAATTAGAGAACAGAGAGAAGTTGTGATCGCAAAATCCTAACAAACTCGACTACACCACCCCCAGCCCGACCTGGCGCACCACCCTGGCCACGCGCGCCACCGGGAGGGCGGCCGCCGCCGGCCAGAATGGTCGCACGCGCGCGTGCAACTCAAGCAGAGCAGCAGCAGTAGCTGCAAAGGGTCGACTTCGCAGGCAATATTCTCCCTAGTTCCTCCATCGATTTTCGAACCAATTGGTTCGATAGAAGCACAACATATAGGTCTTTAGAAGCCTCCAATTAGTTCGTAGAAAAGCGACCCAGAATCGAAGAGAAATCGAACCCAAAAACCCGAAAAAATAGTCCAAAAACAGAACACTATTTTAGTCCAGCCATCCATGTTCGACGATCGATTCTGATCGATCCAGTGACTTATTAGAAAATCTATTTGAAGAGACATTTAGACAACATATAGGTCTTCATCACCCTTTTGTGGATTCGAAAATCATCGAATATGCGTCGAGAAATCGAATCCCAAAGTTTCCCAAAAACCTATTTTAAAAACTAGAAATTTGTTCGATACGACGTGCGTCCCGCCATTCCGGGCGACGTGGTCGTGAACCGAAGGCATCGAAAGCTGCGTAACGGCTTCGTGGTCGTATGGGCTTTGACGGAATTCAAATTGGTCGCGTGTGCGCGACGAATTTGATCAGTATCCGTCAAAATTTACCGTATCGTGCACTTTGTAAATTCTCCAATTACTTTGTGCACGCACGTCAGATCGAGACAAAACTTGCACCAACAAGACCGTATCATTTTTCTGGTCCTGCATGCCAAGTTTGGTCCAAATCTGAGACCGTTGAATCCTACGTCGTTTTGCGGGCCCCACGGTCCCACTCAACGGGCGATTTTGTGCACGGCCCGCCGGAATCCAACTCTGGACAAACGGTTGGGATCGTATCAAAAAACTGGATCCGTAGACATGTAGTTTGACGACTTTAGAGACCATTCACTCTGGCACGCTTTTCGGTGCAAAGCGGGTCCAACGACGGACATCGTTTTTGCCCAAAATTAACGTTTTGCCCCTGTGTCCAAAATTAGACTTAAGAACAGGCAATTCTAGATAATTTGACTATTCTGAGAATGTTGGTAATGTTTATTTCAGCTTTCGGAGACATTTGTGATGACTTGGACTTTCTGACTTATTGATTGGAGTTACATTGTTGGTTCTTCGTGCAACCCCCAGGCAAGTATACCTTGCCTTTCTACACAGCTTTATTTACATGCACTGTCTTTATTTATTATCCAGTTTTCTCATATTATTGATATGTATCTTTCATATCCTGTTCATATATTGGTACCATTGAATTGTAGATCGTGTTCACAATTAGCCTTGTGTCTTATTGGTCGTGCCTTGATTGAGTCGTGCCTCCGTGTCTTGAACCTTGAAGCTAACCTGCGAGTCCACGATAGGGACGAAGGTTAGTAGTTATTGGTCCACACCTGCGAGTCCACACTAGGGACGAGGGTGATGCTAGCCTGCGAGTCCACACTAGGGACGAGGGTTAGTGGTATAGGGTTTACGCCTGCGAGTCCACACTAGGGACGAGGGTGATGCTAGCCTGCGAGTCCATACTAGGGACGAGGGTTAGTAGTAGATGCTAGCCTACGAGTCCACACTAGGGACGAGGGTTAGCAGTATAGGGTTTACGCCTGCGAATCCACACTAGGGACGAGGGTGATGCTAATCTGCGAGTCCACACTAGGGACGAGGATTAGTAGTTGTTCAAACCTGCGAGTCCACACTAGGGACGAGGGTTTGAGTATTCGTTTCGGTTATCCGTTGACATCTTGACATGAGTTCTCTAGTCCTTGTTCAGCAGTTCATTTTCGTGTAGACAGTGTATAGATTCGTGCTTATTCATTACTCAGTTTTGCTTGTTTATCCTGTATTTTTCTCCATGCATAATAAACTGTTAGAAAGGCTTGTTTTTATGTATCTTGCTAGTCCTTTGAGGACATGATGATCTCTTCAGGTCTAACGACTACATGGAGTTAGTTAGCAGAGCAGGATGATAGAGGATTACGATGTATGATACAAGTATTTGTTTGTGTTATCTCTTTATTATCTTCTCGTGATTTATATTCCATACCATGATATACTCTGCTTATTTATAGGCTCATATCATTCTTAGAGTCTAATCGAACAATATGCTAATAGGCTGCAGACCATGACCCATACTTGTTCATTCTTGTTTATATGATTCATGTGGATTGAGATATAGTTTAGATTAGATATGATACCCATGACCTTGACAGCTTATACGTACTCGAGTTGGGCTGGAGTCCGCTCGATATGTAGCTGGCTTGCTCACGACCTCGCGTCCGAAAAGCGGGTGCGGGTCGTGACAAGTTTTTTTGGTGGCCCATGCAGGTCAGAGCATATCGTATCGGTTACGTAAATGTACTGATACGAGCCTGCGACCTTGACTAGACCTTAGAAATCTCAATCCACTCTGCCTTGAAAATTCTCCTAGAAATTCTCCACGTCCTTGAAAACTCTATATTTGCTCTCAATTATACTTCCTTGCTTCCTGTGCCATTGATTCTCGTCCCTTTTATTTCGAGGTGACGAATGATCATGCTATCTAGGATTTATCAGAAATTCTTAATTTATAGTATATTATTGCTTGACTATTGAATATTGGTTGTTTATATATATGAGGGATTATAGGTACCATATGTCCTAGAGATTCTTGGTAGAATTTTTAGTTACTAGTTAGAAGATTATATGATTTTAGTGACCTGTGTTTCAAGGGAGTAGTGTGACCAAAGGAGGGTAGAAGTCCTCAAATATTCTTGGTTAGAAAATATTTTTTTGAAATTAAATTTGAGGAGAATGAGGTAATAGTAGACTTTGAAATTTAAGGAATAGTCATGAATTGGAATTTCGAGGATGAAATTATTTTAAGGTGGGTAGATTTGTAGCTCCCCTTCCCGAAAAGTGTCTTTTTGAAAATATTTTTTTATTTTTTATTGAGTTGAATGGTGATTTTAGATTTTATAAATATTTATTTAGTTAATTATTACGGTAGATGATTTTAGCCATGGTTGAGATTTGGAGTACAAGATGACTAGGAATTATGGCACGGGTAGTGTAGTGGCATGCTTTGACTAGTATATTAGCCCTGGTAGAGAAGGTTGAGCCATAGTGATGTCCTAACTAGGACAACCAGGCCAAGTTGCGACGTAACCCTTATCGAAGATTATTTATTTATTAATTATAATATTTAGTTTTAGGGTACCCGGTTGTACCAAACTAGTGCAAATTGGACCCAAACCAAGCCCCAGCCTATGTAGACATACTTTTAGGTATTACAAATATTTTCTAGCTTTTTGGGTAGACTTAACAATATTTCCTAAAGATTTGGTTATTTATACAAATGGGTATTATTATTATTATTATTATTATTATTATTTAAATAGAGTTTTAGAATATTGGTACAATTTCCTAGGGCCAGATAGGTCCACCAAGACTCTTCGGATTATCTGTAGATTATTGGTATTATGGAGTTTATTTAGTGGGTTTATTGGTATATGTATATATATAAATATTATATATGTGTGGAAGTGAATGTATGTATATATAAATATTAAATACATGTATAAGTGTTTGTATATATATAGATAAATATATATTATATATGTGTATATATATGTATATACATGTGTGAGTGTATATAGATATATATAGAGTTATATAATTATATACGTGTATATGTATATCGGTATACATATTACGTATATGTGTATATATATTATATACATGAGTAATTGTGTGTATATACAAATATATTATATATGAATGTGTATATATATATTAATATATATTTGTATGTATATATATATATATATATATATATATATATATATATATATATATATATATATTTTTATATATATATATATATATATATATATATATATATATATATATATATATATATATATATGTTTATATTAGAATAAGTGAAGAAAGAAGAATAAGAAAAAAGGAGAAGAATAAGGAATAGTAGCCGGCCAGGCCCAGCTCGGCCCAAGCCAAACAGAGCACCCCAAAACCAAAGTAGCCCGAGAGCACTGCTCTCTTGTTCCCAGCGGCAACCTATATATAGAATTAGAGAACAGAGAGAAGTTGTGATCGCAAAACCCTAACAAACTCGACGCCACCCCCCCCAGCCCGACTTGGCGCACCACCCTTGCCACGTGCGCCGCCGGGGGGGCGGCCGCCGCTGGCCAGAATGGTCGCGCGCGCGCGTGCAACTCAAGCAGAGCAGCAGCAGTAGCTGCGAAGGGTCGACTTCGCAGGTAATATTCTTCCTAGTTCCTCCATCGATTTTGGAACCAATTGGTTCGATAGACGCACAACATATAGGTCTTTAGACGCCTCCAATTAGTTCATAGAAAAGTGACCCAGAATCGAAGAGAAATCAAACCCAAAAACCCGAAAAAATAGTCTAAAAATAGAACACTATTTTAGTCCAGCCATCCATGTTTGACGATCGATTCTGATCGATCCAGTGACTTATTAGGAAATCTATTTGAAGAGACTTTTAGACAACATATAGGTCTTCATCACCCTTTTGTGGATTCGGAAATCATCGAATATGCGTCGAGAAATCGAATCCCAAAGTTTCCCAAAAACCTGTTTTAAAAACTAGAAATTTGTTCGATACGACGTGCGTCCCGCCATTTCGGGCGACGTGGTCACGAACCAAAGGCATCGAAAGCTGCGTAACGGCTTCGTGGTCGTGCGGGCTTTGACGAAATTCAAATTGGTCGCGTGTGCGGGACGAATTTGATCCGTATCCGTCGAAATTCACCGTATCGTGCACTTTGCAAATTCTCCAATTACTTTGTGCACGCTCGTCAGATCGAGACGAAACTTGCACCAATAGGACCGTATCATTTTTTTGGTCCTGTATGCCAAGTTTGGTCCAAATCTGAGATAGTTGAATCGTACGTCGTTTTGCGGGCCCCACGGTCCCACTCAACGGACGATTTTGTGCACGGCCCGCCGGAATCCAACTCTGGACATACGGTTGGGTTCGTATCGGAAAATCGGATCCGTAGACATGTAGTTTGATGACTTTAGAGACCATTCACTCTGGCACGCTTTTCGGTGCAAAGTGGGTCCAACGACGGACATCGTTTTTGCCCGAAATTACTATTTTGCCCCTGTGTCCAGAATTAGACTTAAGGACAGGCAATCCTAGCTAATTTGACTATTCTGAGAATGTTGGTAATATTTATTTCAGCTTTCGGAGACAGTTGTGATGACTTGGACTTTCTGACTTATTGATTGGAGTTACATTATTGGTTCTTCGTGCAACCCCCAAGCAAGTATACCTTGCCTTTCTACACAGCATTATTTACATGCACTGTTTTTATTTATTATCCAGTTTTCTCATATTATTGATATGTATCTTTCATATTCTGTTCATATATTGGTACCATTAAATTATAGATCGTGTTCACAGTTAGCCTTGTGTCTTATTGTTCGTGCCTTGATTGAGTCGTGCCTCCGTGTCTTAAACCTTGAAGCTAACCAGCGAGTCCTCGATAGGGACGAGGGTTAGTAGTTATTGGTCCACACCTGCGAGTCCACACTAGGGAGGAGGGTGATGCTAGCCTGCGAGTCTACACTAGGGACGAGGGTTAGTGGTATAGGGTTTACGCCTGTGAGTCCATACTAGGGACGAGGGTGATGCTAGCCTGCGAGTCCACACTACAGATGAGGGTTAGTAGTAGATGCTAGCCTGCGAGTCCACACTAGGGACGAGGGTTAGCAGTATAGGGTTTACGCCTGCGAGTCCACACTAGGGACAAGGGTGATGCTAATCTGTAAGTCCACACTAGGGACGAGGATTAGTAGTTGTTCAAACCTGCGAGTCCACACTAGGGGCGAGGGTTTGAGTATTCGTTTTGGTTATCCGTTGACATCTTGACATGAGTTCTCTAGTCCTTGTTCAGCAGTTTATTTTCGTGTAGACATTGTATAGATTCGTGCTTATTCATTACTCAGTTTTACTTGTTTATCCTGTATTTTTCTCCATGCATAATAAACTGTTAGAAAGGCTTGTTTTTATGTATCTTGCTAGTACTTTGAGAACCTGATGATCTCTTCAGGTTTAGCGACTACATGGAGTTAGTTAGCAGAGCAGGATGATAGAGGATTGCGATGTATGATACAGGTATTTGTTTGTGTTATCTCTTTATTATCTTTTCGTGCTTTATATTCCATACCATGATATACTCTGCTTATTTATAGGCTCATATCATTCTTAGAGTCTAATCGAATAATATGCTAATGGGCTGCAGACCATGACCCATACTTGTTCATTCTTGTTTATATGATTCATGTGGATTAAGATATAGTTTAGATTAGATATGATACCCATGACCTTGACAGCTTATACGTACTCGAGTCGGGCTGGAGTCCGCTCGATACGTAGCTGGCTTACTCACGAACTCGCATCCGAAAAGCGGGTGCGGGTAGTGACAGAGGTACAGATTTAGAGATAGGATTAGAAGTAGGTTGTATTTTGTTTTGCTTGATTGATCGTGTTTGATTTTTAGTAACTTGAGACCTTGCTTGTGATTAGGTTGGAAACATAGTTTTTCTGCGGATATCTCTGACTTGTAGTACGATACATTTTGGTGGAGGTGGAAAGCTTAGCCCGCGCTTCATCGGCCCTTTCGTTATCAGCGGGAGATTCGGTGACGTGGCATACAGGCTAGACTTGCCACCTGCACTAGTAGGCATCCACAATGTATTCCACGTATCACAGTTGAGATGGTACGTGGCGGACCCTAGCAATGTGCTTGATCATTCGGAGATTGAGGTTGTACCTACTCTCAGTTATCCAAAGCAGCCTGTGGAGATTCTGGATCGCCGAGAGAAGGTGCTGAGGAACCAGGTGATACCCTTGGTACGCGTCGCATGGAGGCATCATTCTCTAGGATAGTCTACCTGGGAGCGGGAAGAGGAGATGCGCGAGCGGTACCCCTATCTTTTTGGACCTTGAGGTATACTTTTCTATCATTCTCAGCAGTTAGTTTCGCCATTAATTTCGAGGACAAAATTATTTTAAGGGGGTAGATTTTTCACTACCACTTTTCTAGCTTGAGGCTATTTTGGTCATTTTTTTTAAATTTCGGAATTATTTGGAATTTATTATAATTATTAGAATTTTTAGTGATTTTTAGTATAATTGATTTGGTGCTATTATTGACTTTGACTCAGAGTGACTTAGGAGACTGTCCTAGAAGCTAACCTAGGTCATGACTACTTGGTTAGAGTATGTAACCCTAGCTTGACCTAAGTTAGTGATACCCAACTCATTAGAATTGTCACCCCCAATTTTCTTAATAAGGCTAATATAGTCATTTATAATATTTCACTATTTTATTTATATTATTTAAATATTATTTTTAGTGTTTTTTATATTATTTAAATAGGTATTTTATCGATAGAGTTTTATTTATAAAGTTTAATATAATTAATATGTATATATATATATATATATATTTTAATATATATATATATATATATATTTTATATATATATATATATATTAAAAATATATATATATATATATATATATATATATCTATATATATATATATAGATATATATATATATATATATATATATATATATATATATATATATATATATATATATATATATATATATATATATATATATTTATATATATATATATACTAAAATATTTAGTTTTTATTTATAAATAAATTCTGATTTTATTTATATACATATATTGGGTAATATTTCATTTATTGGAATATAGGGTCTGCCATATATTGGGTAAATATTATAGGTTTAATTTATATAAATAAATGTATATGTATACGTGTATATATATATATATATATATATATAAAAATATATATATATATATATATAATATATAATATATGTATATATATATATATTTATATGTATGTGTGTATGTATGTATGCATATATTTATGATGTATGTATAAATATATATATATATAATATATATATATATTAGTCTAAGGTTAAAGAAAGAAAGAAAGAAAAGAAAAGAAAAGAAAAAAACAAAACACAAAAAAACAAAAATGCACGCACGCACATAAAAGGAAAGCAGCAGCAGCTGCTATAGGTGCGCGACCCCCTCCCCCCTTTCCTAATGTAACCCGAGCGGACCCAAACCGTAAGTGTATATATATTATATATATATATTTTTAGAGAGAGAGAAAGGAATTTTTACAAAACCCAAACCCTAGCCGTCACCTCCAACCCAACGTGCACCCCGACGTCGTCGGCGACTAGTCCGTGGCCGTCCATCGCCGGAAAAAGTGTAACGCGCATCCCACTCGCGTACAGAAATTGTCAGCGAAGAGCCAACTTCGGAGCGACGTTTCGCCGCGCACGCTCGATCAATCTTCGAACCGTTTCTTCCGGTATGATCCTAACATATACCCCTTTAATTTTCTTCAAATAGTTCGTGCCGATTCGCACCATGTGCGATGAAAAACGAGTTCCAAAATCGAGAAAAAATTCGATTTTCTGGGTTTAGAAACTGTCCCGAAACACCAACTTTGTGGCCAATTTGCGACCAGCATGTTGTGATTTTTCGAAATTGGTCTGAAGAGACTTGGAGACAACCTATAGGGCTTTAAAACCTTGTTTGTAGAACTGAATTTCATGCACTGTACAGAAAGTTATTGATTTGTGAAGTTGGAGAAAAATCTTATTTTTAAAAGTGGATTTTTTTAGAAAAATTGTCCCGATACGCCGTCCGTCCTGTCAATCCGGGCGACGTGGTCGCGAACTGAAAGCATCGAAAGGTGTGTATCGACTTTGTTGTCGTGTGGGCTTTGACGGAATTCAAATTGGTCGTGTGTGCACGACGAATTTGATGCGTATCCGTCAAAAATTTACCGTATCGGCCTTTTGCATATTTGTCAATTACTTTGTGCACACTCATCAAATCGCGACGAAACTTGTGCCATTGGACTCAAAATATTTTTCTGGTCCTGAATGCCAAGTTTGGTCCGATTCTGAGACCGTTGATCGGGACGCCATTTTGGCGGGCCCACAATCCTACTCAACGGGTGATTTTGTGCACAGCCCACCGGAATCCAAAATTGGACATACCGTTGGGTTTGTCTCGTCAAACCGGACCTGTAGACATATAGTTTGATGAGTTTAGAGACTGTAGATTCTGGCACATTTTTCGGTGCAATGTGGGTCCAACGGCGGACACCATTTTGACCCGAAATTACCGTTTTGCCCCTGTGTCCAGAATTTGACTTATGGGTAGGCGTTTCTAGCTAATTTGACCATTCTGAGAACGTTGGTAATGTTTGTTTCAGCATTAGGAGACAGTCGTGCGAGTTGACCGTTCATGGATCATTGAGTGGATGGTAGTTTCGATTTTCTCAGCTCAGGACGACAGGCGAGTACATTCTCTGATAGTTTTCATTGTCTTGATATCTACTATATCCAATTCAGTTGTAGTGTTATACTTGATTTTTGACACGAGGATACACGGACTAGTATACGTGAATCTCGTCATGAGATATCATTCCTGGTTTACCTGGTATATGAGTACATTGTTCGATATTGTTTCATGTACTTGTATAGACACCGATTTAAGAGTGGGCTGGCCCCCTGCTCTTCAAATCCTGTGTCATGACCTGTCATGTCTGGATTCATTATACTACTCGGGGATGGGGGAGTTATTAGAGGTTATGTGATCATTACCCTTACTTGTTTATTACTTGCGCATAGCTCCACCCTCACCACACGTAGGGTATAGCCTGACCTTATACTACTTGTGTATAGCTTTCCATTTTGGCCGGCCTGATCCCTACATTATTATACTACTTGTGCATAGCCGGTCAAATGGAACAGCCTGATCTTAACCCAAGCCGATCACATAACGCTCTAATATCTCATGGCACTTTATTTTTATGTTTACATCATACCTTAGATTACTTTTCATTATCTATATTCCAGTTTCATCTTATATATCTCACACATGACATGATATACAGTTCTCTTATACCGTTTTACTTTCAGTCTTGATATTCCATCTTGTATTTCATTATGATTGCCTCTTATAGTATTTGTCAATTCACATGGAACTGCTATTGGCGTTTGTACTAGCTCATATCCTGACAGGATAGCCTCCGTTGTTTTTCAGAAGATTTAGATGCAGATTGCCCGACCTACTACGGGTTTGGCATAGATGGAGCCTACGACCAGGACCAGTCTGTGGACCCGGTGTTCGTAGAGGACGCACCGCCAGTAGTGACCTAGTTCACCTAGATTTTGTCTTGATTACATTCTAGTTGATACTTTGAGACTTGTAGTTTTTATTTTGGGATATTATTTTATGTCTTGGTCTCTGAACTTGTGATTGTGGCTCGACACTATTTTAGACTATTTATCTCATATTTATCTTTATCTTTATCATCGTGTTTATCTTCCTTAGAATTATGTGATTGAGTTGTGGTTATATTCCTCCATGTGGAGATGACAGGTTATATTATTGTGTCTTAGATTCTATATATTCTAGATGACCTTTACAGCGTTCTATCGTCGATACTACGGCGTAGGCTGGACGTACCCACGTGCTCGTGCCCCTAAACAGGGTGCGGGTCATGACAAGAATTTATTAGGAAAAAATAGGAATCTATTTGGCTAGAGAATGGCTTGTGGTTTCACAAGCCATGCATTATGACTTAAGCCCATAGAGGCCCAAAACCCAACACTAGTGAAACCCTAACCTAGCCCAACACCCTCCCCATGGCCGGCCAACACTAATCCCCACACCTATTTAATGCCTCCTCAAAGTTAGGGCTAGCCTCATTTAGAAAGTTCTCAAGTTTAAAGAAGAGGTAAATCCCTAACTTCAATAATTCCTAAAAATTCCTATTTAATTCTTTTTCCATCGAAATCAATTGCAATAGGTTCTAAATTTCTTCTACTTGCTGTTTGTGGTGAGAAATTTCAGAGTGTGGACAATTTGAAGGAGTTTGGTAGCTTGAGGATCCACTCTCATTTGGTGCTTTTTGATACATTGCAAACCCTAGGTAAATCTCTAATCCATACCATAAATTTCTGTTATTATTGCATATCTAGGAAGCCCTAGGCCTATCCTAACTGTAGGTATAGCTAACCCTAGGATTCGTGTCCAATACGTGTCCGTATCGGACACGTATCAGTGGATACATGAATGTGTTTGATGAAATGCCCTAAAGGGCATTTCGATTTGTTTTCTGGAATATTTTTTAATAGGAAATTAGGGTTTAGGCTCGTTTATTAATTTCTGGTGTTCTGAGTTGATATTGGTGTCGTATCGTGTCGCAACGAACACGGGAACACCCGGGTGTAGCACACGCGCGCGCGCATAGTCCTTCCCCTGCTACTCGGGGTTGATTTCGTGTAGCATATGACACATGGGCACGTAATATTTGACACACGTGTTAGGGCAACCACTGACACGGGTTTCCCCAAATGACACGATCTATCGTATCGTGTCGGACACGCAGTTGGTTGTGCACTGGGCGTGCACTGTACGTGTACAGCCTACTGTTGGTTTCACTATTTTAATTCTGTTTTAAATATCTTAATTAATGTTTTAACTGCTAAATTAGATCCTATATATGATTAATAATCTATATTAGTTTGTTTACATGTTAGTTTAGGTGTTGGATGGAATATTTGATTCGAAATGGTTGGTTGGACTGATACTTCATTCCTGAACTCATGAACATTTTAAATCCCTGTTTTATTGATGTTTTCCACTGTTAAATTACTCCCATATAACTGTTGTTCATGTTTAGATTAACATTACATTTCAAATAGGCTTTATGATTTAGAATGGATTTTTGGCATTGGATTGAGCTTTTAATTTGTATTCACTGATACTGACAGTAACCACATTACTTTCTTTTTGTCCCAAAACTGTAAAACCTGTTAATACATTTTAAATCCTATTTTAAACTAATGTTTTCAACTGTCAATGATCCCCATATATTTTAGTTTAGGTTTACTTCATGATTTCTTATTTAGAATAGGATTTTTGAGTTATGAATGGGATTTGGCAATGTATGGGTTTCGAATACTGTTAAACCGAGATTTTGATTTCCTTTCCCTTTTTGAAATGCTGTTAACTGAGATTGGTTTCCTGCCTACTGATTTCTACTAAAAACTGAGATTGAATAAAATAGAACTGATTTTGTTTCATTGGCAGATTGAGTTCAGTTCTATAGATGAACTGTAAACTGAACTGAGAATTGGTTTCTTTTTCTACTTGTGAACTGAAATGAATATGTTGAATCATGTCTAACTGCCATAGGGTTTTGGTAATTAGCTAGCTGATTCATGATAAACTGTTAATACTGAACTATTTTTCCCTTAACCTGGACCAATTTCTTTAACCTGAGAATGAAGTTTCTTAATATCCTGAACTGAATTCCCTTCCTATACACTGTCAACTATTTTCCAGATTTTATTTTGTTAGTTAGCTCACTGTTTACTGATTTTCCTATTCCTGCTAACACACACTCTTGTCTCTCACTCACTGTTTTATAGTACTGCACTATTTTCAAATACTCACTGATTCCAGTTATATCCCTTTGCACTTACTTATTTGTACCCAGGTTGCCTAATTACTCACTATTTTCTAATGTATACACTGTTTTACAGGTTCAAGCCTTCACACACTCCTTGACACTTGAACACACACCCTCATGCCATGTCTTCCTTCACACACACACACCTGTACACCACCACATCCCCTTTTCTTATTTTTTATGTATGTGTATATATACACATGTATATATATGGGTATGTGGCATGTACACATATGTATCCTATAATAATGTGTGTGTACTATTATATATATATATTAGATATATATGTATGTGTGGTATACATATAGTAGCCTATATGCTCATGTGTATTTCTATATTAGATTATATAAATATATCTATGTGTGTATTATATTATATATATATATATATATATATATTGTTGTGTATATGTGATATGGTTTGGCTTTAGGTATGGTATTTTCTAATAGCCTAGACTAGGGCTCTTAGCCTATGGATGTATCTGTTTGCCCAGTGAGTCTAGATTGGACTTGTATAGCCTTGTTAGACCTAAAATAGACTAGTTAGACTACTATAGACTTGTTTGACTTAGGTTTGACCTAGTTGACCTAGTTTGACTTCTAGGGTTGACCAGAGTTGACCAAGAGTTGACTTTGGTCTAGATTGACCTAGATTCATGTAGAATGCATTGACTTGCATCTTATTATCATTTAGACTCATAGTGACTTGTACTGTTCTATAGGAGACAGACACCACTCCTCGGACAGTAGATATTCTTCAGATTCTCAGGATACAGGCGAGTACATTCTCTGATCATTTCATATCCTGTATTAGGAGTATATTTTCTTCTTTAGATTACTTTATATGATGCTGACACATTGAAAACACGGATTAGTACTATATGGATCTTGTCGTACGATGTTATCCCTTAGCGGATACATCGGGTATTCGTGTTCGTATACTTTATCGTGAGCATCGTGTACTCCTTGTATTCGTGACATTCGTGTACAAATCGTGTATATTCATGTATTCACATGATCTTCGTGTACGACTATTCTTCGTGTACAATAACATAACTTGGCTAGATCCTTATGTATTGATTGGGGCGGGAGAGTATAAGTGGTTATCTATTCAATCCAGTAGATTACTCGTGTACAACCTTTGTAGATTACTCATGTACATCATCGTGCCGTTTACATAACCGTCTTGTACTCTGAATCACTAGTCATTGATAGTTCCCTATATACTGTATCTATTTATTTACAGTCTTCCTTTTATCATGTTATTCTTTTAGTTTCTTGTATCTTACTCTCTAGCATGATTATATATCCTGACCTGCTATGATTTGTTGAGATGTACTGTGCTCGCTTCTATCCTGACTGGACCTATTGAAATATTAAGAGGACGAGGCTGAGGCGTTTTGCCCTACCTACTACGGTGCTACACTAAATGAGTGCTTGGACTTGGACCAGCAGCAGGATCCACTGGCAGTAGATGACACTCCCTTAGATTAGGATGTCTTTATTTTCATGGATTATTGTATATGGATTTTAAGATTTTAGAATATGTACTTATTTTAGACACTTAGAATTCTGGATTGCATCTCTGTGTTTTCTTCTGTTCTGGATATTCATTTATCTATCTATCTTTATCCTGTTCTACCTTAGTTGTGATTGAGACTATATTTTCTATGTCACCTCCATTCGGAGTGTATATACTGTACTTGTACCTTTATATTGTTAGATGTTTGACCTAGGACAGCGTTCTACCGGCGATACTGCGGCATAGGCTGGACGTACCTACGTCTCGTGCCCTTACTCTAGGGTGCGGGTCGTGACAATGCCCAAGAAGGATTTTGTAGGATTTATTTTCAAATTGTGCGCTCGCATCAGGTCGAACACCGTCCTCAGATCATGAAGATGATCTTCTTTAGAGCGGCTCTTGAAGGCGATGTCGTCGACGTAGCATTCTACTGTCTTACGCAAGTGGTCTCTAAAGATTATGCTCATAGCTCTTTGATAGGTGGCGCCAATATTCCTTGAACCGAAAGGCATGATCGTGTAGAAGTATATGCCAATTGGCGTTCGGAATGATGTATGCTTTTCGTCATCAGGGAATATCTTGATTTGGTTGTACCCCGAGAAACTATCCATGAATGACATACGCTCGAAGCCGCAGGTGTTGTCAATCATGATATCGGTGATAGGGAGGGAAAACTCATCCTTAGGGCATGCCTCATTCAGATTGCGAAAGTCGATGCATATTCGAATCTTTCCATTCTTCTTGAGGACTAGTACTATGTTTGCGACACAGTTTGGATGTTGTTCCTCGCGGATGAAGCCACTGATTATCAGTTTATTTACCTCAGCTTCAATGGCATTCATAATGTCGGGGCGAAACCGTCGTTGCTGTTACTTGACCATTTTTGCGTCCGGACGGATGTTGAGTTTGTGAAGTGCAATCTCGGGGTTCAGTCCTGGCATGTCTTCGTAGCTCCAGGCGAACACGTCGATGTATTCTCTGACGAGTTATAGTAGCGATTCCCGCTCTTTGTCTGTCAGACTTTTGCTGACGAAGATGGGCTTTGGAGAAGACTCATCACCGAGATCGACTTGCACAACCTCATCTTCGGTGGGAGGCTCTCTTTGTTCGAACCGCTTCTTCCATTTTGCATCTAGCTGTTGTGCCCATGACTCTAACTCAAGAAGTTCAGAAATGTCACTTGCCTGAATACGTCCCCGATGCTGACACCCGAATCGAAAGTGGATGATCCGGTTGAGTGTGAATGCCAGTCGCATTCCTCGTTTGAGCTTTCGGGGGTCGTTGCCGGTGTAACATAACCTAGCCCACATCAGGTTTTGTTGTAATAATCTCGTGGTTTCCCAGCCGGGACCGGCCATTGTAAGGGTAACCGCCGTCCAGTGCCGTAGTTCAAACCTGGTATAGTTTCTAGATCATACCCCTGTTTTTGCATGAGGTACTTGGATCGGGAACTATATAGATAAAGGGGCAGTCTCCCGGTGTCGGGTTCGAGCTCAATTTCTTCTATCTTGAAGGGCTGTGGATTATTTTTTCGGCCGAAGATGATTGGATGATTCTCTCCCTCGACTATACGGTAAGCGTCTTCCACTGGAGTAAGTTGGTTTGCGGTGTAGACATTTGTCACCTGTGTGTGCAGGTGGGTGCCTATACCGTGTTCCATAGCATACATTGTACAAAGCTTATTAAGCTTGAGGTAGTTCAAAGATAGCCCTTTATTGATGAAATAAGGTATCTTTTCCAGTAAGATTACATCATCTGCGGAGGGAACATCAGTATGAGCAGCCACATACTTGGCCAGCTCTGACTATTCTTCAACCACCCCCTGTGTAAATGAAGACTGAAAGGATGACTTGGGCAGCTTAATCATTAGGGGCTCTATGGGTGGAGCAGAACGTAGAGTCGTTGGCGTACTAGCCACCCCCAGTTTGGTGCTCGGTACTGGGCGGGGAGTTGTTGGCTGGCTAGCAGTCCCCAGCTTAGCGCTCGGCTGCCGATTTATTCTGGGAAGACAAATCATCATCGGCTTGACAGAGGGATTGAGCTTCCCTATTTGTTGCTGGCTAGCTTTAGGCAGCCTGATTGTTAGTGGCTCTGTCATGGGTCCTGGCACTTGGCCAGACCTTGGCAGTCAGATTATCATCTGCTCCTCCTGTGTAGAGAGGCTGATTGCGTCTTTACGCAGAGTGGCTGTAAGTGGTGCAGTTCTGCCAGGTTTGCGGACTTGAAGGTGGATTGTCAGAGGTTCTTCCGATCCAGTTGCCGTCTCAGTGTGAGCTTGAGTATCTCCTTTGGCCAGGTGCTTTTTTGACTTCTCGTACAAGCATGAATCTGAGTAGTAGGATTCGACCCCTTTGAAGGGATCGATGTCGAAAAATTTTGTCCTTACGAAGCCGTGCTTGTCGACGTACTTAAAGCACCGGTACAGTGTGGAGGGCACCATCATGTAGTAGTATATCCAAGGACGCCCCAGGAGAATGTTGTAGGAATTATTCACATCTATGACATAACAGGTCACTTCTGACTGAAGGTCGCCGATTTGGCACTTCAAGCGAATCTTCCCGATCGGATAGCTTCTGCCTGAATTAAAACCGCTGACGGCGGTGCTTGTCAGCGTCAGGCGATGCATTGGGATATGCAGATGGTGTAGTAAGCTCTTCGGGATGATGCTTATAGAAGAACCGGGATCAATATGCATCCGATCCACCTTGATATTGCTAATGTATCTAGTATAATACAGAGGGCGATCGTGCAGGTTGGTCTTGATAAGCATATCCTGCGGAGTGAAGACAATGTTCAGCATTGAACCCGTGTAAGCGCTGCCCTGGAGATCTGCAGGCGAGCTTTCCCAGTGAGATTCTACTGAGCCAGATATACGTCAGCATTCTGGAGTGCCTCGCTTAATGCGAATCGAACATCCTTGGAGAGCCTCAGGAGCTCGTATAGCAATAATTTGACCGGTGTGTTGGCCAATTGTGCCAAGATGTCAAAGTTGTAGGGCCTCTTCGGTCCATGAGGCGTCTCTCTTCGGAGTGGTTTGTCGAAGCAAGTCTCCTTTGGCCTAGGCTTGTCGGTCGTCGAAAGCTACGAAAGTCCTAGAGCATCAGCAGCTGTCGGCTAATGGTCTTCAGCCAAGTTACCCGGTAGAGGTTGGGTTTGTGTGTCGGAACGGGTAACAATGGCAGTAGCTTCTTTGACCTCTGCCGAGATTGTGCGACATGATTTGACTTTTCCATTCTTTTTCTTGCTGGTGAAGGGAGGTACGGACTGAGTCACTTCGGGTACTAGGTCCGGATGGACCCACATGATCTTTCTCCATAATATGGTAAGGGGCACTAGACCAGCAGCCTGGTCTCGGGAAGGTGGAAGGTTAGCGACCTCAATCTTTGCTCTGGGGACAGGTACTACATCTGGAGTCTCTGTCGGAGGGAAGTTACCGAATTGTATTGACACCATATTGGCTGCTACGGTCACCTCTTCGAAATCAATGGCCAGGGCCTTAGGATCGATGAGATGCTGGATGTATCGCTTCAATTGGTAGCAGTTATGTGTAGCATGGTGGACATAGCGATGGTAGTGGCAGTACTTGGGGCTCTCCATTTCTGCAGGACGAGGTTCACACCTTGGAGGAGGGAGATGAATTCGACCTCCTGTTTGCCATTGATTGTAAAAGAACAGAACAATTATCGGAGGACTGAACTTAGACTCACAATACAAACTCGCTCGTACAAAGAAAGCCTAGGGACGAAAACCTAGGTACAGCAGACTAAGTACGATTGTTTATTTTTGATCCTGGGGGGTGACGATAGAGGCTCGGGAAAGCGACGGCCGCTCTGCCTTACTCCTTGGATGATCGGTATGCAGCCTTGGCTCGGGGAAGATCTGATCGGCGTTGACGAAGAAAGGCTCTTCTTACTCTCCTCGGGTTGCTCTCCTGGCTTCTCTCTCTCTGTGAGTATCAAGAAAAGGGGGAGCTCTCTCTGTGTATATCTCTCTCTTCTTATCTTTTTTTATTCTTTTGTTGCCGACCTTTTTCTCTCTTCTTCTCCTCTCTTTTTTTTTTGACTCTGTCTATTTTGCAAGGGAATGGCACCCTGCTATTTATAATAGTGGGGAAGCATCATTAGGGTTTGGCTGATTACCCGTTCTCAAAGTGGCGGCGGCCTGGTGATTGATCAATCTGGACCATTAGTCTTGAGTGTGAAGGATCTGGACCATTAATGTGGATTATGCCAAATCCCATCAATAATAAATGTTGATTGCAATAAATCTCCATCATGATGATTTGCTGATGTCTACAAATCTAAATGAATCAATTTAATTCATTCTCTTGCCACGTGTCCCAAATTATTAGAATCTGACCCGAAATTTGATTATGTTTAGGACACGTGTCCTGTCATCATTATTGAGCCGTATGAGGAGTGTTCATATTTGGGCCACATGAAGGTCGTCATGACCGAGCCGTATGGAAGATTTCATGACCGAGCCGCATGAATAGTCTCTACACTCGAACCGCATGAAGGTTGTCATGACCGAGCCGCATGAATATGTTCATGACCGAGCCGCATGAATATATTCATGGCCGAGCCGCACGAGAGTCTTCATGGCCGAGCCGCATGGGTTTTTTCATGGCTGAGCCGCATGGGGGCCTTCATGGTTTGAACCGCATAGATTTATTTGCACTGGCCGCATGAACTCGTCTAGTCTGGCCGCATGGACCTGCCTCGAAGCTTGGTAGACAGCGCCGTATTGGTGAAGATTTTCCTTATTTCCTAAAAAAATTCTGCTTTTCGTGTCAGTCATTATGACAACTTTATGTCAGGTCTGTCATCTGTCAGCTGTCAGCCGTCAGAACATTAAATGTGTCCAGACGTTGAGCACAGCTGTTTTGAATGCCACGTGGCCTCTCCCTCTGAGCCGCATAGAGTTTACTTGAGCTGCCTATGTGTTTGAGCCGCATGGGACTCCTGAGCCGTATGAAGCTCGTCTGATTTTGAGCCGCATGAAGCTTCCTGAGTTCTGTGCCGCATGAAGAACGTTTCATGACCGAGCCGCATGAAGGACGTCTCATGACCGAGCCGCATGAAGGACGTCTCATGACCGAGCCGCTTGAAGGACGTCTCATGACCGAGCTGTATGAGGAATGTCTCATGACCGAGCCGCATGAAGGACGTCTCATGACTCGCATGAGGAATGTCTTGATCAGCCCGTGCACTCGCTTTGTGGGCCCGGGTATCCCGAACACACGAGTGTGTAGGTATCATGTTTGCTCCCTGATTAGAAACACTTGCCCTCGATCTTTGTTGGGAGACTCTTGAGAACAACTCTGTCCGTTTGTTGCCGGGAGCTGGACACGAGCAGCTTTGTACAACTTTCCATCAGAGGCCCACTTAGCAGGACGCTCATGATGGTCAGAGGTTGGGACAGCTGACTGAGCCCGAAGAGCCTGCGCTGCCCTAGACTTCTTCTACTTAGCACCCGAAGGTGCGCAATAGGAAGAGTCCAAGTTTGGAAGGAGGGAAGAGAAGTTGGTGCCCTTTTCAAAGAAGGTAAGGGGGCTCTATTTATAGAATGGAGTAAGCCCTTTCTTCTTCTCCTTTCCGATGTGGGACTAAAAGCAATATTTTCCATGCTTCTACAGGACCCCCTTCAAAGTTTCCAAATTGCAAATTTGGAACACTTTGAATAAGAAGCATGGAAAGTAGATTTGTTTAGGTGTGGCAATCCAATCAGAGGTAGCATGGACGTGATAGGTTTGGGTACTTCCGCCGGGGATGTTATGTGGACTTATCATCCTTGGCGTACCTTGGTTTTAGGTACAGATAATAAGTTGAGAGAGGGAACCATCATATTTACTCAGAGGTGGTATGGACGTGGTAAATATAAGGTTGATGGTAGAGCTTTCCTACTCAGAGGTGATATGGACATGGTAGGAGCGAACTCGAATGAGGATACATAGAACAACTCAGAGGTGCTATCAACATGGGAGTTCTATGTATTGGGTGAATGAATGCTATGGAACAGCTGGGCTCCGAAAGCATGTGATGATGAGGAAAGATGTGGATGTACTAAGGGACCTAGTACGGCATTTGTGGTCAGCAGAGGACATTTGTGGGCCTATTATCCTTGGCATACCTTGGTTTTAGGTACGGATAATAAGTTTGATAGGGATACCTAGGACAACTCCGCGGTAAGGCTGATATGGAGGTTCTTGGTATCGGGCGAAAGAATACCATAGAGCAGTGAACAGTTTTCTGTTTTCTTTCACTGTTTTTCTTTTCTTTTTGTCAAGGGATGTGATCCCAGATGATGTAGTACTTTGAATTTTGAATAAATGAGCATGTTTCAACTCATCTTCTCTTTCTTGTACTTGTGGTGTTTGTGGAATTGGACCTGCTGGGGGATTATTTGTGGACCTGTTACCCTGGGCGTACCTTGGTTTTATGTACGGATAACAAGTTTGGTCAGGATATCCAGAACAGCCATAGCAAAGTGGTCATGGGTGCTCTCGGTATTGGGAAAAAGAATGCCGAAGAGCAGCTGGGCTCCCGGGGCATGGTGAGATGGTGGATTTATGCTAAGAAGCTTAGCAAGGGATATTTGTGGACCTATTATCCTTGGCGTACCCTGGTTCAGGATACGGATAATAGGATGAAAGGAAACCAACATATTTGCTCAGAGGTTATGAGGACATGGCAAGCATGAGGGTTTTACCGTGGAATCTTCCTGCTCAGAGGTAATGAGGACATGGCAAGGGAGACTTCACGGAAGATATTCGTGGTCAACAGTGGACATTTGTGGTCAACAGAGGACGTTTGTGGTCAACAGAGGACATTTATGGTCAACAGAGGACATTTGTGGGCCTATTATCCTTGGCGTACCCTGGCTTAGGATACGGATAATAGGATGAAAAGGAACCAACATACTTACTCAGAGGTAATGAGGACATGGCAAGCATGAGGGTTTTTGTTTCACCGCAGAATTTTCCTACTCAGAGGTAATGAGGACATGGCAGGAGAAACTCAACGGAGGATATTTGTGGACCTATTATCTTTGGCGTACTCCGGATGTGGGTACAAATAATAGGTTGAAAGGGAATCGACATACTTACTCAGAGGTAATGAGGACATGGCAAGTATGAAGTTTTCTTCGACGGAGCCTTCCCACTCAGAGGTAATGAGGACATGGCAGGAGTGGGCTCAATGAAGAGGGGTACATAGAACGACTCAGAGGTAATGAGGATATGGAAGTTATATGTAAAGGGGTGATTTGTTTTTGGCGGAAATGGAACGACTCAGAGGTAATGAGGACATGGCCGTTTTGGAAATTTGTGGATCTGTTACCCTTTTTGTGCACTGGGAGTGCGGGTATTGGATCATGAGGGAGGATCCCTTCCAGGAAAAAAGTTCAGAGGTACGGTTATACATGACTTTCTTCCAAAAGAGTGACCGGGATGTAAGTTCAGGGGTACCAGCGGGTACATAACTCGACAATCCATATATTTTGGAATCAAAGTGTAAGTTCAGAGGTACCAGCGGGTACATAACTTGGTAGTTTGGGATTTTTGTGGAAGGAGGAGGTGAGTTCAGCGGTACGAGAGGGTACATGACTCAAAAATCTGGAATATTGTGGATATGAGTTCAGCGGTACCAGCAGGTACATGACTCGGTGATCTGGAGAGAATGTGGATGTGAGTTCAGTGGTACCAGCGGGTACATGACTAGATAATCTGGAGTGGATGTGAGTTCAGCGGTACCGGGGGGGTACATAACTCAATCATCAGGGATTTTTTTTTTTTGGATGTCGTTTCGGACGTAATACTTCTTCAGGAAGTTGCCGTTGATGGGCAATATGAGCAAGTCTCAGTGTGAGCAGCCACATACTTAGCCAGCTCTGACTCTTCTTCGGCCACCCCCTGTGTAACTGCAGATTGAGAGGATGACTTGGGTAGCTTGATCATCAGGGGCTCTGTTGGTGGAGCAGAACGTGGGGTTGTTGGCGCACTATCCACCCCCAGTTTGGCACTTGACGTGGAGCGAGGAGTGGCTGGTTCGCTTGAAGTGTCAGACCTCGCATCGGGGTGACGACCTTTCTTAGGCAGGCGTATCGTCAGAGGTCTATCGGAGGGATTGAGCTTCTCTGTTTGGGATTGACCGACTCTTGGCAGTCTGATGGTAAGTGGCCCCGTTGTGGGTCTCGGCACCTGGCCGGACCTTGGCAGCCGGATTCTCATCTGTTCTTCTTGTGCGGAGAGACTGATTGCGTCCTTACGCAGAGTGGCTGTAAGGGGTGCAGAATTGCCCGGTTTGTGAGCCTGAAGGTGGATCGTTAGAGGTTCTTCTGATCCTGTAACCGTCTTGTTGTGAGCTTGCACATCTTCTTCGGCCAGATGCTTCTTTGATTTTTCGTACAGACAGGAGTCTGAGTAATAAGATTCGACCCCCTTGAAGGGGTCGATATCGGCAAACTCTGTCCTCACGAAGCCGTGCTTATCGACATATTTGAAGCACTGGTGTAGCGTGGAAGGCACGATCATGTAATCGTGTATCCAAGGCCGCCCCAGCAGGATATTGTAAGAAGTGTCAGCATCTATGACATAACAGGTGACTTCTGATTGGAGATCGCCGATCTGACACTTCAAACGGATCTTTCCTATTGGGTAGCTCCTGCCCGAATTGAAACCGCTAATGGCGGTGCTTGTAGGTGTCAGGCGATACATCGGAATGCGAAGATGATGTAGCAGACCCTTCGGAATAATGCTTATAGAGGACCCAGGATCAATGTGCATTCGGTCCACCTTTACGTCTCCGATGTATCCAGTGTAGTATAGCGGGCGATCGTGTAGGTTAGTTTTGATGAGCATATCCTGCGGAGAGAAGACGATATTGGGCATTGCACCTGTACACGCACTATCTTGGAGATCTGTAGGCTGATTATCTCCCGTGAGGTTGACCTGAGCCAAGTATGCGTCGACATTTTGGAGCGCCTCACTTAGAGCCGTACGGACATCCTTCGAGAGCCTCAGGAGTTCATATAAAGATAATTTGGCCGGTGTATTGGCCAATTGAGCCAAGATGTCGAAGTTGTAGGGTCTTTCCAGCCCCTGAGGTGTCTCCTTTCGGAGGGATTTGTCGAAACGGGTCTCTTTCGGCCTGGGTTTGTCGGTCGTCGAAGGCTGAGCCGGTCCCGGAGTATCAGCATTTGTGGGCTGCTGATCATTAGTCGGATCTTCGGCCACTGGTTGGGCTTGTGCTCCAGATCGAGTAGTGACGGCTGAGACTTCCTCCTCCTCTGCCGAGGCGGTGCGGCATGATCTGACCTTTCCACTTTTCTTTTTAGAAGGTAAAGTGGGCTGAGTCACCTCGTGGACTTGGTCCGGATGGACCCACATGATTTCCCCTCGTGATGTAGTGAGGGGTACTAGGCCGGGAGTTTGATCACGGGCAGGCGAAAGATTAGTGATTTCCATCGTTGCCAGAGGGATGGGTATGACACCGTCTTGAGTCTCTGTTGGAGGGAAATTGCCGAATTGTACGGACACCATGTTGGCTGCTACGGTTACCTCCTCGAAGTCGATAGCCAGAGCGTTCGAATCGATGAGGTTCTGGATATACTGTTTTAGTTGGTAGCAGTCGTGTGTAGCATGGTGGACGTAGCGGTGGTAATGGCAGAACTTCGGATTTTCCAAATCAGCCGGCCGAGGTTCCCGCCTTGGTGGAGGAAGCTGAATTCTATCTCCTTGTATAAGCATGTCCAAGATAGGCTTGACGTGGCCGTCTTCGAAAGAATAAGTGATTTGAGGCCATTGTTTGTCTGCTGGCTGTGGCTCGGGCTTCTGGGTTGTATCGGTCACCATGGCCTGCTTGCCTTGTTGTCCCGGTTGTTGGAGGGGCTACCCCCATTGTCGTTGCTGGCGTTGGGACGCTTCCCCTTGTTCTCTCCCTCTGAGATATGCAACCCCAGTTGGCGAGCTTTCTTCAATCGTTCCTCGGCACTTGTAGCGCTGATGATAAAGGCCTTCCAGTCCTTGAATTGACTTTCGCCCATCCAGAGACTAATTGTTGGGAGTAGTCTATTTTGGCAAATTTCAATCAAGGAAGAGTCCGGGTTGCCAGATGGTAACTTCATTGCGGTTTGACGAAACCGCTCAATGTAATTCCTTGTCAGCTCTTTCTCTCCTTGGACGACATCCATGAGGGTAGACATCGTGACGTCCTGCCCTACCTCATAGAACCTCTCCAAGAACAAGTGCTTGAAGCCAGCGAAGGAGTGGATGCAATTATCTGGCAGGTTGCGGTACCAATCGAAGGCGACTCCTTCCAGTGTCCCAATGAATAACCGTGTGAGAATGGCGTCATCATGGGGCAGATGGTCGGTAGTGACCTCAAAGTAAGTGATGTACCGGCTTGCTGAAGTCTTACCATCATATGGGTTGATACTGAACGGCTTATATCTTGGGGGAAAGGGCACATCCCTCCATTCAGCAGGGTATGGTTGCCGTATTCTGAGGTCTTGAGAATTTTCTCGGGCGTGGAACATCGCTCGAAGCTCCTGAACCTCTCTCCTTACTTCTCGGGCCTCATCTATTGCGGTAGGGGCCGTTATCTCGGGAGCATTATTGCCCAGGTTTGGTGCCGCTGAATTTGAATCTATGTTGTTCGCGGGGACCCGTGCTTGTCTGACCAGGTGTCACTCCCTGCAGAGTAGGAAGCGCTGCTTTGATCTCGTCTACAGACTTGACCAAGGCGTGCAGTATGGCCTCCAAAGTGTCGATACGTTGGCGATCGTCGGAACCACCTTGGCTGTTGTCCGTCATGAATACCGTCCTCACGTGAGGAGTGACAGAAGGAGAGGTGGCGGACATGCCCTCCGAGTCATACTCATGCATCGAGAAATCATCAGGATATGTGGGGATGTTCTCTTCAGGTTCGGACTCGGAAGGAACAGTACCCCCAGCTTCAGAGCTTGCTTCGTTTAGGACGTCCTCGGGGACGTCGGTATCTGTTGTATCCGTCGGAGGATTTGCTTCCTCCAGTCCGTCTTCTTGGAATGTCGAGTTGTCGTGGAGGTTTGGAGGAGTGCTACCCCCAGTTCCGACGACCCCCAATGACGTAGACGGCGAACTTCCTACTGCAGCAGTTTTCGTCTTTGAACGGGTGTGTTGGAATACTCCAGTAGAGGATAATCCTTTAGACGACGGCTTCTTAGCTGCAATAGTTGACACCTTTGGGCTGGAGATGCTTGTCTTCTTCCCTCTCCCCTCAACGGGGACTTTCTGTGCGGAATTCCAGGAGGCAACGGGAGGTGCCTCGTCTTCCGAGCTCAGATGTTGTAATCTTTGGAAGACGGATGACCGGTCTTCCGTTACTGCCTTGTTGTTGCAACAGCAGTTGACGATAATCTGGGTGCAGTGACGTCCCTGTGAGGACTCTCTGCACGCTGAGGCTCCTTCTCCTTCCTTGTATTTGTGGAGGATAGCTTCATGCAGGTCAGAGGAACCACTTTGTCTGTTTGCCGCCGGGGGCTGGACTCGAGTGGTTTTATACAACTTTCCGTCAGAGGCCCGCGTGATACTCAGCGGGACGCCCCGATAGTCAGAGGTTGGGGTAGCTGTCTGGACTTAATGAGCCCGCGCTGCCCTAGACTTTTTCTTTTAGCACTTGTGGGTGCGTAATAGGAAGAGTCCACATTAGGTATCACAGAGTCTGGATTTTCATCCAGAAAGTGATCAGAGTTAGGACCGCATGAGAGTCGATCAAAAACAGATCGAGAAAAGTGTGGTAGTGACGCTATGCGGCTAGCGTTGGGTGCCGTGCAGGCTATCTGCATGCGACTGTCTTCTGTTGTGGGACGAGTTCTTATGCGGTTAGGAGTCACGGCCGTACAGGCTGTCCGCATGTGGTTGGCATCTGTGGCCGCATGGGTTTTCTGCAAGCGGTTGACTTTACTAGCCGCATGAATCTCATCCATGCGGTGGGAACTGTAGCTGCATAAGTTATGCGGCTGACAGAAGTGGCCGTATGAGTTTTCTTCATGTGGTTGACGGTTGTGGCCGCATGGATTATCTTTCTGCGGCTAATACCCCTCTGCGGTTCAGGTTGAGCAGAGACCCTCTTTGCCCCTGCAAGTCCAGCATCATAGTGTTTTCTTCTGCCGGACTTGGAGACAGCAGAGGTGTCTGCGATCTAAAGTGGGGCCGCAGGAGAGTCTTTCTCGCCGTCTTGAGCGACCGAGGGTATCCCATCGAGGGCTTGGGGAGGAGAAAATGACTTTGGCTTCCACTCTTTGCGAGCCTTCGTGGTGCGGGTGCGTTTCTGGACCGGCCCAGCGCTGCCTTCAGAGAGCATCTCTTCGAACGCCTGTTGGTCGAAGCGGACGACCATCTTCTGTTGTGTGGAGCCAAGTTTGGCTGCATCCGATTGCGTCACCAATTCCTCAGCCGTGGAAAAGTTAGTCCCCAGCAGAGTCGCCATCGTGTTTGCCATTGATTGTAAAAAAACAGAACAATTATCGGAGGACTGAACTTAGACTCACAATACAAACTCGCTCGTACAAAGAAAGCCTAGGGACGAAAACCTAGGTACAGCAGACTAAGTACGATTGTTTATTTTTGATTCTGGGGGGTGACGATAGAGGCTCGGGAAAGCGACGGTCGCTCTGTCTTACTCCTTGGACGATCGGTATGCAGCCTTGGCTCAGGGAAGATCTGCTCGGCGTTGACGAAGAAAGGCTCTTCTTACTCTCCTCGGGTTGCTCTCCTGGCTTCTCTCTCTCTGTGAGTATCAAGAAAAGGGGGAGCTCTCTCTGTGTATATCTCTCTCTTCTTCTCTTTTTTATTCTTTTGTTGCCGACCTTTTTCTTTCTTCTTCTCCTCTCTTTTTTTTTGACTCTGTCTATTTTGCAAGGGAATGGTACCCTGCTATTTATAATAGTGGGGAAGCATCATTAGGGTTTGGCTGATTACCCGTTCTCAAAGTGGCGGCAGCCTGCTGATTGATCAATCTGGACCATTAGTCTTGAGTGTGAAGGATCTGGACCATTAATGTGGATTATGCCAAATCCCATCAATAATAAATATTGATTGCAATAAATCTCCATCATGATGATTTGCTGATGTCTGCAAATCTAAATGAATCAATTTAATTCATTCTCTTACCACGTGTCCCAAATTATTAGAATCTGACCCAAAATTTGATTATGTTTAGGACACGTGTCCTGTCATCATTATTGAGCCGCATGAGGAGTGTTCATATTTGGGCCACATGAAGGTCGTTATGACCGAGCCGCATGGAAGATTTCATGACCGAGCCGCATGAATAGTCTCTACACTCGAACCGCATGAAGGTTGTCATAACCGAGCCGCATGAATATGTTCATGACCGAGCCGCATGAATATGTTCATGGCCGAGCCGCACGAGAGTCTTCATGGCCGAGCCGCATGGGTTTTTTTCATGGCTGAGCCGCATGGGGGCCTTCATGGTTTGAACCGCATAGATTTCTTTGCACTGGCCGCATGAACTCGTCTAGTCTGGCCGCATGGACCTGCCTCGAAGCTTGGTAGACAGCGTCGTATTGGTGAAGATTTTCCTTATTTCCTAGAAAAATTCTGCTTTTCGTGTCAGTCATTATGACAACTTTATGTCAGGTCTGTCATCTGTCAGCTGTCAGCCGTCAGAATATTAAATGCGTCCAGACGTTGAGCACAGCTGTTTTGAATGCCACGTGGCCTCTCTCTCTGAGCCGCATGGAGTTTACTCGAGCTGCCTATGTGTTTGAGCCGCATGGGACTCCTGAGTCGCATGAAGCTCGTCTGATTTTGAGCCGCATAAAGCTTCCTGAGTTCTGTGCCGCATGAAGAACGTTTCATGACCGAGCCGCATGAAGGACGTCTCATGACCGAGCCGCATAAAGGACGTCTCATGACCGAGCCGCATAAAGGACGTCTCATGACCGAGCTGCATGAGGAATGTCTCATGACCGAGCCGCATGAAGGACGTCTCATGACTCGCATGAGGAATGTCTTGATCAGCCCATGCACTCGCTTTGTGGGCCCGGGTATCCCGAACACACGAGTGCGTAGGTATCATGTTTGATCCCTGATTAGAAACACTTGCCCTCGATCTTTGTTGGGAGACTCTTGAGAACCACTCTGTCCGTTTGTCGTCGGGAGCTGGACACGAGCGGCTTTGTACAACTTTCCATCAGAGGCCTACTTAGCGGGAACGCTCGTGATGGTCAGAGGTTGGGACAGCTGACTGAGCCCGAAGAGCCCGCGCTGCCCTAGACTTCTTCTACTTAGCACCCGAAGGTGCGCAATAGGAAGAGTCCAAGTTTGGAAGGAGGGAAGAGAAGTTGGTGCCCTTTTCAAAGGAGGTAAGGGGGCTCTATTTATAGAATGGAGTAAGCCCTTTCTTCTTCTCCTTTCCGATGTGGGACTAAAAGCAATATTTTCCATGCTTCTACAATGAGCACCAATTTCGGAGAATACCCTAGCCTATGTTGTGTGCACTCAAATATGAATTTTCTAAAGTCTGAGAACATATAGCCACTGTTATCTACACACACACATAGGTGTAACTTGAGTTCATTTACCACACACAAAATATTGATACACACACACTACCCTCTTACTGCCACATATTCACACACCACACATATGCATAAAAACTGAGAACAGTTTTGTGCTTTGTTTTCTCATATTGTACATACACACATGTCACTCTCTCACTCTATGTATACATATCTATAATCTATGTGATAATAATGTGATAGATATATAATGTTGCCTATATTAATTTAGTGTATATATATATATATATATATATATATAATATATATATATATATAATATATATATATATATATATATATTATAATATATATATTATAATGTGTGAAATAGTGTGTTGCCATATAAACTGTATATGGCATATAGCCTATGGGGATATAGTCTATGTAGCCCTATGTGGCATATAGCCTAGGTGTATTGGCATAAAAACACATGAGATGGGTTGATAGACTTGTATGGCATTGTAATGATGTGTGAATGCTAGATAAGTATGGCTAGGCTTAGGGAGACTTGTTTGGGTTAGGCTTGACCTAGTTGACCTAATTTGACTAGTGTAGTTGACTAGAGTTGACCAAAGGTTGACTTTAGCCTAGATTGACCCAAACATCATGTAGAATGCATTGTAGTAGTCTATTTTACCATTTTGGATATGTTGTGACTTATACTGTTCTATAGGAGCCAGACACCACTCCTCAAACAATATATTCTCTTCAGACATATATCAGGCGAGTACATTCTCTGATCATTTCATATCTTGCTTAGGATTATATTCCTGCTCTAGATTACTTTACTTGATGTTGACACGTTGGTAACACGGATTGGTACTATATGGATCCCTTTATGGATGTTATCCCTCTCGGGAGCATCGGATAGTCATGTCTTATGTGTTTTACTTACATCATGTATCTCATGCTTCTATTATCATGAATCTATCATGAATCTGCTTGTGATTCCTGTACTCTCATGAATCACAGAGCCTTCACAAATCTATTAATGAATCACCCATTATGAGCCAGTAGCGTAGTCATGAATCTTAACATAATTTGACTGGATCCTTGTGTATTGATTAGGGAAAAGGGGGTGGGAACTAAACATGTGAATATTCCAAAGTAGTGTAGTCATGAATCAACTCTTTAGTATAGCCATGAATCACCTCCAGCTGTTTACATGTTTATCTTGTACTCTGATTCACTAGTCACTAATAGTTCTCTATTTATAGTAGCTATTTACTTACAGTTCTCTCTTTTATACTATGTTGTTCTTTCAGTTTTTGTATCTTACTCTCTAGCATGTTTATATTTCTTAACCTGTCATGATTTATATGAGATGTATTATGCTCGCTCCTGTCCTGACTGGACCTGTTGAAAATATTATAGAGGATGAGGATGAGGCACTCTGTACCACTTACTATGGGACTACCCTAGAGGATTGCTGTGATTTGGATCTCCAGCAGGATCTATTAGCAGTGGATGATGCACCTTTAGTCTAGAGTAGTCTTTCAGTTGTATTTATTCTCTGGATTATTGTATTTGAGTTTGGATGTTTCTGGATTGTTGTGATATCTTAGACACTTAGACTCTCTATCTATTTGTATCTTTGTGGATTCGTTTCATATCTATCTATCTTATCGTATTTTTGCCTTAGTTGTGATTGAGACTGTATTTCTATATTGTCACTTCCACTTGGAGTGTATATACTGTACATGTACCTTATTATAACACCCAGTTTCTAAAATGAGGGTAATTTTGAAATTTTGTAGTTATAATTATTAATTAATGATATTTATTTCATATTAGAATTTTTAGTGATTTTTAATTAATTTTAAACTATTTAAATTTATGACTTGTGATTTTGGTGTTGTGCTAGTGATTAGTAGATACTGCCTACCCTAGAGCCTAGCCATGTGATTAGGGTATTTTTTTGACATTTTTAGGGTTATTTGTATTTATTATAATTTATTAGAATTTATGGGAATTTTTAGGATTTATTTTGGATTTATTTGGACTAGTTTGATTTTGGACTAGTTTTGACTCATGTAGACCAAACTAGGAACTAACCATAGTTAGTTGGGCTTGGTTAGGTCAAGTGGACCCTAGTCTAACCTAGTGTGACTCAAGTTAGTGGTTAGTGATTCCTTAGAACTTGAATTAGGAATTTAGGAATCAAGTTATTTGTTAAATGGCTTGTGATTACACAAGTCATTTTGTGACTAAACTAGATAGGACTAGCCAAACCTAGCTCAACCCTAACCCAAAGCCAAGTGGTCATCCACCCTAGCTGAACCTAGGGATTCCCCCATTATAAATATTCTCCTAGTTTTTAGGGCTAGCCTCTTTTAAGGTTTCTTCAAGAGTTCTAAGGAAAGAGGTGAGTCCCATCTTCCTAAAATCACTAAAAATCCATTTTGAATCCTTTTCCCTTCAAACCAATTCCATTAGGACCTAAATTTCTTCCTCTTGCTGCTGGTATATTTTATTTGCAGGGAAACAACAATTTGTGAGAGTTGGGTGGCTTGAGGAATCTCTCCATTTTAGCTTTTGTGAAGGTTTCTTCACCAATAGGTAACTTCCCCATTTCCCAATGGATTTCCATTTTGTCTTCACCAATAGGAAGCCCTAAGGGTCCCCCTAAGGTCTGGATAGGTTTCGTGTCCTGTATCATTGGATTCGTGTCCGTTCCGGACACGTATCAGTGCACGGTTGTATGTGTTTGATGAAATGCCAATGAGGAGTTGTGTTTGTTTTTTGAATAATTTTTGAATAGGAAGCTGTGTTTTGATGTGGCTTATATGTTTTTGCTCGACTGAGGTGTTATTCGTGTCGTGTCGTGTCGCTTTGGACACGGGTACACGCGGGATGCAATACACGCGCGCGACCTGGGTGCATCCCCTGCTGCTCGGGGTCCCTACAGGACACGACACAGCGTGCCCTAAAACGAAATTTTGTGGGGAGCTTGGGACACCCTCTGACATCACCCTCCCCAAGTTTCACGAGATTACGTGGTCGGGTTGGGGAGTAATCGACCGCGCACTGGGTTTTCACTGCACTGTGCACAGTGTGTGCCTAGCCACTGATACGGCTTGGTAAGTCGGACACGACGACACGTGGGTGCGATTCAGGGTGCTAGGTACTTAGCCCTACCCTAGGCGCACCCCCTTGCACGAGCACGAGATCTAGTTCGTGTCGTGTCGTGTCCTAGACTTGTACGAACACGTGCACGACGATTGTTCAGTCTATGCACTGTTTTGGGATTCGTTTTTGACTGGACACGTTGTGTCCTATTTTGTGGACACGAATTCACCTCTGTGACATGTACACATGTAATAGTTTATTTACCAACTATTAATTCATCATATTAACATGATTTTGTTCATCAAATTGAATTTCCTAATGTTGACTGATACGTAGATTCTGTTCTTCGTTTTTGAGTTTTAATTCCTGTTTCAATTGATGATTAAATTGCCAATTTAACCCATGTACATGTGTAATTACATTACTACAATGAGGGATACTGATTTGTGATAGGTTTTAGGGCTTAAATCGGATTTTTGATATTGTTTTGGACTGTTGAATTAATGAACTGATACTCAGTTCAGTTTTCTAAAATTCTGAGAGTGTTAATCCCTGTTAAACCAATTTTAATGAGTAATTTCCATGTTTAAATTCAAGTGAATGTCTATTAACTACTGATGGTTAGGTTTCTTTGAGACTTTTGTTTCGAAATTTGCTGAAATGAGATTGACAGTGAGTTGGATTGAATCCTTACTTAACTGTCACATGAACCCAAAACTGAGGACTGATTTCCCTCCCTTAAATTGATTATTGGTTCTTTTTTTACTGATTGAAATCAGCCTATTCCTGAGATTTCAGTGCCAATAAATCTGAGTTTGCTTTGGTCTATTTTGAGAAAACCTGAGATTAAGTTTGAAAACCTGAGAACTGAAACTGCATTGGATTTTATGTTTGATACATGTACACTGATAGAAACCTGAGATTCCCCTTGTGTTTGAACCTGAAGTTCAAGGTGTTACTATTGAATATTAACTCAGTTTGACTTATGATGGTGTAGAGATAATGCTAACTGATTTTCATGTATATTGCTATATTAATTCATCACACATTGTGCTCTAACTCACACTCACATGAGCAACTATCACTCAAACACTTGAACTCTAGAAACTGAGAACAGTCTAGCTTAATTCCTGAGAATTTCCCAATGATTAAAACTGAACTGAGATTAATCACCACACATTTCCCACTATGCATTGCCTACCCATATCCTATACACACACATACACACAAACCTGTCACACACACATGATTGACACATGTACACACACCATCTCACTTTCCTGTACACATGACACATACACACACACTCTATGACACTCACATTCACATCATTCACACATATAGCCATATCACTTAACCCTCACATTTCCTTCATTCACCCACACATTCATTGCTCACTCTCTCTCTATATACATATGTATGCATATATATATATGAATATATATGTATGTATATATGCTATGTGTAAATCTAGTTATGTATGAAATCATATATGTAAGTATTGTATATACAATATAGGCGGCTTACACATGTGTGTATATATGATTGAGTCTATATATATATCTATATCTATACATATATATGAATTTGTAAAGTGAGTGTGATATGTGTATATAGCCTATGGCCTATGTATGCCTGTTTGACTAGGGAGCCTAGATTGGGCTTGTACAGCCTTGTTAGACCTAGAATAGGCTTGCTAGACTAGTGTAGACTAGTTTGAACTAGTGTGGACTTGTTTGACCTAGTTTGACCATAGTTGACCTAGTTTGACCATAGTTGACCTAGTTTGACTTCTAGGGTTGACCAAGAGTTGACTTTGACCTAGTTTAACCTAGAATCATGTAGAATGCATAGCAGAGATTTATTTTATCATTTTAGCCTTGTTGTGACTTGTGCTATTCTGATTAGGAGCCAGACACCACTCCTTGGACGGTACTTTTTATATTGGACACTCAGATACAGGCGAGTACATTCTCTGATCATTTCATATCCTACTTAGAATTATTTTCCTGCTTTAAATTACTTTACTTGATACTGCCACGTTGGTCACACGGATTGGTACTATATGGATCTTTTCATGAGATATTATCTCCCTCGGGAGCATCGGATACTGCATGTTTTGTGCATTTCACGAATCATCACGTATCTCTATGCTTCCTCTGATTCACGAATCGCTTGTGACACATGTACTCTCATGTTCACAGAGCCATCATGAATCACCTTCACGTATCACTCATTTTATGAGCCATGTGAAGTTTCACGAATCTTAACATAACTTGAACAGATCCTTGTGTATTGATTGGGGATGGGGGAGTAGAAATAGACATGTGAATATTATCCAAGTAGCTGTAGTCATGAATCACTCTCTTAGCTGTAGTCATGAATCTCCTATGCCATTCACATGTTTATATTTTACTCTGACTCACTAGTCACTATTAGTTCTCTATGTATAGTAGATATTTCTATTACAGTTCTCTCTCTGATTACATACTGCTTTTCCTTCAGTATCTATATCTTACTTTACTGCATGATTATATTTTCTAACCTGCTATGAACTGTTGAGATGTACTGTGCTCGCTCATGTCCTGACTGGACCTGTTGAAAATATTACAGAGGATGAGGAGGAGGCCTATGTACCACCTATTACGGAGCAGGATTAGACGACACCTGCGACCTGGTTCCTCTGGAGGACCCAGCTGCAGTACAGGATGCTACTCTCAGAGTCTAGGCTAGATAGCTAGGCTTTAGCTTTTCTTTCAGCTTTGTTATTTGAATTTCAGTTGTTGTTCTGAGATGTAGTTTATATTAGAGACTTGTTTGAGCTGGATGTTCTGGAGTTGTTATCTTATACACTTAGATTTTCTCTCTCTTAATAGTATTACTTTGTGTTTCTGATCTCTCTATCAACCTTTACTATTCTATATCTGCTTTAGATGTGATTAGACTGTTCTGTTATGTCACCTATTCGGAGTGTATATACTGTACAGGTACCTTTATATTGTTAGATGATTGACCTAGGACAGCGTTCTACCGCCGACACTGCGCGTAGGCTGGGCGTTGTTACGCTCTCGTGCCCTACACAGGGTGCGGGTCGTGACACGTTTTTAGTGGTGGCCCATGCAGGTCGAGTTTATGTAGTGGTATTCGAACTAGAGTATCACTACAGCCTGCAGTAGGATTAGGATATTTTTGAAGGTACTCAATCACAAATAGAAAAACTCTTATTCAGATTCCGTATATCTACATTTGCCGCTTATTGTCTTCTTGAATTTAAACTGTCCTCCTTGGTATTTCGACTCATTCTCAGCAATTGTTTCCTTTTGATCTGTGTCTCCAGGATGGTTGAGACGCGATCGCATCGCCAGGGCCTGGGGGTCGATGAGAGGTCTGCCACCTTCATGCTCAGCAGTCAGCCCCTGGTGCCGCAGCCCCAGTCATGCCAGCTGGGGTAGGCATTTCAGCAGCTTTTGGAGGAGCCCCACCAGCAGTGAGGCATGAGCCGAGTCCGGTGATTCCGGATGTACTTCTTCAGCAGCAGCAGCCACCTGCAGGGACGATTGACGCCGTTCAGCTGTTAGCCTTCTTCCGGCAGTACATGGAGGGTCAGCAGACCCAGCAGCAGGGCAGACAGTAGAGCTCGCACGAGGCATTGAGCTGGCAATGACTGCGGTAGAGAGAGTCATAGCTCAGCCAGCGGCAGCCCCGCAGCCATACCAGCCACGGGAGAAGGGCATCCAAGATTTCCAGAAGATGCACCCGAGAGACTTCCGAGGGACAGAGGGGATCTTGTATGCCGATGAGTGGATCGAGCATATGGAGGAGATTTTCAGGTTGGCTGAGATCCCGACGAGGCCCAGATAGAGGCAGCGGCCAGCATGATGCAGGATCTGGCCCGTACATGGTACCAGACGACCCGAGGGTCGGTACAGCAGACAGACTTGGGCAGCATTCAAGAAGCTGTTCAAGGAGAAGTTCTTTCCAGATGCAGCACTGGGAGCCCTCGAGACCCAGTTCGAGGCCCTAGTCCAAGGAACCAGTCTGTGGAGGAGTACGCAGGAGAGTTCTGCCGCCTGAGCAGATTTATGGATGACTTGTCCGAGACGACGAAGGCCCGGAGGTTCCGAAGGGCTTGGTAAAGGAGGTCAAGTCCTACACCAAGAATGCCCGCAGCACTACATTTGAAGATCCTGGTGGACGCTTTAGCTGTAGAGGATGATCTTGAGCTTAGGCTCAAGAGGGGGCGAGACTCCCAGGGAGGCAGCAGTAGCGGAGGACCGGCCAAGAGGCCGCACGTTCAGCACAGTTTCAGCAGCAGTTCCAGGGTCACCATCAGCAGGGACAGCAGCAGCCCAGACAGCATCAGGCACCCAGACAGCAGGCAGTCAGTTGCCCCTACTGCAAGAAGCCGGGGCATGGATGGGGTGAGTGCAGGAAGAGGCTGGGCAGGTGCCTACTATGTGGAGCAGCGGACCACCAGCTGAGGGAGTGTTCCCAGTACATAGGCACAGCACCAGGAGGAGGAGCCAAGGTTCCTGTAGGTCAGCAGCGGGACCGTTACCGACGCAGCAGCAGAGGTTTGTGCAGTATCAGCATCAGGCTGGAGGAGGCCAGCAGGGGCGAGCTTACGCCATGACAGTCGAGGATGCTCAGGCAGTGGGAGAGGTGCTTGCAGGTTCTGTTCTTTCGATTCATTCCCACCTTGCTCATATATCTATCTTGAAATTCAATTCCATCTGTTCTTGTCTGCTTCCTTATCTGTTGATAAGTTTGATCTAGCATTTCTTTCGATTTGGTTTTCTTCTGAGATGAATCATATGGGCTAGGTCACCCAGTTATGGAATCTAGAATCTTCGGCATCGTGTTAGCTAGCATAGTGAGGACATATAGTCAGATTTAGGACGTATTTCTCGGGTGGGAATTTAAGGTTTTCGCTGCCAAGCATGCGGCAATGCGAAAATTTTAAATACCATAATTCTAGAGGTATGTGCCTTAGTCGAGGACTCTGTGATTATCGTAGCCTTGCTCACTAGCACGAAGATTCTGAGTATCATGATTTTGGACAGACGCATATGATTATCTGACGGTATGTTTGAGACTTTGATTGTGGGGTGTTTGACCTAGGAGACTGCTACCATCTTAATTTCGAGGACGAAATTTTTATAAGGTGGGTAGGATTGTAACACCCAGTTTCTAAAATGAGGGTAATTTTGAAATTTTGTAGTTATAATTATTAATTAATGATATTTATTTCATATTAGAATTTTTAGTGATTTTTAATTAATTTTAAACTATTTAAATTTATGACTTGTGATTTTGGTGTTGTGCTAGTGATTAGTAGATACTGCCTACCCTAGAGCCTAGCCATGTGATTAGGGTATTTTTTGACATTTTTAGGGTTATTTGGATTTATTATAATTTATTAGAATTTATGGGAATTTTTAGGATTTATTTTGGATTTATTTGGACTAGTTTGATTTTGGACTAGTTTTGACTCATGTAGACCAAACTAGGAACTAACCATAGTTAGTTGGGCTTGGTTAGGTCAAGTGGACCCTAGTCTAACCTAGTGTGACTCAAGTTAGTGGTTAGTGATTCCTTAGAACTTGAATTAGGAATTTAGGAATCAAGTTATTTGTTAAATGGCTTGTGATTACACAAGTCATTTTGTGACTAAACTAGATAGGACTAGCCAAACCTAGCTCAACCCTAACCCAAAGCCAAGTGGTCAGCCACCCTAGCTGAACCTAGGGATTCCCCCATTATAAATATTCTCCTAGTTTTTAGGGCTAGCCTCTTTAAGGTTTCTTCAAGAGTTCTAAGGAAAGAGGTGAGTCCCATCTTCCTAAAATCACTAAAAATCCATTTTGAATCCTTTTCCCTTCAAACCAATTCCATTAGGACCTAAATTTCTTCCTCTTACTGCTGGTATATTTTATTTGCAGGGAAACAACAATTTGTGAGAGTTGGGTGGCTTGAGGAATCTCTCCATTTTAGCTTTTGTGAAGGTTTCTTCACCAATAGGTAACTTCCCCATTTCCCAATGGATTTCCATTTTGTCTTCACCAATAGGAAGCCCTAAGGGTCCCCCTAAGGTCTGGATAGGTTTCGTGTCCTGTGTCATTGGATTCGTGTCCGTTCCGGACACGTATCAGTGCACGGTTGTATGTGTTTGATGAAATGCCAATGAGGAGTTGTGTTTGTTATTTTGAATAATTTTTGAATAGGAAGCTGTGTTTTGATGTGGCTTATATGTTTTTGCTCGACTGAGGTGTTATTCGTGTCGTGTCGTGTCGCTTTGGACACGGGTACACGGGATGCAATATACGCGCGCGGCCTGGGTGCATCCCCTGCTGCTCGGGGTCCCTACAGGACACGACACAGCGTGCCCTGACACAAATTTCGTGGGGAGCTTGGGGCACCCTCTGACATCACCCTCCCAAGTTTCACGAGATTATGTGGTCGGGTTGGGGAGTAATCGACCGCGCACTGGGTTTTCACACTGCACTGTGCAGTGTGTGTCTAGCCACTGATACGGCTTGGTAAGTCGGACACGACGACACGTAGGTGCGATTCAGGGTGCTAGGTACTTAGCCCCCTAGTAGGCGCACCCCCTTGCACGAGCACGAGATCTAGTTCGTGTCGTGTCGTGTCCTAGACTTGCACGAACACGTGCACGACGATTGTTCAGTCTATGCACTATTTTGGGATTCGTTTTTGACTGGACACGTTGTGTCCTATTTTGTGGACACGAATTCACCTCTGTGACACGTACACATGTAATAGTTTATTTACCAACTATTAATTCATCATATTATCATATTTTGTTGATCAAATTGAATTTCTAATGTTGACTGATACGTAGATTCTGTTCTTCGTTTTTGAGTTTTAATTCCTGTTTCAATTGATGATTAAATTGCCAATTTAACCCATGTACATGTGTAATTACATTACTACAATGAGGGATACTGATTTGTGATAGGTTTAGGGCTTAAATCGGATTTTTGATATTGTTTTGGACTGTTGAATTAATGAACTGATACTCAGTTCAGTTTTCTAAAATTCTGAGAGTGTTAATCCCTGTTAAACCAATTTTAATGAGTAATTTCCATGTTTAAATTCAAGTGAATGTCTATTAACTACTGATGGTTAGGTTTCTTTGAGACTTTTGTTTCGAAATTTGCTGAAATGAGATTGACAGTGAGTTGGATTGAATCCTTGCTTAACTGTCACATGAACCCAAAACTGAGGACTGATTTCCCTCCCTTAAATTGATTATTGGTTCTTTTTTTACTGATTGAAATTAGCCTATTCCTGAGATTTCAGTGCCAATAAATCTGAGTTTGCTTTGGTCTGTTTTGAGAAAACCTGAGATTAAGTTTGAAAACCTGAGAACTGAAACTGCATTGGATTTTATGTTTGATACATGTACACTGATAGAAACCTGAGATTCCCCTTGTGTTTGAACCTGAAGTTCAAGGTGTTACTATTGAATATTAACTCAGTTTGACTTATGATGGTGTAGAGATAATGCTAACTGATTTTCATGTATATTGCTATATTAATTCATCACACATTGTGCTCTAACTCACACTCACATGAGCAACTATCACTCAAACACTTGAACTCTAGAAACCTGAGAACAGTCTAGCTTAATTCTGAGAATTTCCCTAATGATTAAAACTGAACTGAGATTAATCACCACACATTTCCCTCTATGCATTGCCTACCCATATCCTATACACACACATACACACAAACCTGTCACACACATGATTGACACATGTACACACACCATCTCACTTTTCTGTACACATGACACATACACACACTCTATGACACTCACATTCACATCATTCACACACATATAGCCCTATCACTTAACCCTCACATTTCCCTCATTCACCCACACATTCATTGCTCACTCTCTCTCTATATACATATGTATGCATTATAGTATATATAGAATATAATATATGTATGTATATATGCTATGTGTAAATCTAGTTATGTATGAAATCATATATGTAAGTATTGTATATACAATATAGGTGGCTTACACATGTGTGTATATATGAATTGAGTCTATATATATCTATATGTATACATATATGTGAATTTGTAAAGTGAGTGTGATATGTGTATATAGCCTATGGCCTATGTATGCCTGTTTGACTAGGGAGCCTAGATTGGGCTTGTACAGCCTTGTTAGACCTAGAATAGGCTTGCTAGACTAGTGTAGACTAGTTTGACCTAGTGTGGACTTGTTTGACCTAGTTTGACCATAGTTGACCCAGTTTGACCATAGTTGACCTAGTTTGACTTCTAGGGTTGACCAAGTGTTGACTTTGACCTAGTTTAACCTAGAATCATGTAGAATGCATAGCAGAGATTCATTTTTCATTTTAGCCTTGTTGTGACTTGTGCTGTTCTGATTAGGAGCCAGACACCACTCCATGGACGGTACTTTTCATATTGGACACTCGGATACAGGCGAGTACATTCTCTGATCATTTTATATCCTGTTTAGAATTATTTTCCTGCTTTAAATTACTTTACTTGATACTGCCACGTTGGTCACACGGATTGGTACTATATGGATCTTTTCATGAGATGTTATCCCCCTCGGGAGCATCGGATACTGCATGTTTTGTGCATTTCACGAATCATCACGTATCTCTATGCTTCCTCTGATTCACGAATCGCTTGTGACACATGTACTCTCATGTTCACAGAGCCATCATGAATCACCTTCACATCACTCATTTTATGAGCCATGTGAAGTTTCACGAATACCTTGAACAGATCCTTGTGTATTGATTGGGGATGTGGGAGTAGAAATAGACATGTGAATATTATCCAAGTAGCTGTAGTCATGAATCACTCTCTTAGCTGTAGTCATGAATCTCCTATGCCATTCACATGTTTTATTTTACTCTGACTCACTAGTCACTATTAGTTCTCTATGTATAGTAGATATTTCTATTACAGTTCTCTCTGATTACATACTGCTTTTCCTTCAGTATCTATATCTTACTTTACTGCATGATTATATTTTCTAACCTGCTATGAACTGTTGAGATGTACTGTGCTCGCTCCTGTCCTGACTGGACCTGTTGAAAATATTACAGAGGATGAGGAGGAGGCCCTATGTACCACCTATTACGGAGCAGGATTAGACGACACCTGCGACCTGGTTCCTCTGGAGGACCCAGCTGCAGTACAGGATGCTACTCCCAGAGTCTAGGCTAGATAGCTAGGCTTTAGCTTTTCTTTCAACTTTGTTATTTGAATTTCAGTTGTTGTTCTGAGATGTAGTTTATATTTAGAGACTTGTTTGAGCTGGATGTTCTGGAGTTGTTATCTTATACACTTAGATTTTCTCTCTCTTAATAGTATTACTTTATGTTTCTGATCTCTCTATCAACCTTTACTATTCTATATCTGCTTTAGATGTGATTGAGACTGTTCTTTTATGTCACCTCCATTCGGAGTGTATATACTGTACATGTACCTTTATATTGTTAGATGATTGACTTAGGACAACGTTCTACCGCCGACACTGCGGCGTAGGCTGGGCGTTGTTACGCTCTCGTGCCCCTACACAGGGTGCGGGTCGTGACACTTATATTGTTAGATGTTGTGACCTAGGACAGCGTTCTACCGCCGACACTGCGGCGTAGGCTGGACGTAACCACTTCTCGTACCCGTACTCCGGGTGCGGGTCATGACACGTTTTTAGTGGTGGCCCATGCAGGTTTAGTTTTATGGAGTGGTATTCGAACTAGAGTATCACTACAACCTACAGTAGGATTAGGATATTTTGAAGGTACTCAATCATACTAGGAAAACTTCTTATCAGATTCCGTTTATCTATATTTTGTTGCTTATTGTCTTCCTTTGAATATAAACTGTCCTCCTTTGATATTTCGACTTATTCTCAGAAATTGTTTCTTGTTTGATCTTTGTCCCCAGGATGGTTATCGAGACGAGATTGCATCGCCCCGGACCGGGGGACGCTGATGAGAGGTCTGCCATCTCTCGTCCTCAGCAGCCAGCTCCCGGTACCGTAGCCCCAGTTATGCCAGCTGGGGTGGGTGTTTCAGCTGCATTCGGAGGAGTACCTCCTCCAGTTATGAGACAGAGCCCGATGATTCCTGAGATCTTTCTGTCACAGTAGCCTCCACCTGCGGGGATGGTAGATGCTGCTCATTTATTCTCCTTCGTAGAGAGGATTCTGGAGTCTCAGCAGCAGCAGCAGCAGCGTCAGACTGCCGAGTTCCGTCAGGGGATCGACGAGGCCCATCAGCTGGTTCGTACGACTGTGAAAATGGTGTCTACTCAGGGGTAGCAGTAGCAGCCTCCCAGGAGGGAGAAGAACATCCATGACTTCTAGAAGATGCATCCTAGAGACTTCCTGGGTACTGAGGGCATACACTACGCAGATGACTGGATTGAGCACATCGAGAGATTTTTAGGTGGCAGAGATACCAGCCAGACTTCATATTAAGGCAACGGGAAGTCAGATGCAGGACCTAGCCTGTACCTGGTACCAGACAGATCTCCGAGTGGGAATAGAGGGTCAGACATGGGAGCAGTTTAAGGAGCTATTTAAGAAACAGTTCTTCCCGATGTTGCACTAGGAGGCATTGAGGCGCAGTTCGAGAGTCTGGTTCAGGAGAACCAGACAGTTGCAGAGTATGCCGGAGAGTTCTGCCGGTTGGCCAGGTTTATAGATGATCTGACGAAGAAGACGAAGGCTAGAAAGTTCCGTCGAGGGTTGATCAGGGAGGTTCGGTCACTGATTAAGAGTGACCGGAATGCTACCTTCGTGGAGATCTTTACAGGAGCCATGGCAGCGGAGGACGACCTGGGGCTGAAACTGAAGAGAGGTCGGGATTTCCAGGGAGCCAGCAGCAGCGGAGGCCTGGCCAAGAGGCCTCATTTTCAGCACCAGCAGCTACGGAGGCAGTACATCAGCAGCAGTTCCAGCCGCAGCAGTTCCAGCAGCTGGGCCGTGCACCCTTCTAGCAGGTGCAGCATCAGCAGCCGAGTGTGCAGACCACCTGCTGTGCTTACTGCAAGAAACCGGGGCACGGGTGGAGTGAGTACAGGAAAAGATTAGGCAGGTGCCTACTATGTGGAGCATCTGATTATCAGCTGAAGCAGTGCTCTCAGTTCACAGACAGAGCAGTGTAGGGACGGGAGCCAAGGCTTCGGCAGGGCAGTAGAAGGGACCACTACAGACTCAGCAGCAGAGGTTAATCCAGTATTAGCAGCAGGCCCGGGGAGGTCAGCAGGGGCGAGCTTTCGCCATAGCGGCCGAGGATGTAGAGGCCATTGGGGAGTTGATTGTAGGTTCGGTTCTTCTCGACTCCATTCCAGCTTTCACTCTATTTGATTTCGGGGCTTCCTACAGTTTTGTGTTAGTATCATTTGCTATTAGCCATTGCCTTGTATCTGAATCATTTCCTAGGACCTGTAAGATCACGACCAGGGGTGGTGTTATCCTCGTGAGTGATGTTTGCAGAGGACGAAGAGTTATTTTAGGAGGCCGAGAGTTGGAGGTGAGTCTGCTCGTAATGCCACTACCGAACTATGATATCGTATTAGGTATGAATTGGTTGAGCAGGCGTCACGCTAGCATAGATTACCGTGGGGGTAGAGTTCTGTTTGGAGTGCCAGAAGAGCTAGAGTTCAAGTTCACCCGACGACAGCCAGAGCAGAGCAGCGAACTTTTCTGTAGGGTTTCAGTTGAGGATCAGACGACTCCACATCCTTTGATTGCGGAGTTCATGGACGTCTTTCCGGAGGAGTTACCAGGACTTCCACGGACAGGATGTTGAGTTCTTGATAGACTTGGTTCCCGGCACGGAACTGATTAGTCAGCATGTCTATCGAGTGAACAACAGTAAGTTGGTAGAATTGAAAGCAGGTAGATGAGCTGTAGGACAAGGGCTTCATCCGATCGAGTTCTTCACCTTGGGCACTGGTACTCTTTTACCCAAGAAGGATGGGTCGGTACGGATGTGTATCGACTACAGGGCACTCAACAACCTGACGATCAAGAACAGATACCCACTGCCGCGGATCGATGATCTCTTTGATCAGTTGAGCGGAGCTCGAGTTTTCTCGAAGATTAATCTAAGTTCAGGTTATCATCAGGTAAAGATGAAGATGGAGGATATTCGAAGACCGCATTCAGGATACGGTATGGGCAATTTGAGTTCTTGGTTATGCCGTTTGGGCTGACCAACGCCCCGACGGTATTTATGAACTCGATGAAGAAGGTGTTCCACCAGTACTTGGACAAGTTCATGGTGGTGTTCATCGATGATATCCTGGTGTATTCGAAGACTGAGGAGGAGCATGAGGAGCACTTGAGAGTGGTTCTGGAGACACTCAGAAGGAAAAAGCTTTATGGCAAGCTCTCAAAGTGCGAGTTCTTTCTGGACAGAGTTGACTTCTTGGGTCATGTGGTGACTGGAGATGGGATCTAAGTGGACCCGAAGAAGATCACGGCAGTTGAGGCTTGGTCGGCACCGACTTCAGTAGCAGAGATCAGGAGCTTCTTGGGACTGGCAGGCTATTACAGGAGGTTTGCAGGATTTCTCCCGGATTGCAGAGCCGTTGACTAGGCTGACCCGGAAGGATGCAGAGTTTGTTTGGTCAGAGGAGTGTCAGTTCGCTTTTAATGAGTTGAAGAAGCGGCTGACGATAGCTCCAATTCTGACATAGCCATCAGGATCGGGAGGGTTCACTATCTACAGTGACGCTCAGGGAAGGTTTAGGTTGTGTCTTACAACAGCATGGAAGGTGATTGCCTATGCTTCCAGGCAGTTACGTCCCCATAAGAAGAACTACCCTACCACGACTTGGAGTTGGCAGCAGTGATATTTGCTTTGAAGTTGTAGAAATACTACTTATATGGAGAGAGGGTGAGATCTTCACAGATTATAAGAACTTGAAGTATGTGTTTACACAAAAGGAGCTCAACATGAGGCAGCGCAGGTGGTTGGAGTTGATGAAGGACTTCGACATTTCACTACAGTATCACCCAGGAAGGCCAACGTAGTTACCGATGCCTTGAGTAGGTATCTGACAGCCATGTGTTTGACTATGGATCGTCACTTGCTAGCAGATTTGGAGAGCCTGGGGATTGAGGTGATTGTGCCAGGAGTTCAGATGTAGATGTGGGGCCTTCAGATTCAGTCGGACTTGATAAAGAGATCAAGTCGACGTGGTTCGAGGATGTTGCTCTGCGGTGTATCCGAGAGCATGTTCGAGCAGGGCTAGTGGATGATGAGCTTACTCTTGTAGACGATGGCACTTTGAGGCACGGTTCCAGGCTGTGTGTGCCTATTGGAGAGCTCAGAAGCAGGTCATACAGAGGCCCACCGATCTCAGTACTCTATGCATCCTGGTGCCAACAAGATGTACAGGGATCTGAGAGAGTACGTCTGGTGGTATGGGATGAAGCGGGAAGTAGCTCGCTTCATAGCCAGATATTTGGTCTGTCAGCAAGTCAAGGCAGACGCAGAGGCCAGGAGGTTTGTTGTAGCCATTGCCTATTCCAGAGTGAAGTGGGAGCACATCACGATGGATTTTGTTTATGGATTTCCGCATACACCAGGAGGAAAAGACGCATTTGGGTCATCGTAGACAGGTTGACCAAATCGGCCCACTTTTTGCCATTTAAAGTGGGTACATCTACTGAGAGGCTTGCAGAGATGTACATACGAGGTTGTCAGGATTCATGGAGTTCCGGTCAGCATCATTTCGGATCGGGATAGTCGCTTTACTTCCCATTTCTGGCGGAGTTTGCAGACTAGTTTGGGTACTCAGCTCAAGTTTAGTACTGCATACCACCCTCAGACGGACGGACAGTCAGAGAGGACTATTCAGATGCTCGAGAATAGCTACGGATGTGCGTCTTAGATTTTGGAGGATCCTGGGAGGATCACCTATATTTGGTGGAGTTTGCTTACAATAACAGTTTTTAGGCCAGCATTGAGATGTCACCTTTCGAGGCTCTGTACGGGCGTAGATGTCGTACACCCTTGTCTTGGGATGATGTTGGAGAGCGATCTTTATTGGGACCTGAGATGGTTATTGACGTAGCCGAGAAGGTGAAGCTCATCAGGGACAGACTTCCGCATAGCGCAGGACAGACATCGGCATTGGGCCGATAGCTACCGGAGGCCTTTGGAGTTTGAGGTACAGATTAGAGATAGGATTAAAAGTAGGTTGTTTGTTGTGTTTGTTTTATCATGTTTGATTATTTAGTAACTTGAGACCTTATTTGTGTTTAGGTCGGAGACATGGTTTTTCTGAGGATATCTCCGACTCGTGGTACCATACGTTTTGGTGGAGGTGGAAAGCTTAGTCCGCTTTATCGGACCTTTCGTGATCAGCGGAAGAGTCGATGACGTGGCATACAGGCTAGACTTGCCACCTGTACTAGTGGGTGTCCACAACGTATTCCACGTATCACATTTGAGACGGTATGTGGCTGATCCTAGCCATGTACTTGACCATTCGGAGATTGAGTTGGGACCTACTCTCAGTTATCCAGAGCAGCCAGTGGAGATTCTGGATCACCGAGAGAAGGTACTGAGAAACCAGGTGATACCCTTGGTTCGTGTCGCATGGAGGCATCACTCTCCAGGAGAGTCTACCTGGGAGCGGGAGGATGAGATGCGCGCGATACCCATATCTTTTTGGACCTTGAGTATGATTGTCTATCATTCTCATCAGTTTAGTTTCGTTTTTTAATTTCGAGACGAAATTCTTTTAAGGAGGGTAGATTTGTCACTACCATATTTTAGCTTGAGGGTATTTTAGTCATTTTATGAATTTTGAATTTATTTTGAATTATGAATTGGTGATTGCTATTTTTGACTTTTGCTAGTTGAGACTTTGGAGACTAACCTAGATGTTGACTCTATCTTTGGTGACTTGATTAACATGGTGGGACCCTAGTCTAACTTAAGTCAACCCAAGTTTAGTCTTTTAGAATCAATTTGAAATAGAGAAATAAAGACTAGGTTCAATAACTAGTGACTTATGAATTGATTTTCCTTACTAATGAAACTTGGCCCATAGCCCATTAGTGAAACCCTAACCCTAATTTCAGCCTTAGGTGGCCGGCCACATTGGAAATCCCCCCTATAAAGTCTCTCTTCACTTGTTCTTGCCTTTTGTATTGAATCAACTTTTTGAAAGGAGAGGTAATTTCTATTCTTCCCCAATTCATAACTCTCTTACTTTTATTCCTTTTTGATTCAAATCTTTTGCAATTGAATCTAATCAGTCCTTACTGATGTTCATGGAGAGAAATTTCAGTTTGGGAACAATTTGGAGAGTTTGGCTAGCAAAGAAATCATTCGATTTGGAGCTTTTCTTGCCATTTGACACACTATAGGTAAACCCTTTAAATTGCATTTAATTTCTGATTTCTTTGCATGGTAGCCTAGATCTAGGTGTGTAACGCCCCAGAACCAGAATACTGGAGAGCGGGGGCATACATAGCCAGCTACGTATATTGAAGTGCAACCCACCTCGCTATACGGTCACGACTGTCTAGATACATGAGGGTTTAACTACAATCCATCAGTCTCCTATGGTCATGAACAAGCCTAGTGTCTCAATTACAAGCAAGTAGTAGCAGTCAGAAGATATTAGAACATCAAATATACAATAGTAAGGCGTCCCATACATTACATATTGGATGATCATGAAGCTAGTCGTACAAAATGTGAAGACTAGCAAGAGTTTAGTCATACATGATCAACCCTAGGATTTGTCAATCATGTTATAGCCCGTAGACAGACAGTAAATAAAGGTGCAACCGAGCTAACACGTGCTCGTCGGCTAAACGCCTCAAAAGAATAATTTACAATAAAGTGGGAGAACAAAAGAAACACACTCGTTGCCAGGGTTACGCCTGGTGGCCACCATCTGGCTGGAAGGTAGGTAGAACCTCTGGAGCTGCTCCGATATCTGGCCATACAAAACCAGCTAGGTCAGACCCCAGAAAGATCAAGTGCCACAAGGGAGGCTTCACTTAGGAACTAAAACCAGCATATCACAAAGATGATAAATAAATAAAGAACTGATATAATTGAGATAACAACAGTAAACTGAGTACGAAGAAACCATTCAAGTAGCCAGGTCACAACCCTTAAACCAAACAAGGACCGGGGTTGCAGCCCTTCACCTGAATAGAAACCCGTCTCAAATACTATTAGTATGTAAAACAGGATTAGTCTTGCATAGGGTAAAATAAATAAACGAAGAGAGGATAAGGAACTGCTCCGGAAGCCAGGTTACAACTCTTAAACCAAACAAGGACTGGAGTTGTAACCCTTCGCCTGAACAGAACCTTGCCCCTGATCTTTATTGTGAAGGCTGGTATAAATAATCATGTTATTGGAGTAAGGTAAACAAGATGAACATGGCTTGGCGAGCAATAAGACAATAAACAAGAGAGGACACAGAACTGCTCCGGAGCCAGGTTACAATCCTTAAACCAAACAAGGACCGGGGTTGTAACCCTTCGCCTGAACAGAACTGGACCCCTGATCCTTATTGTTAAGATAACCACACATAATCAGGACGATATATGATAAGATAACCATAGAACTATTCAGATAGCCAAGTTACAACCCTTAAACCAAACAAGGACCGGGGTTGTAACCTTTCATCTGAACAGAACTTGGTATTTCAACATTTATCGATACAAGAAATCAGGTCATGATACAATCTTGTATGAGGATCATGACAACTAGATAGGGCTAGACTGCATCCAATCAATCACGGCCAAGCAATGAGTACGGCTTGATACATTAACTAACTAGGGTTATCACAGCCTAGTTACTAGCAAGATACAATGACATTATCCCAACAGCCACAAGCCCTGCAGACCATCCGGTTATCCAGGTCGAATGTCCATTTATTAATGGTGCACCACATGACTGTGTGCTAGAAATGTGCCCTACTCGTCGGTAGGCTACAAGTCCACTTAATGCGCCTAGATAACGGGATTGCTTGTAGCTGGGAATCTCTTCATGTCTACTGAATTATTCTAGTTAATTAGCCTTAGTCAATTTCAGTAGGTGCCCCTGACCGTGGTATTAGGGGTTCCCGTCATAGACATGATGTAAGACAGTACTTGTTTATATGTACAAACACAATCGTCTACGGTGTCCAGGTCAATCATTCTTGTCAGGTCGTGTCATGTCATGTTAGCCGTCGCAACAACAATTCGAGATGATCATGTCAGGTATACTTGTCATACTATGCCATGTTCAATTATTATTTCCAAACATATTAAATAAATTCATGATTTTCAAGTTCATGACAAAAGGGGTAAGGATATAAAATGGACGTAAAATATATATAAAAGGTAAAGGTGTACGCCATAGGAACTCAAGTTTCTACGCACGTACCACCGATTACGCTAGTGAAACTTTACGCGTGAGCTTTACGCTAGCAAGCTCTACGCGAGTAAGGGAGCATACGGCTGGGATTTACTCTAGCCAGGCTTTACGCTAGCAAGATTGTACGCGCGTAAAATTTTACTGCGCGCGAACCCTCGAGCAGATTTTACGCGAGTAAAACTTTACGCGAGGAAAACTCGGGCAACTTTACGCTCGTGAAGGTCTGCTCGAGCTAGGATTTTACGCGAGCTTGATTTTACGCGAGCGGGAGAGTCCCGAGCGTAAAAATCGAACAGTTCAGCGTAAAACGAAGTACGCTGGCACGCGATGCGTGTGCGTAAAAAGGGAACTATGCTAACACGTTAAGACGTGAGCGTAAAAGCTAATACTACGCTGGCACGCAATGTGTGGCGTAAAACTATATCTTCTCCATATGGTCAATACAACCATTCGTAAAAAGCTCAGGAACTCCATCTCGGCCAGGGCTTGGTGAAATCCGGCCATCCCAAAACCAAACTTGTATAAAATCATGAGGCCTACTGCAAGGAGCTCTTAGTTTTCGAAAACAAGCTATTTTAATAGATCGAAACCAAGAAGATCGAAAATACTAGAAACTTAGATCTACGTAGAATGAGCCATGGAATTTGAAAACACTAAGTACTAAAGAGGCTTAAGATCTTGAGGAGAAGAAAATAGAACAACAAAATGGGAGTTCCTCGTGAAGTAAGTTACACTTGCCTAGCTCCCTTCCTGGTAGGTAAAGAAGAGTAATGGTGGGGAAGGAGAAGTAATGAGGAGAGAGAGAAAGTGGGCGGCTAATAAAGGAAGGGGGAAGTGGTAGGTGGGAGTTTGCACTCCAACCCAAACCGAACCAAATCAAGCCGAACCTAACCGAACCCAGCCAAGAGACATGAAATACGAGTCAAGATACGTACACATATACCAGAATACGTAATACGAACCACAGACATTACAACTTACCCACCTTAAAAGAATTCCGTCCTCGGATTTAATCAAGAGGCTAGAGATGCAAGAACAAGCTATATTAATCATAGGCAAGCTATACTAGTCCAGCAATCAGGCAATCAATGCAAGCAAGGAATCGAAACCATGAGGCATAAGGAAGACATTATACCTCACGAGTCAAACAGATCGGGATATCACGATCGGATATCATCCTCACGCTCCCACGTTGACTCATCCAAAGAGTGATGACCCCAAGCAATACGGACTAACTTGATAGTCTTGTTCTTGAGTATCTTCTCTCTTCGGTCCAATATGGACACGGGCCTCTCCTCATACAAAGGTTGGTACCAACAACCAATTCTGAATGATCAAGGACATGGCTCGGATCCGGATATATCGTCGTAGTTGGGATACATGGAACACGTCATGCACCCCTTAGCAACGGCAAAAGAGCGAGACGATAGGACACATATCCTACTCGCTCCAGGATATCAACGGCCCTATAAACCTAGGACTAAGCTTTCCTCGTACGCCGAAATGAATGTCGCCATGGTTAGGCGAAATCCTCAGGAATATATGGTCGCCGACAGAAAACTCAAGAGGGCGCCGATGAGAATCGGCCCAATGACGCTGGCGATCTTGAGCAACACGAAGATGATCCCGGGCTCTCCTGACCTTTGATTGTTTGGACAATAAGTTCCGACCGAGCATCTACCTTTTCCAATATCGTCACATGCTAGCGGGAATCTGCACTTTCTGCCATACAGTGCCTCGAATGGAGCCATCTGGATACTGGCCTGGAAACTGTTGTTGTATGAGAACTCCACCAAGTGCAGGTGATCTTCCCATGAACCACCAAAGTCGAGTGTACATGACCGCAATATCTTCAAGGGTCTGGATCATGCGCTCCGACCGACCATCTGTCTGTGGGTGATAAGCTGAGCTGAACTAGAGGTGAGTTCCCAAACTCTCTTACAGACTACGCCAAAAGTGCGACGTAAATCTCGAATCTCTGTCTGAGGTGATACTGACTGGTACTCCATACAATCTGACAATCTGCCGAAGATACATCTCCGCTAGCTGAGCCGTCGACTGACCAACTCTGAACGGGAGAAAGTGAGCCACCTTCGTGATCCTGTCAACTATCACCCAGATAGCATCTCTACCAGCTAGAGATCTAGGCAATCCAGTCACAAAATCCATGGTTATATGCTCCCACTTCCATTCTAGAATTGGTAAGGGCTGAAGAAGTACAGCTGACCTCTGATGTTCAGCCTTAACTTGTTGGCAAACCAAACACCGAGAGACAAACCGGGCTATCTCTCGCTTCATGCCATTCCACCAAAAGTGCTGTCGGATGTCACGATACATCTTCGTACCACCAGGATGAATGGAATACTGCGAACTGTGAGCTTTTGCCATGATCTCCTGTCTGATATCTCCGCTGGGTACACAAAGACGCTTACCATGTCGAAGTGTACCCATCATGAATGCATAACTCTGGTCTACGTCCCGCCTCACACTCTGCTCTGAGTCGCTGGAGCTTAGAATCTGCTGACTGCGCCATCCGGATCCTCTCGACTATAGTGGACTGAACTTGCATGCTGGCCATCAATGTCGTATTGGTAGGAAGGACAACTTCTATGCCCATCCTCTGAAGATCCGTTAACAACTCTGGCTGCGCTGTTAGAAGATAAACTCTGGCTCTCCTGCTCAATGCATCTGCTACAACATTGGCCTTTCCTGGATGATACTGCAAATTGACATCATAATCCATAAGAAGCTCCAGCCATCTCCTCTGACGCATGTTAAGTTCCTTCTGAGTGAATACATACTTCAGGCTCTTGTGGTCGGTAAAAATCT
>JANAVB010015397.1:16378951-16419890 GCA_029216955.1 Iris pallida | reverse complement strand
TAGGATGATTTAATTATCATTTTTAGCCTAGGGATAATTTGGTCATTTTGACTTATTTGAATTATTTGGTGATTTGTTGAATTGGTGAGTTCTAGTTGACCTTGACTTGTTGAGACCTAGTGGACTAGCCTAGAAGCTAACCCTAGCCATGGTGACCCTAGTCTAACTTGAGTTAACCTATTTTAGACATTAGAGAATAGTTTTAGAATTAGGGGATTTGGTTTAGTGAATTTAAGTCATGGCTTGTGGTTTCATGAAATGAATTATGGCTTAATTATTTAATTGATCATGACTTAAGCCCAGGGGCCATATAGTGAACCCTAACACAAATTATTGAACCTATGACCAGCCACTAGGGCTCCCCTCCCTATAAATAATCTCCTCCTTGAGTTCTTGCCTCTTTTATTTTTATTCCAACACTTGGAGAAAAGAAAGGTATTTTTTTCCCTTCCAAAAATTTCCATTTTATTTATTTGATCTCCTTTTTCATCCTAGTCTTTTGCATTTGGTTCTAATTTAAGTTTATGGACTGTTGGTGGAGAGCTATTTCAGTTTTGGGCTCATTTGGAGCATTTGGCCATCAAGAGGAACACCCCCCATTTGGAGCTTTCTATGCAATTTGCACCTATAGGTAAAACCCTTTAAATTGCATTATTTTTTGTGATTTCTTTGCATGATGATTTAGGAATAGGTGTTCCCTAATTTTTGGAGGAATTTCGTGTCATTTACATTAGGTTACGTGTCCATATCGGACACGTATCGAACCTAATAGCTAGGTGTTCGACGAAATGCCCGAACCGATTCGATTTGCAAATTTTGCAAATCTATTTGAATAGGATCCTATATCTAGGGTTTGCTTATTGATTTTGTGTTTTTTTTCTGATTTTAGAGTCGTGTCGTGTCCACACGAGGACACGAACACGCTGTCTGTGCACTGTGCATTGTGTCCTGCATCACGGGGTCTATTTCTCCCGACACAGGACACGTAGACACACCAAATTTGTGTGAGTGTTGGGGCAGTGACTGCCACCATGCTCCCAAAATTTGGGAGCATCTCGTTTTGTGTGCAAAGAGAAATCCTCCCTGTATTGGTCGCACGGGACACGCGTGAGCTGTCGATTTCGTGCTGGAACGCGTCTGATACGTGTTTGGCACGGACACGACATGTGTCTTGGACACGATGCAGGGGCATACACGTGTAGCCCTATATGTGGCAAATACGTGGGCACGAGCACGAGTCGTGTCGTGCCCTGTGTCGCACATGGGACACGCGTGCATGCGTGTACGACGCAGCGCACTGTCCTGTGCGTCTGTGAGTGTCTGAGTGGTTTGGACACGCTCGTGTCCACTTGATGGGACACGAACGAGTTTTACGACATGTGCACATGTTTGTTATGAATTACCAACCTTTACTTCTTTATGTTATCATGTTTTGTAAAGCAAATTGAAGATTTCCTATGTTCACTGATACCATATGTTCTTTTGAAATTCTTGAATTAATTTCTGTTTAACCCGATTTTAATTGATGTTTATTGTCCTCAATTGATTCACACATGTGTAATAGGACTTGCTAGGTTGGTTTTACATATTAGTTGTGGCTTTGCACTAAAGAATAGGATTTCGAATATGGGTTGGGGGTGTCCAATGGACTGGACGGATACACACAGTCCATGAATAAATCCTGAACTTCTATTCCTTTTGAAAACTGATTTTATGATGTTGAATTGCCATGATTTGATTCCTACATTGTAATAGATACTGCTAGGATGAAATTCCAAGTTAGATTAGGTTTTGTTATTGGATTTTAAATGTTGATTTGAACTGAAATTAGGCATCCACTGATACTTTCTAGTTTTCAAAATTCTGATTTCGAATTCCTATTCAAAAACTGAGAATTTATGATTCAATTACATGCTTATTTCAATCACCTGTTTGTTAGTTACTTAAATGATAATTTGTGATTGAGTTAGAGCATTTGATTAATGGGTTTTTGATTTGAATGGTGTTAGGAGTTTGAGTTCGAATTTGGTGAAAGGATTTCGAAATTTGGGTTTGGTTTTGTTTTGAACAATTGAACTGTTACAATTAAACTGAAATCTCTGAGACACATCTCAGTTTTCCTGAGATTTCACTCACTACATGCTTTGGTTTTCTGTCAATTAATTGTTGAGAACACACTGTTTTGGCTGTCACATTCATTGCTATTTTCTGAAATTCACACACACACACATTTGTTTTCCTAGCACATGGCCTACTCTACCCACACACTTCACTTGTTTCCCCTCACTGATTTTGCCATGTACCATACAAACAGCTACACACACATGTACACCTAACACTAACTGTCATTCTAACACAATTTCCTGAGATTGGTTCATATCACACACACTCACACACACATGAGCACACATGAATCTACTAATTTTTCCAAATGTATTCTACTATTTTCAGGATGTTTAACACACACTCTCACACATACCATATTACACACACATGCTCTCTTAACACTCACACCCTCACACACAAGTGTCTTCACACACACATTCATGTGACATGCCATAAGCTCTCACACACACACACACTCTACATGGTTCACTATTTTTCCCAAAAACTCTCACTCACATGCCTATCAACTCTCTTGTACTCTCACTACACACACTTGAACATCATGTGTCTTTCCTTTTACCCATATGTTTATATATATGTATTTGAGATGTATATATATAGCTATCCTATCTAATATATCAATGTGTGTCTACTTTTATATATATTAGATATAGTTGATATGTGTTATGTGTGGAATGCATGATATAGCCTATGGGGACATTGCCTGTGGTGTATCCCTATGTGATACAACCTATGTATATGGCATGGATGCCCAGTTAAGGTGTGTGGTTGGCTTGATAGCCTAGTTTGGCTTGTACTTGTGCTAGATTGCTAGTGTAGGTTGGGTTAGGCCTAGTGAGACTTGATTGGACTAAGTTTGACCTAGTTGACTTAGTTTGACTAGTCTAGGTTGACTGGAGTTGACCAAAAGTCAACATTAGTCTAGATGTGACCAATTGACCTAGTTTGACTAGAGTATTGACTTGGGTTGACCCAGAGTTGACCAAGTTTAACTTGGACCTAGATTGACCTAGAATTCATGTAGATGCATCATAAAAATCATCTGTCTTTTTTAAACATATTATAACCCATATTACTCTGTTTAGGACATTGTGACTCTGGTACAGGCATCTGATATTACATTACTCTTCTCAGAGTAGCAGGCGAGTACATTCTCTGATAGTTCTTTCATTTACTTATCGTTTACTATACTTCAGTTGTAGCTAGTTCTATTTGATTCTGTATTACAAACACGATTTGATATTACTGGATCCATTTCATGCGATACTCACTTATTTAAGTTTGGCCTCTATTCTGGAACCACCTACTGGAACCACCCACTGGAACCACCTACTGGAACCACCCTGGAATCATTTACTGGAACCATTCGTGTATTGGTTGGACTTATACTATTTTGTGTCGGATTATTGATTCACTCGTACTTGCTGGGCGGGGAAATATTGGAATAGGCATGTGAACATACCCAAATACTGGAACCACTCCCTTGGAATTATACTGGAACGACAGCCATCCCACACTTGGTCGAGTGTGCGGTATGCCGTATTACCTACAGCCGTTCACATGTCGATCCGGATATTTTAAAACACACTGTTAGAGTATAGACTTGACTCACCCTGGAACCTTTGATCACCAACTGGACTCACCTTATACCGGACTCATCTTGTACTGGAACCACCTGGTATCAGATTCATGTTGTCTGGATTTACTTGGGTTTTGCACTTGTTTACATTTACTATCTGGACTTATTATGTTACCTTAGTTCAGCTAGATTTATTTTACAGTCTTCATTGCCATCATTCTTCTTTTGTTTTAGTTACTTTACTTTCCTTGTATCTTACTGCTTCTCTATACCACAACCTAAATATAAACTGCCATATTTATCAATAAAACTGTTTATAACTGCTTTATAGTTCTCAGTCATTTACTTGGGATTTCTTGATGAGTTGTACTTGTTCCTGTCCTGACTGGACCTGTTGAAAATTTTACAGATGATTGCCCTGAGGACACATACACTACGTATTATGGACCAGGAGACGGCTTAGCTTCCTTTGGCCCCAATACTCAGGAGTGATCAGGAGTTTAGCTAGTTGTCTTGTTTTACTTTTCATGATTTAGAACTGGAGTTGTATATAAGTTGAGTTTTGTAGTTGAGATTGTCTGAGATTATATTATTTAGTTGTTGGTTTTATTTATATTAATTAGTCTTAGTTATAATCTTCTATGTCATCATATTGTGCTTAGACTGTGATTGAGATTACATTATATCAATGCTTGTCCTCCGTTCGAAGTTGAGATTTTGACAAGTACATTATATAATTGTGTGAGTTGTTGGTTAGATAGTGACATAGAACAGCGTTCTACCGCTGATACTGCGGCGTAGGCTGGGCGTTGTTACGCACTCGTACCCTCACAGTGGTTGCGGATCGTGACACAGGCCTAGATTACAATCACTCAAGCTCACTCATCTCACATTTACAAGTCACTCAGCTCTCTCTCATCTCTTAATACATGTCTTGAACCAGCGGATGCTTCGGAAGACGATGCCCATACATTATGTCCCATATAAGTCCTGACTCCATGTGGCCGTACGCTTCGAATCGCCAAGGAACTCCGTGCCTCGACGCATCCAAGCGAGCTCCGCGCCATGAGCTTATACCTGTGCCTGCACATAAAAACTATGTGGGTGTCAGTACTCAACTGTACTGGTGGAATGAGCTCCTCGCCCACCCATACAAAACCAACACAATTGATTTACTTTGTACAATATAGCCCCTTTATGATTGTCTTTCTACTCTTGCCTTAGGATCAGTTTTAGGACAGACTCCTTGGCCTATTTTGTGTCTGAAGATCATCCCGTGCTTGCAACAACAACGTTAACCTATCAAGTCATGTTTGCCCTTCGGCATATAATCAAAGATGCAATTACACGCTAGTACCCAATTCCTCGTGACCGTGCTACAAATCCATCATACCGTGCCTCGTAACTTAATGTGACTTAACCATATCGCCGCCTCGCGGCCCTTGCTACTTTGATCACCAACAGACCCAATAAAGACTTGTGGACTAAGTGTCACTCGACCGACTTTGTCTTGCGATATTTTCTGACTTAAACTCAAGACGACTCAATCAAGCTTATGCAACTTATATGCCAAAAAATTAAGACTCGACGCCATATCTCGTGCCGAAGCACGGTGTCTACGTTGCAGCCAAATCTTAGGCCCAAATGTTATCTTTTATTCGTGCACCTATTCAACTCGACTCAATCCAAATGCACACCGGCGGATTGTCACCATGCCGACCCATCTATATGAAAGGTCACTAGCATCACAAGCTATCATGGACGTATCGTTTTGTTAATAGGGGTCCTTTCAATGCAAGTAGCTGGCTCCGTTGCAAGTCCCCGCTTAACCTGTGCTAAAACCTTATACACGACTATATCCTATTTTCTCCTAGGCCGAGTCGGTCCTGTGGCCCCGGGTTGCCACTCGAGGAACCATCGCCCTTGTCGACAAGTTGTCCATGACCATGCAAAACTCGATTCAAACTGACGTCTCACACAGCCATCTTTCTTTCAGTATTACTATCTCTTTCAAAACCAAGTTCAAGACTTCTATCCTTGAGACCCCTCGACAACCCACGGTCGAGAGCATTCTTTCTTGATGCCCTATCCTTTTTACTCAACTTAGAAATGACTATTTGATAGCACATTTTTCCATAACTTACTTTGTATCAACCGTGGCTCGTGCCTTAATCACTAATTCGTGCATCGTGCCTTAAACCGACTTACGATTCGTGCGACACTATCGTCCAACTCATACTCCATATGACTAGCTTTGAGACAGTAGAACTTCGTGGCTATACCCAGCCATAGAACTCATGGGACCGGGCTTGCTACTACTCCGATAGCCTAACATAACTTTTCCTAACTCACTCGCACAACGACTCGACGAGCAACGCTGCGTCAAGCCTCGTATCGCAAAAACATGCCGCACATTGTGTCTGACTTTGAATGACCAAGTAATCTGGGTACCTAGACTTATGTCACCATCCGTTCAACGCAACTTAACTCATGGGCAAACCAAGGAGATGCCAAGCCTTGGACAATGGGTATGAAGCATTCATGCGGGCGACGCTTATGACTTAGGCTAAGTTCATAACTTGGCCTACTCAACCAACTTTCCATCTTCCAAGCCACGAGACAAAGGATCGAGTGTCATTTTTAAAGCACGCCGTACACCAACTCTAAGCCGACCGTTAGACCTTTCCATATTCTAACTCAATTCAACCTGTCGTGATTATTCCCTTATCTATGTGGATTCGTCTCTTTTATTATCAAGCCTATTTGTGCAAGTTGAAAACATATAATTTATTATGTGAAGGCAAAGATGAGATGAGTTCACCGAAACTACCCCACCGGAGACAGCGGTCACCTCGACCAAGCGGGCCTTCGAACAGCCGTTGCAAGGCTAAGTCTGAACGCCGTTGGCGTTCCGATTCCTCCGATTGACTTAATAGGATGGGGCACTACAACACATCCCGGATGGAGGGGTCAAAAACAAATGTCCTGGTACCACCACCTATAACAACAACAATGACGACACCTCCAATAACCAGGACAATAATGGCAAATAGGCCCTGGTCGTCGGTACGACCAAGAAGCCTGAACAAAAGCAGGCAGAAGTTCAGTGGCCCCAGGTTAATTACTCATTCGAAGATAGTCATGTCAAGACTATCTTCGACATGTTCTTGTAAGGGAACATGATCCAACATCCACCAAGGTGCGAGCCCCGAGCGGCAGAGATGGAGGACCCAAAATACTGCTATTTCCATCGTTATGTTCATTATGCTACTCATGACTGCTTTCAATTAAAACGGTACATCTAGAATCTTATTGAGTCCAAAGCACTGTGACTAGACTTTGAAGAGGTTACTGTGGCGGCGAATATGGTGTTAATTCAGTTCGACAACTTTTCTCCAACAAGTACTCAAGACGGGATAATACCTATCCCCTGGGCAATAATAGAAGTTACTAATCCTCCCCCCATCCGGGACGAGACGACTGACTTGGTATCTCTCACCACATCACGAAGAGATACCATATGAGTGCACCCAGACTTGGTGCCCGAAGTTACCCAGGCGACGTCATCTCCAGCCAACAAAAAAATGGGCAGGAAGTCCAGATCCTGCCACACAATTTCAACTGAAGCTGAGGAAGCGAAGGCTGTTGTTACCCGGTCTGGGACACAAGTCCACCCCACTTCGGGTAATTCAGTTGAAGACCCTCAACCGGTAACGCTGCCCATTACTGATATTTCGGGGCTATCTCAGCCTCCAACGGCAGATAGGACCAAGTCGAAGGAAACTCGCTTCGACAGGTCATTCCGTAAAGATGCACCTCAAGGGTTGGAGAGACCTTACAACTTTGATATATTAGCACAATTGGCTAATACGCGGGCAAAGTTGTCGTTATACGAGCTCCTAAGGTTCTCCAAGGATTTTCTTGTCGCATTGAGCGAAGCGCTCCAGAATGCTGACGCTTACTTAGCCCAGGTCAAACCTACAGGGGAAGACTCGTCGGCAGATCTCCAGGGCAGCAACAATGTGGATACAATGTCCAACATCGTATTCACTCCACAGGACATGGTGATCAAAACCAACATGCATGATCGCCCCTTGTACTATAATGGGTACATAGGCGACATCAAGGTGGATCGGATGCACATCGATCCTGGATCGTCAATAAGCATCATCCCAAAAAGCTTGCTTCAAGTCCTCGGCATCCCTATGCACCGGCTAACGGCGACCAACACCGCCATTAGCGGTTTCAAATCAGGAAGGATCTATCCCTTAGGAAAAATTCGATTAAGATGTCAGATCGGTGACCTAAGGACAGAGGTTACCTGCTACGTCATAGATGTAGACACACCCTAAAACATCCTCTTGAGGCGTCAGTGGACACATGACTATATGATTGTGCCATCCACCCTCCACCAGTGCCTCAAGTATGTCAGTAAGCACGGCTTCGTGAGGACTGAATTCGCCGACATCGATCCCTTCAAAGGGGTTGAGTCCAATTATTCTTCGGAGGCTTGTCTATATGACAAATCTAAGAAATATATAACTGACGAACTGGAGGCCACCACAGGACCAGAGGGACCCTTGAGAATTCGTCTCCAGGCCCGTAAATCGGGCAAAGCCGTAACCCTTGTCGCAATTTTGCATAAAGAGGTTCCCAGTTCCTCCGCTCCAGCTGCATAGTTGGAACCGATTGTCATTCGACTCCCAAAGCCAAGAGCCAAAGCCCGTCATAGGGCCGATGGTGATCCGATTCCCAAGATCCAGTCAAAAATAATCGGAAGACATGAAGTCCCTTGCCTAGCCGATGGTTATCCGTCTTCCCAAAATGAGCTAACAACTAAGTGTCGACCCGACACCCTCAGGCAAGCCAATGCCACAAGCTGAACCCATGGTGATCAAGTTGCCCAGGATAGCGTCCCTACCTCCGATCATGCAGGGAGTAGCTGAAGAGGATGCAGAACTAGCAAATAGGGGTACAACTCGGGCGGGCTCAACCCGAGCCCGATCGGGTAAACCCGCCAATGGCTTGGGTTAGGGTTGAAGATACTTGGGCTTGGGGCTGGGTTCGGATTAAAATATTTGAAACCGATCAAAAATCGGGTTGGGCTAGGGTTCATGTGTCGGGTTACCCAAAGAACCCGAAACCCGACATACATATAATTTTTTATACATATTTATGTATAAAATATTTCATACTTTTTAAATAAAAAATTTATATCCTAAATTTCTCAACCCAAACTCTTCGACTCATTCTAAATCTCATGTTAGTTTGTATTTTGTAATGATTGATGCTTAATTGCTATTTGACTGTGTTTAATATTAATTTTGTTTGAAACTATTTTAATTACCATATTAGAGTCTGGTAAACCCGATGAACCCGACCCAACCCGGGTTTCCTCCGGGCCGGTCTTGAGCTTCATATGTTGAACCCGAGGCCGGGTTGGGCTCGGGCTCGGACTAGGCTTATCATTCATCAGGTTGGGCTCGGGTTGAACTCAAACCCGACCCAACCTGCCCGAGTTGCACCCCTACTAGCAAAGTATCTGGTTGCAAAGGTGGATAGTCCCTCTCCTGATGATGTAATCCCTGTGGACAAAATTCCTTATTTAATCAATAAGAGGCTTCCATTGAACTATCCTGAGTGTAATAAACTCAATCTGATGTATACTTTAGGACTCGGTCGGGACATTAACCTGCACACACAGGTGACAACCGTCCATACCGTATACCGACTTGCTCCCATTAAAGATGTCTACTTCCTAGTCCCAGGCAGAAGAGAAGGGGATCACACGATCATCTTTGGCGGAAAAGAAGGTCCTCAACCCTTCATGCCTCAAGAGTTTGATCTCGAACCCGATACTGGGAGATTACCGCTCTACCTGTATAGTCCTCAGGCCAAGTACTTCATGCAAAAGCAGGGGTACGACATAGAGGCTACCCCAGGCCTGAATTACGGCAGCGATCGGTGATCGCCTCTGTAGCTGTCAACTCCGTCTGAGAAACCTCGAGATTATTATGGCAAATTCCTAAAGACATGCTGGTACTCCTTCATATCCACAAATCTTTAAAACTATCGAGTTATGTACACCAAGTACCTCTGAACTCACACTCTATCACATCTTCCTAAGTGGTGAGTCATGTACGATGATACCTCTGAGCTCATACTCTATCGTATCTCCCTGAGTGGTGAGTCATGTACGATTATACCTGTGAACTTCCAATCTAATGCTTCACCTCATAGGAGTCTGCCCAGTTTATCATTATCTCTGAGCAGACTTCCTGGTCCTGATTATCATGTGTCACGTCCATATTACCTTTGGTATCGATAATCTTCCGACTTAACACCTGTACCCAACCCGGGATAAAAGACATGGTGTTAAGACTACAAAACCTATCACGTTCATATTACCTTTGTTGGTTTTGTCTCAAAATCTATTACTCGTACCACCAGTACGCAGAAGAGTAATAGGTCTACTAAAGATTATTCTTGATTATCGTGTATCATATCCATATTACCTCTGATATCGATAGTATCTTGACTTAATTAACACCTGTACCCAACTCGGGATAAAAGACATGGTGTTAAGACCACAAAACCTATCACATCCATATTACCTCTGTTAGGTTTTGTGTCAAAATCCATTCCACCAAAGATTATGCCAGATTATCGTGTGTCACGTCCATATTACCTCTGATACCGATAGTCTTCCGACTTAACACCTGTACCCAACCCGGGATAAAAGACGCGGTGTTAAGACCACAAAACCTACCACGTCCATATTACCTCTGTTAGGTTTTATTTCAAATCAGTTACCCGTAACGCCAGTGCGCAGAAGGGTAATAGGTCTACAAAATTATCCTAATCTATTACTCGCACCATTGGTGTACCAAAGAGTAGTAGGTACACAAAATATCATTCAAATCTATTTGCTCGTATTTTCAGAAGCACCAAAGGACAATAGGTCCACAAAAAGTCCCCTAGTGGGATGTCCTTTATCAAACACAAATGCTGTATTAGGCGCTCTAGTACAAGCACCACCAATACTACCAACAAAGAATGGAGCAAATGCATTCTGTTTATTCAAAATCAGTTACATTCGTTACATCTCCAAAAAAAGGGCGAAAGAAAAGGCTGCTACTCATCAGCAACGCACAGTTTGGCAAGAATGTCTTCCAACTGTGCAGCTGAGCGCTCAATTCTTAGTCTGGCTAGGCATTTAGCTTCCTGGGTTAGCTTTTCATCATCCTCAAGATGTGCATGAACCATCCATTTTTTCTCTAATTTCTTCAGTGTACCCTTTAGAGCGCCAGAAGCTCTTGTGACCTCATCAGTCTCCTTGCAGATCTTCTCTCTCACTTGACGAGTGGCTTGGAGCTCAGTCTCCAGAGATGTCAGCCGAGCCTTGAGCTGGAGAAGCTGCTCGTTCATTTCGGTTATAGCACGAATGTTGGTCTCCTCACGAGTCAAGCAAATATCTCCTTCTCGGCTCAATTTGTCATATTTAAGAGACAGCTTATGGAGGTCCTTCTCCAAGGTGGGCTTAGTCGTCTCCTGTACAGCCTTCACCTTTTTCACGACCTTTAGAAGGAAAGCACGCTCTTCCTGTACAGCCTTCACCTTTTCCATGACCTTTAGAAGGAAAGCACGCTCTTCCTCTACTGCAGCAGTCACGTCCACTTGTCGTAATTTTTGCAACTGGATTAGGCACTGATTAGCCTCTACTAGCTTATGCTCCATAAGGATGACCGCCCCCTCTTCACCCGGAAGCATCTTCAATAGGTTGATCTGGCCTTGGGCGCAGTGCCGGGCCATGGCAAATGAAGTCCCTCTCCTTGAAGTAGCTTTAACCCCTCGTTTCAGATGACTGTAGAAGCTCTCGACTATATCCCTTGATGAGTCGTCGAGATTCAATCTCCGGGGAAGAGGCAGCTTCAATCGACCCTGTATCCACCAATGCTGGTACAGGAACCACCGCCTCTACCATCTGCACTTCTGGTATAAGCAGCTCTGAACTCGGCTCAGCAGAGGTTTTTTTAATTTAAAGGAGAGAAGGTTCACTTCTTCTCTTCGGTAAGAGGTCCTCTCCGACGTATTCCACTATCTCCTCCTCCGCAACTATGTCCACCAATGGCAATAAAGGAACACTGCCTATAGATCCAGAATAATCGACAATCAGCTTGACTCGAAGGATATGAAGAAAGAGTAAATGAACCTCCTCGTCGGTAAGAATATGACATGGCTTACCAGAGGAGGGCGGTAGAGACCGCGGCTCGCTCTGGACAGTCATAACTCCTCCTATTACCCTCATATCCTCCTCAACAGCAATATCCGAATCACCTGCACCTACCACTCTGGCCCCGATCGACCCAAAAAGAAATATAGCTGGGTCAGTTGCGACCAACTGAGACCCTCAGCCTCGATATTTGGTACTGTAAGGCTTGCACCTTCTTCGACCAGGGTGTCCGTCACTGGAGGGATCTCGAAAGCAGTATCGGACTCCAGAAGGTTTACGTCTTCTAAAGCCTGCACAAAGGAAAAAGATAGGAACAATAAAATAAATTCCTAAAAGTGGCATGGTAGTCGGTCAAAATAAAATTTACCTCTTGGAGGGTTTCGACGTCACTGCCCTCTTGTACAATGTCAGATCCTCGATTCCTAAACGCAACCCATTTCAGAGAACGAGGCATATCAGCAATAGGGAGTCTACGCTTACTTCGCTTATGTGGAGGACTCGGCACAGGAGAAGGCAAGCGCGTCATCGAAGTACTTACAGGAAGTGACAGGACATTGTACTCGTCCTCCTCTTCTGTATCAATAGAATCGCAGTCAGACACTTCAATAGCTTTCGCCTTCCTTGCCCTGTTCCCCTTTTTGGGTTCCTCGCGTTTCTTCGCCAACTTAGTACCGGTTATGAAACTGGTAGTTATGTCAAAGTCGTGGGGAGGCCCATTCACGGAGATATGGCGAAGGGCCACCTTGTACGAGATACGCACTGAGCCCCCGGTATTAGGTAAAGAAAAGCTGGTTCGTGTGTGGATGGTAATGTAGTAATGCCAGGCCCGGATGTCATCCAGGACGCTGCCCTCATAACCCAAGCAGGGACTCGGGTTGTCCAAAAATAACTGGCGTTACCCAAATTACCATGAATATCGGCTGGTTAAGTAAGGTTCCAAGAAAACAATGTTACGATTGCGATACACCAGATGTGCAGGACAGATATTCTGCAACCAACAGAACATCTTCTCGGATAGGATATGGGGCGCAACACCGCTATCAAGATAAGGAAGCCCCATTTCCTCATCGAGAAAAGATGGGACCGACACAAAAAAGGAATAGCTGTCAACCCGAGCAAGCACAACATGGCAGTCGAGCATAGTTGAACATGTTCAAGGCATATCATGGTACTGATAGATGAACGCATCGTTGACCGTCGCATTCCCCTCAGGGCCAGGTCGCATTAGAGAGGGGCAGTGCATTAGCAGCCACCCCATCAGATAGTGGTAGGGCAGCTCGATTCCGTTGAAATCCTTTATAACATCACGAGCTATGGTTCTCGCCATAAAGGTATGAAGGCCCCGATGGATGCTGTACACCATGGCTAGAAGTAGAGCTAGCCTGCCTTCGAAGACTAATTTGATAGCAGGGAGGATCAGGTTGCGACTGATTCTCTCAATAGAACCAGAACCCCTAAAGATAACACAGATCTTCAACCATATCATCAAGAACCTAGCCAAGATGGCCTTGTCAGACAAGAGTTGTGTATCTTGATAGAAGTAGCTGAATGTGTCGAATTGGCTTTCGAATCTATCACCAGAAGCTTTGGTCCTCTTGGCGCTTTGTACTTGAGCATCCACCCATGCTTGAGTTTGAGGTCTATCAGAGAAAACCCAGCCTGAGGCCGCTAGATCGAACAGGTAACTGATCCAAGCCTTGGTATCGGAAAGGGTCCCCTCAGAGCTTTCATCATTTTTCTTCGATATTTGCTGACAATTGCTATGATGACATAACACCTCCCGGTAAATGGCAATGAACCCCGGGAACCGCTGCTCTAAAACCTCAAACTCCTCATCCATAGGAGTGTACTCCTCATAAGCTTCGGCTCCCCAAGGCAACTTGGAGACGTCATGCATTACATGGAGAGCTAGCCCTATCTCCCCAGTAGACGTAAAAAAGGTCTCCGTACGACGGTTGTACATATCGAGGAGTGCTATAAACAGCCTCGTGTTCTTAGGAAGACCGTAGCAGGTGCCCCTTATGGCATTGTAGAGGCCGAGCTGACGTAAAATATCCTCATACTGCGATGAAATTCAAAGTGTCAAGTTGACCCACGGAGGAGAACGATACACGCAATTCGGCAGCGACAGTCTAACCGTAGGATATGATCCTTTGAGAGAAATCTTGTTCAGGAAGGTATCGGCTTCAGAGAACCTGTTATTAGGCCTCAGCTTATTTATAAAACTACCGGGGGCTAGACTGATGACAGAACAACTGACAGACTCCCTGGTCGCGACCGTCGATCGCGTTCGTCTATTATAATAAATATTGCCTACGAAGACTGCCTGCCAGTCCTGAGTTATGGGATCCGTCATTCGCCTGTCGATAGGCACCATGTTAGAACTTGACAGGAAGAATTGGCATTCCATCTGAGGAAGGTGATTCGCTATCCTGCTGGAAATAAAATCCTAGCTCTCAGATAGCTCCAGTATACGGGGGTTCGAGACAGCTATAGCATCTCTAAATAAGAATACACGCTTCAGATGAGTGTCCCCAGTTTCTCGAAATTCAGCATGCTGAGTAAGTAAAAGAATGATTGGTTCCTGATCTCCCTCAACCTGTCTTCAGGTTGATTACGGGTAATCTGAGATGACACACGTTCGACTATCTGGTCAAATCTTACACCCAATACAGATTGGGCATATCCTATCATGAGTTCCCCGGATGGAGCTATGGGCAAGGTTACTATAAAGGACAAAGTGGAAAAGTAGTTAGAAGAAAACAAAGTTCATTTTTCAGCTATGTGGCCTAGCCAAACAGGACCTATGCGGCCTAGTTATGAAGGATGTGCATGCGGCTTAAGAATATGAGGTGCATGCGGCTCAATCGTACAATCCCGTTAGGCAGCACTCATGCGGCTCAATCATGTGGCATATACAGTTCTGTTATACAGTGCTCATGCAACCAATCATGAGGTATTTATGCGGTCTAAGTTATACAGTGCTTATGCGGCCCTGTCAGGAGGCACTCATGCGGCCTAGTTAGGGGGCACTTATGCGGATTAGTCTTGAGTCACTTAGGCGGTTCAGTTATGCAGTATTCATACGGGTCGATCAAGGAATCACTTATGCAGTTAAGTTATGAAATACTTATGTGGCCTGGACAGGGTCAATTATGTAGCGCTCATGCGGCCCAGTCATGAGGCACCCATGTGGGTCAATAACGCTGATACGGCTCAGTGCAAGCGGCACTATCACATAGAACACATTTGGTCTAATGAAATAGGGCATGCATCGATCATGCCTGACGCATAGAGGCAACGCATGACAGGCCGGTGCATAAAATATGCGATATGGACATTCAAAAAAATTAAAGTCGTTGTCTTTCCGTCGTCCTTACCCTTGATAGAGGGTGCACGTCAGAATAAATGAAAGAAGAATCCGCAGCTCTCGTCGGAGAGGCGGCTCCCTTCCCTTTTGCCATGGCTAAACAGAAAGCATGACATGGACAATAAAGACGAGGAAGAAGAAGGTGAAGGAGAAAAATCTCTTCCTCCGAATGACCCATATTTATAAGGTTTTTCGAAAGTGTGCCGTTTCGATTCTCGAGCCCATTAAAGATAATGATGACGTTTGGGGATTTTATCCTTAGTAACCGTCAGCTTTATCTTAAAAAAAGAACCCAAATCAAAAACAAAATCAAGGCATTAAATACAGCAGTGACAGCTGGTAGACAAGATCTTCCTGCGACACAAGATCTACCTGCGGCCCAAAAACGTCCCTGCGGCTCAAAATGACCCTACGACATGATATCTCTCATGATTCAAAGATTTTTTTGTGGCTTGACATATCCATGCTTCTTATTCAAAGTATTCGAAAATTTGTAATTTGAAAACTTTGAAGGGGGTCTTATAGAAGCATGGAAAATATAGGGTTCATTCGGATCACAACTGACTACATGAGTACTCTGGAACAGATTGACCCGCCTAAAGAAGAGCCGTATGACTGACTCAGCATGCCCCCCACGGCCCATCTTTACCAGACTATTTTTTTAGCCATAGAGAGAATAGTTACTTATGCGGCCAAGCTGATCAAGCCTTCTGATAAAGCTGACAAACTCTGCTCTGATAAAGCTGACAAACTCTGGCAAAACTGACAAATCTGACAGCTCTGACAACTCTGACACACCGACAAAAAGAAGATAAGACATGATTAAACTGGGCATTGCCATACAGCCAAACGAACTACGACCCGAGCTACATACGGCTCAATCTATATACTTCATGCGGCCAAGGGTAACTGCAATCTGAACCGCATGAGCTTTATGCGGCCCAGAATATAGAACCTTTGTGGCTCAAAAGTCCCCAAGCTACATGAAGACTAAGGGAGACTGCCGCATGAGTCTTATGCGGTCCAGCATGGCCGAACACTAAAAGGTCAACAAAGTAAAGCTGACGGTTACACCCAGATTCGCTACACCCAGATTTGCCCAGCTACACCCAGATTCGCTACAACAAAATGTCAACAAAATCCATCAGCTGGCAGTCCAAGATCGAGTTTTTGTGTGCTGTGAGAGCCACGTGGCCACGTGGCCCTTTATGCGGCCCAAAAATCTGCTATTGTAGAAAATACTATAAATAGCAAGGTATCACCACCCAGGAAAATAGTTGTCAATCCAAGGCTGGTAACCTACGAAGGGCAATTTCTTCGAGAGCAAGAAGCGTGTCAGATAGTCCAAGGAGTAAGGCAGAGTTGCTACAATTTTTCGAGCCTCTATCGTCACCCCTAGAATCAAAACTAAACAATTATACTTAGATTGTTTCCTAGGCTTTCTCTTGTACAAGTGAGTTTGCAATCAAGTTCAATTCATTTGTAATTTTGTTGTGCTTGACATTTAATGGCAAACAATATATATATATATATATATATATATATATATATATGTATATATATATGACCTTTTAATGGGTACACATGTAAAGAAGGGTATTTCCCATGTATTTGAGGGTCGACCACAAGGTGGTGCCAATGTGGGGTGTAGTCGGCTATATATGGCTGCCCTCTAGTGTCGGGTTAGGTAGATTTTGGGTGATTACACTACATGAAAAATAACATTTCTTGAAGGTTTATTTTTCGATGGTCTTAGAAAACTACCAAAGAAATAGATTACCTTGACGATTTTAGTTTTACGTCAAGAAATGCCTTATTGTATGTAAATTTAGCAATTTTATAGCATAATATTTGACAATTTTAGAGGATCCGTCAAGTGACATCCTTTTATTTAGTGATGGTTCGGTAATAACCGTCAATAATATATGTGCAAAAAATTGGCACGATTATTTCAGCTGTTATTTTAGTAATTTTTTGAAATTTTTATTGTAGAACTATGTTGACGATTGTCATTCAATCCCATTTTATTTATTTTCCGATCCTTTGCTCTTCTTTCTATTTCTTCCTTTATGTCTTCACCAACCGATGGAGAAGGAAAGCCGAAACCAACAAACCACTCTTCATCCTCTTCATTCACTTCCTCATTTTCTTCCTCTTTCTCCTATTTTCTCTTCCACATAGATCCTTTCTTATTCCGAAAACCCTAATATCCAAATCCATCTAATATCATCCTCAAACCCTGACCTTAGATCCATCTGTGGAAGCTATTTTCAAATCAAAGCTCCCAGGGAGCTTGGGTTGACTTCTCATCTATGGTCGACAAGACTGGGGGCACGTCGACGAGAGGGACGGCGAGCATGACTTTCATTAGTGTCGACAAGATCTGTAACGAGCGGATAGGTCTCTACTCCAGTTGAGTTTGGATCAAGACGGTTCGTCACTGGCAGTAGTTGTCGCGAACACGTAGAGGAGGCGATAGCGCATCGGCTTCGAGCTACGACGGAAGATACCGTGGCATCATTCGGTTAACCACTGGTAAGGTCATCTTCTCCGTCGTCTACTCCTCTTCGTGTTCCTCAGCTTCCAGCGTGTCAGCTTCTACGTCGTCTTCCCCTCGCCACTGGATCGGTCCAGATCTGCAACCGAATTCATCTTCCAGGTAAATTCTTTGAACACTATCGCTTCAAAAAGTTTGAATATTAGGCACACTTTGCATATAAAATACTAAACATTAGATTTTTTATCTTTTATTGTTATACCTAGTGGATGGTTGGAACAGAGTTTAAATTTGATTAATTTCTACTTATGTGATGCTAGAAATGGTGGATTATGCATATAAAATATTGTAAAATTAAAATTTTTTAGGTTAATCTACAACAGAGAAAATTAAAACTCTCAAATCCTTATATGTAGATCCAAATGTTTGAACTTTTAAGGAACATTTTGTATATAAATGCTAAAATTGTAAGTTTTTTTTGGGAATTTCGGGGCATACTGTGAGACATAGTGAATGGCTGAAACAAGTAGACAGATTATGGTGTCTCCATTGAAATTTTTTTAAAACGTAGAGGAGTCTGCATAGAAAATGTTAAAGAATTGAATTTTCTTTTTAGTTCAGTTTATTGCAGAGAAAATTAACATTCTAAAATCCTTATATGTAGCTCTAAAAGAGTTCTACTGGTAATCATGTACAATGTGATTTAAATTTTCATTCTTATAGAAAACTAACTTGTAACCACAAAAATTACAAAGTTCTATAGGTTTGATGGACAAATGAACAGAAAATGAGTATGAATCATCAGCAGATAATAGTGGAGGCTTGAAATTGAATTCCTATATCCAATTTCTTTTGTAGACAAGTAGACAGATTATGGTGAATTAATATTTATGTTGAATTTTTTTATTAAAATCTACCTAGTTTGATATAGATAGAAAGCTAATTATGATGAAAATGTGTGTTATAATTGGCAAAGGAACCTGGGATATGAACTATCAAAGACAGCAAGAATGATAAAATTGTAAGTTCTGTTACTTTATTAGCTTGGTGATGCATTAGTATTATATTAGCTTGTAGTAACCCAGTCACGCATGCACATTAGTATATTATTGACCCAACATATGAGTTCTTTGTGACAATGTTAGATAATAGACTACTTTTATGCCATATAAATTATTATTAATTTCTTTCATTGGGAATGCATCAGCTGTGTATGTGAGTTATCCAAATGTTCTTCAATAATAATGTCATTATAACAATATTCCTTTTTATAATACATGTTATAATGGCATATTTCACATTTTAGTAAATCTGCTTGTTGTAGCTTGTTTGTAACACTAAAGGAGAAAATAGACTGGTCCTACAACATAAATTTCTAATATTTGTATCCATCATCCATAAGATATTTTCATCTTGTAATGTGTAAGAGAGTCTTACATAATCTATTTTCATTAGTCTCTTTTTAATCCTACAACTAATAATGTAATATGAGGATCACTCTCGTATTTTGATTGTCAATTTGAAAGTTGACATGGGATTTATTAATCAAAACTTTATGGTTGGTTATCAATTTAACCATGTAGGCATGCACTAGTATAGTTGGAGCTAGAATCAGAAGTGTTCAGCAAAGGAACATTCAAATTACCTAGCACATGACCCTGCTAGAGTGTAGATGTGTATGCAAATATGTATACGCATAATTGTGAATACAATAAGAAAAATCTATAGTCCAATTCTTCAAAGAATGGTTATATTAAATTATTTTCTTTAACATATTATGAGTTTTTCTCTTTTGACTTGTCGCCTTGTGCTTTCTTATCTAGGTCGAAGTTCCAATCTACTTTTGAGTTCCATATTGCAGAGTATATTGAGAACCGGTTCTTTTACCTAATTTTGTAGCACTAATGTTGTTGATATCGCTTTCTTTTACCTACTTATGTTTTAATCAACTACCAACACTTCTAACTCCTATCCAAACATTGAAACTTAAAGATGTAAGCTGTATATGGAGTAAAATGATATTGCATTTATTTTGATCTAGTTGGGCAATTTATAATATTGATACAACAATGTGCCTTACCTAGGTTCGTTCCTTGGTTTTTTAGCCAAAATATTCAGTTTTTCTTTCATCTGTCTAAAATTTTGGTTGTACTATATCATTCTTCTAATGAATTTGGAATTTTTATTTACTATGTAGGCAATTTACCTATTTGTAGTTTTGGCTACATTTTGATTTCATATATTTGTAAATTATAAGATCTGGTGGTTTGGGAATCAGCCACTAGTTTATCTGTTAGCAAATTATGTGGTATGTGGATCAACACAGTGTGTTTTGATAATGAGGGCTTGGGAATCAAATATCAGTTTATCTATTGGCTACAATTTATCTACTTTCTAGTCTTTTGCTATGTTGGTAGTTTTTATATTCTTCATTGTTTCTTTTGTTTGTTCCTAGTTTATGGGTTGATGCAAGGATGATCCATGGAGCAGCAGTTGCATGGTACTTCCTTTCACTTAGTTCCCATTCAATTGAATAAAGTAAAATTGATGAACTATATATAGTGTTTCTTTTGTTGAATTTTTAGGACCAGCTAGAGGCATGGCTTTGACTTGGTATAAAAGTGAAAGTGATTTTATATGCTTACCAATTTGAGAGCCTTTCGCATTTGACGGAGAAACTAGAAGGAAGAAGGAACAGAGTTATAGGGCGAATGAAGTGTAAATTTCTACCATCCTTACCAAATATTACCTTAATTATTCAGAATAATATTTCACAAATCTCATTCCTTTTTGGATTTGCACCTCATATAATGACTCTATTGGTTATAGATGGAAGGCCCAGATGATCAAATAGTCATTCTTAAGTTGCTAATGATCTGATACTTCCAGTCAGCTTAAGCAGGCTTCATCAGTTTTAAATGCTACTCATCCCATATTTATGCAAACATCACAATCCTTGTAGGTCTTCTCCAAGAAAAGGAGTCCAACTATTTGGTACCATAGTAAGGATAACATAATACAAAATAAAACAATAAAATAAATACAAAAAATAAAAGAACTAGATCATGTCACACAAGGCAAGGCCATGCAATGCAACCTATAACACGAACAACTATGAGAAACCTTGATCAAGAATAACACGACTACAACCAAGTGCAATTGAAATACCGTATTGAGTATATGGTCGGCTGGGGTAATCTAACACATCCGAAGATGGCTATTAACGATAGGAGTACGATACTACATACGTGAGTGTTTGTTAGCTATTTATGATATGTACGATAGCAACTGGGTGTGACCACATACCTACTTGGCATTTCCTTTTTTCTCCAGAGATATAAGTCGTGATCAGTAAACATGTTACAAGTCATGAGCAATATAAGATAAGCAAGTCACAAGTCATGTACGATAAACAAGTCATGAGTCATGTACGATAAGCAAATCACAATCATGACCTTGAATAATAAATAGGAATGACGATCAAGAAACACGATCATGATCTAGAAACACAATCATGTGTCGAATCGTATCGTAATATGAGACATGACATGATGACAAGAAAATATTACAATTATAATGTATCAAAAAAATATAAGTAAGGAGTGTACTTATCTCAGGTCCAATAGTTGACTTGGTGCCTAATCCAGAAACATATCATAAATAAATACTCATGAATATCATCTTAAAACTATTTAAGTCCTAGAAATTCCCAAAAGAACTTCTTACTACTATTTCTAATCCCAACCCTACTATTAAACCATGGCCTAAGCCCAAATTCTTAATCAAAGTATTAAATGCCCAAACTCTTTACTAAACCCACAGCCACACTGTATTTCTTATTCTCTCTACTTTTTATTCTATCAGCCCATACTGGCTTGGCCCAAAAGCCCAAGTTACTTATACACTAGCGCTCAATTAAATTAAACCATAATAGATATTTTTCCTTCTCTGTCTAACTCAGTCCAAAAAATATATCCGGCCCAAAGTTATCTAACATTAACCTAATCCTCTCTATCCTTCTCTCTCTAATCAAATGTGCAAACAAAGCTGCCCACTATGCAACCTAACATTTACTTCTCACCTTTTGTCTCTCTTTTTCTCTCTCACTTACACTGCTCACAAATGAGCCTCTCTAAAGAAGCAACCCTAGCAAATTAACTAAAAAAGAGGAGAAGAAGAAGAACAAAGATAAAGAAGAGGGCAGAAGAGCTCACTTGATGTCAACGTCGGAGGCAATGGTCACGGTTAGCGGAGCAGTGATAGAGGCGGTGAGCTGATGTTTCTTCCCGAGGAGCGTCAGGGAGTCGACAGGAAGGCGGAGGCTCAAGGATCGGATGGAGGACTCAAGGCTCCACCCGTCGAGGGTCTCGACCGGGGTAGAGTCGTCGGATAGTGACAGAGAGTCTATGTAGAGGTGGCGCTCGATCGAAGTTCTATGGCGGCGGATCCTACGACGTCGTCCCGATCTAGAGTTGGAGGGGCCCCGGCCGGATGTGGTAGAGGAGCAGATGGAAAAGAAGGGCGGCAATGAAAATGATGATGATTTGGTGCTTTGCTCGACAGTGAGGAAGAGCAGAGCAAGGCACTTGTACAGGAGTCCGGTGGTGGTGAACGGTGGCAGAGAAGTCCGACGAGGAGACGCCCAAATTTGGACTCGCTCGTTGGAGAAGATCTATGGCCAGCAAAGCACAGATGTGTCCGAGACTGGACACGACAACGGCTACTCTAAGGCTTGACTGCGGCCACAGCAATGGTGGAGTCCGGACACGACAGAGGCAGGAAAGAGCTATGGTTTGGTTACACTGTGTATCTTGTTAACAGTAGGACACAAAGAGCCGACTAGGGTTTCTGTGATCCATTAAATCGTGCCCTGTGGGTACTAAGAGCAGGAAATATGATGTGGGATGGAACTATAACTGTGTCCTAGTTATGGACACAAGGACTGGGTTTGGGGATTGAAGGTAGAATTTGGCGCGTGTGTGTTCTCGGGGTCAACCCGGGCATACGGAGAAGATGACACAGATAATAATAAAGAACTAACAAATGGGTGATTAATGCTAATGACGATTAGGAATATTTATAGGGAATAAAACTTTCATCCCAAACAAAATTAACTTGATAATTAGTCACATGACTAATTAATAAAGCCTTATGCCTAAAAAAATTCTAGAAACTTCTGTAGAACGGTTGAGCACCTTTTGAGGAGGGTGAATAGAGTATACGTGCAGCAAAAATAATCACCTCTTTAAAAAATTAGCAATTATAAACTATCATAGTTATAAAAGATAGTAAATAAATATAGTAAGCGAGAGATAGAAAATCAAACTCAGTGAATACCGTGATGTATACTGGTTTCCCTCAGAGAGGACTAGTCCAATCACGAGTACTCTTGTTTTCTATTAATTTACTATTCACAAGCTAAATAAGAGCTTATCGTCTATTTACAATACCGTGCCTTGGTGACGAGTGCACAACCGACTACCAGAAACTGATTTCGAAGACTAGAACATTTTTTGAAAGATACCTCTGATATAACTCTTCAGTACCAAAACTCTAGACCGAATAGAACTGTACTGGCGTTGGCTAAGAGTGACATAGGCGAGATTTGAAAGCTTTAGAGCGCTGGAAAAACACTTTAGAATAGATAGACAAGTTTGAATGAGTGGATTTAGAAATATGAAAATCCTTCTCTATTTATAGTATTTTTGGAAACCGAACTCTGGCAGTGTTTGGATGCTAGAATATCGTATAAGAAAGTTGCTAGCAAATTTGGTGGGAACAAAAATTCAAATTACCCTGATCGAACTCAATCAAAGTTGTAACACCCCTATCCCAAATACTTAGGACTAAGTACGTTGACATGCCAGCTGCATACATATAAAGTATACTCCAATATATGGAATCGTCATATGGATACAAGCTACAAAATGCAGTAAACCATGACAACTAAATATCGTCCACAAAGGTAAAAGGATAATAAAATAAATCAACTATAAATTATTATTTATACAAGTTTGTTGGGCGGAGACAAATCTACTGCCAACTAAGTTAAATGAGAAATACATATGAAGGGTAGAATCTGTAAAATTAAGAAGAATGTGTTGACCCAAACTGGATCACAGTCAACCAAATATTGACAATATGATACTTGTCATAATTCAAGATGACACATCAAGACAGAACTCAGTGCTAAACGGACGTCGTCTCTCTCCTACAGCGTACTCATTTTTAGAATCTGTACTATTTTACATTTATTGAGTCTAGCTAAATGTAAACTGAGTAGCACTGGATATTCTTGGCTTTAAACCTTATTCCCAAACAAACTCACAGCTCCACTCAACCGAAAGCCAAATCAGCCCAACAAGCCCAACTGTCTTTGAATATTCTGTCCCCATGGAGACAGAGTTCGGGCCGAACTCTGCCTCCACACAGAGTTCAGGCCAAAATCTGTCCTCTAATTTTTAGGACCTAATTTATAGGGACTGCGAGATGTTAGTTGTCCAACGGCCAAAATTTTGAATTCATGACACAAAATTCAGGCTGAATTCTGTCATGCCCCGATCCCACTAGGGTCATCCGTCTTGCCTGGATCCCTGTGGAATCGATCGTCCTCGCTAAGGCGTGATGGCATGCAAGCCTAAGTTGCGCTTGCACGAGGCCATGTACCTGCACAAAATAACTAGTCAAGCCAAAGACACGCACTCACCCATTTTATTGCATAAAACTAAATATTTGGACACAGAGATTTGAAATAGAAATACTTCTTTTATTAAAAAAGTTGATAGAAATACAAGTATAAAGCTTTGCAACTCAGATTTGCCTTATCTTGGCTACATGATTTCTCTTTGAAACTCTCTTTTGAAAATAGTCACAATGCCCATACATGATATCCCTTTATAACATGCTTGAAAACTAAAGATACCTTCAATGAGAAAAGAAACTTACAACTTAGACTTGAAATGAAAAGAAGCTTCGAGGCAATCCGCAGCTCTACTGGGCTATACGAGATTTAGTGCCTTAGTTGAAATCCCCCTGTCTCCTTTGCTTTCTGAAAAGGATGCCCACAACGTGGGTCAGCATACATCATGTACTGGCAAGCAACTTTTGGCAACACTCGTAAATCTCTGCACTAAATCAACATGTGGAGCTAACATTTTACTAGTGATCTTTCTACTTGTCTAGGTTCTTTTTAACAATTCATAAGAAGCATAGCAGTAGAAAGCACTTGTATAATAAATCTTACCATCGCCGGCAGTCATCCGTGTACAAGACAGGTTAGCACAATTTGCATATGATATAAAGGTATACTGCTGAATTATGCATATTTTGTTAGGTTGCAATGCACTCTGATTTCATAAATGCACCTAACTACATGTTGGTCCACGGGTCATTCTCCGTGATTAGTCGTTGTGACTCTTGGGTTCATCTCGTCGCTAAGGACACTCTATACACCCCTTGGTTTCTTTATCGCAGGGCATTACTCTAATCCCCCTAGGCCGAGCAGCTCAGGTGCCCCCAAACTGGTCGTGAGGATTGGCCCTGTGTACACAAGTTGTCCGAGACCAAATGCATGAATGCACTCTATCAAATAAATCTCTAGTATGACAATATATGCAACTCTCTGTATTTTCGTCTTACTCTTTGTTTTCTATACGGCAAGCCGTATCATCTCTGTCATATGACTTTTAATAACATTTACATCAATCTCTTACAGCAGAATAAGAACTTGTAATCATTCATATCAAGCACGAGTAAGGCAACTCTTCTTTGTTTAGCATCTAAGTTCAATTCTTTGTTTCTTATCTTTTGTTGGTTTGGTATCATTGATCAGCGGAACACAACAAAAGAGTGGACTAGAGATCATTTTATTAGGGCGTACAGATCAATGTCTGTTCGGTTGAACCAACTCACCAAGATGAATCTTAGTTGAGAGAAGGAGAGACTTCGCACGCCGTTCACGTCCTATGTATGTCTATGCATCCTCCTGCATAGGCACCAACATCTGATTAGCATACTTTGGTCTCTTTCTCTCCAGATTCGGAATAAATGCGATATGTGATGAAAGCGAACAATGAAAACCAATCATTGAAAACCAACTCGAAAACACATTCATTAAAACCAAGTAGCGAAAGAAAACATCCAACAAAACTCTTGGATTTATTTTAATAGAAGCCAATCCATCAATTGGAAAGGTTCATTGCATTTCATCCATGATCAATCGATACCGGCAAAGGTTTCCCCAAATACTCAGTTCGAGACTGAGTCAGCAAGCCGTAGGTATTACATAGTGGACCACGAGGAGCGGGGCACTACACAATAACCCACTGAGAAAAAGTTTTTTCCTCAAAACTTAAGATACAAACTCACCTCCACTAGAATTGCCATTTTTTCAAGTAGGGAGGCGAGGCTATAGACACGCGCGGTCGCAGTATTAGCATTCCGTAACTACTGATTGTGCAGATTATCTCGGAGCGGCGGTAGGTCTGGCAGCGGCCCATGCTTCTCTACATCATCTCTGTTTCATGCCGTATGTCTCTTCTTTGGATAATCTATGAAGCTATGGCCTTTCTGACCACAGTTGAAGCATTCCCTGTTGAGGAAACGACAATGTTCTCTGCCATGGCCCAGGCGGCCACAGAAAGTGCATTCAATCTTGTTGTGAGGTTCCCCCTCTATCTTCTTCTCTCTATCTTGGTATCTTTTTGTAGATGGATTACGACTGCACTGAATATTAGCTGACGCCTTCCTCAGGCTAAATTGTTCCACTTGTAGCACTGTCTCAAAGGCCTGAGGATATGTCCCACATTCTCGATTTAGTACACTCAGCTGAATATTATCGTTCAGACCTTCAACGAAGCAATTTATGAGGGCCTGCTCTGTTGGTAGCATAACAGCAGCAAAATTGGCCAGCTTAGCAAATTCAGATTCATAATCTTCCACGGACATGCTTTTTTACTTTAAAGTGACGAAGTCATTCTCCATCTTCTGGCTGATTGAAGAAGGGAGATACTGTTCCAGAAATGCTTTCTTGAACAAGGCCCATGAGATCATTCCATTTCCAGTTGTTGCGAGCAGCGCCGGCTTCTTCGCCTTCCACCAATCCTTTGCCCACAGTCGTAGAAGCAGAACGGCACAAACTACCTTCTTGCTACTCGAAACTCCTACAAACGCGAATAGACTCTCCATTTTATCAATCGAGTCCATCACCTTATCGGGTGATGTCCTGCCTTCAAATTCCGAAGGTTTTGCGTCTAAGAAGTCCTTTGGCCTAAAGGAAGTGTGCCTTTGTGCCGGCTGGGGCTCGTCACCCTCTACGGGCTCAATCTCGAGCGTTCTCGTTGGTTTAGTCACTGCGGTGGTATCTCGATTTATCGCAAGTGCCGTGACAAGTTGGATCAAGTAGTCCAACTGTTTCTGTTGGGCCTGAATTTGGGCCAGTTGTATTTGGCCACGTTTCTCATTGTCTTGCCGTTGTAGTTCCAACAATGTCAAGATCCGTTCAATCGGATCGGTCGAGGAAGTTGGTCGAGTAGGGGCCATTTCTCTACAAAAGAGTATAACTTCTGTCGGTCCCATAAAATATTATGGACTTATTGTATGGGGCATTGGTTTTCATAACTCAAAATCGAGACTCTTTTGAAACCATCAAAATACTTTATATGCTTTTTCGAAAATGACATTTACAAGAGGCCAAGGACGTAAAGCCGTGCTCTGATACCACTTTGTCACGCCCCGATCCCGCTAGGGTCGTCCGTCTTGCCTGGATCCCTATGGGATCGATCGTCCTCGCTAAGGCGTGATGCCGTGCAAGCCTAAGTTGCGCTTGCACAAGGCCATGTACCTGTACAAAACAACTAGTCAAGTAAAACACACACACGCACCCATTTTATTGCAGAAAACCAAATATTTGGACACAGAGATTTCAAATGGAAATACTTCTTTTATTGATAAACTTGATAGGAATACAAGTACAAAGCTTTGCAACTCAGATTTGTCTTATCTTGGCTACATGATTTCTCTTTGAAACTCTCTTTTAAAAATAGTCACAATGCCTATACATGATATCCCTTTCTTACATGCTTGAAAAGTAAAAACACCTTCAATAGGAAAAAAACTTGCAACTTGGACTAGAAATGAAAAGAAGCTTCGAGGCAATCCGCAGCTCTACTGGGCTAGACGAGCTTTAGTGCCTCAGTTGAAATTCCCCTTTGCTTTCTGAAAAAGATGCCCACAACGTGGGTCAACACAAATCATGTACTGGCGATCGACTTTTGGCCGAACTCGCAAATCTCTGCAGTAAATCAACATGTGGAGCTAACATTTTACTAGTGATCTTTCTACTTGTATAGGTTCTTTTTAACAATTCACAAGAAACATAGCAGTAGAAGGCACTTGTATAATAAATCTTACCATCGCCGACAGTCATCCCTGCACAAGATAGGTTAGCACAATTTGCATATGATATAAAGGCATACTGTTGAATTCTACATCTTTTGTTAGGTTGCAATGCACTCTGATTTCATAAATGCACCTAACTACATGTTGGTCCACGGGTCATTCTCCGTGATTAGCCGCTGTGACTTTTGGGTTCAGCTCGTCGCTAAGGACACTCTATACACCCCTTGGTTTCTTTATTGCAGGGCGTTACTCTAATCCCCCTAGGTCGAGCAGCTCAGGTGCCTCCAACCTAGTCGTGGGATTGGCCCTGTGTACACAAGTTGTCCGAGACCAAATGCATGAATGTACTCTATCAAATAAATCTCTAGTATGACAACATATGCAACTCTCTGTATTTCCATCTTACTCTTTGTTCTCTATACGGCAAGCCGTATCATCTCTGTCATATGACTTTTAGCAACATTTACATCAATCTCTTGCAGCAGAATAAGAACTTGTAATCATTCATATCAAGCACGAGTAAGGCAACTCTTCTTTGATTAGCATCTAAGTTCAATTCATTGTTTCTTATCTTTTGTTGGTTTGGTATCGTTGATTAGCAGAACACAACAAAAGAGTGGACTAGAGATCATTTTATTAGGGCATACAGATCAATGTCTATTCGGTTGAAGCAACTCACCAAGATAAATCTTAGTTGAGAGAAGGAGGGACTTCACGCGCCGTTCCCATCCTATGTATGTCTATGCGTCCCCTGGCATAGGCACCAACATCTGATTAGCATACTTTGGTCTCTTTCTCTCCTGATTCGGAATGAATGCGATATGCGATGAAAGCGAACAATGAAAACCAATCATCGAAAACCAACTCGAAAATGCATTCACCAAAACCAAGCAGCGAAAGAAACCATCAAACAAAACCCTTGAATTCATTTCAATAGAAGCCAATCCATCAATTGGAAAGGTTCATTGTATTTCATCCATGATCAATCGATACCGGCAAGTTTTCCCCAAATACTTAGTTCGAGACTGAGTCAGCAAGCCGTAGGTATTACATAGTGGACCGCGAGGAGCAGGGCACTACAAATTCTGCCTATCCCAACTAATATAAATAGGTCTTGAATTCTCTCATTCTAATCCATCCAATTATCTTTTCCTCTCTTCTTTGTAGGCCTCATACAAGCCATAACTTTCTAATCTACTTGCCACAAGCTTCCTCAGCCAAAAAGTTCTCAGTGCTATTCGGTTAGAAGTTTGTGCAGGAGTCAAGAAAGTTGCTGGAAAAATTCCAAGCTTCGCCACAACGATATTTGTAATAAGTTGATGTGCTCTTATGGAGAAAAGGCACGGGTTGTAACTACTATTTCATAAATAGTGGATTTAATCCTGAGCTAGAGTTCTCAGGCCAGGACTAGTCCTCCATGAGAGAAACCAGGTTAAAAATCTGTTGTGTTTGCGTATGCTCTCTTGATCTTTTTATTTCCATATTTACTATTCTTATTATTTATTGTTGGTGAAAAGAGTTAAATTTTATTTGGCTATTATAGCTATAAACTCTATTCACCCCCCTCTAGATTTGGCTATCTGTTCTACAATTGGTATCAGAGCTATGTTCTCTTTACAAGGACTAACATCCTAGAGCTGATCTATGGAAACCACACAACCTATGTTTTCCAACCGTGGTGAGGGACAGTCAACTCATAGGCCGTCCCTATTTGATGGAACCAACTACACCTATTGGAAAACTAGGATGAGTTTTTATCTCAAGTCTCTAGACCATGACATGTGGACTATAGTCACTGATGGTTACAAAAAGCTTGTCAGAATAGTTGTCGAGGAAGATACCATCGAAAAACCCAACGACAAGTATTCCGAAGAGGAAGAGAAACAGGTGATTCTAGATGCTAGAGCTATTAATGCTCTTTTCTGTGCAATAGAAATGACTGAATTTAACAGGGTCTCGACATGCACCACCTCGTACGAAGTATGGAAGCTTCTGGAAGTGACGCATGAAGGAACTACTCAAGTCAAGGAATCTAAGATCAGTCGTCTGACTCAAGAATACGAGGCATTCAAGATGAAGCCGAATGAGACGATCACTCAGATGTTCACAAGGTTCCTTGACGTCATCAATCCTCTGTCATCTCTTTGCAAGTAATACTCCAATCATGAGAAGATCCGTAAGTTACTCAGGGACTACCGAAGATCTGGAACCCTAAGGTAACAGCAATTATAAAAGGCAATGATCTCACCAAAATGTCTATAGAAACTTTGATGGAAAAGCTGATGACCCACGAGCTCGACCTCAAAGACTTCGACGAACCTGCTCCAAAGGCAAAAGAGATTGCCCTAAAAGCTCATCGTCGAAGGGCTGATCCTAAAGAGACTGACGACGACAATTCAGAAGGTGATGATCAAGCTCTTCTAGTCCGTTACTTCAAGAAGTTCCTTCGTTTCAATCAAAGAAAGAAGTAACAACAAAAAGACGACGAGGAAGAACCAACGTGCTGTGGCTACAAAAAGACTGGACATGTTCGAAAGGACTATCCCTTTGCAAAGAAAAGTAACAGATATGAGAAGCCCTACAAGAAGCCCTTTTCGCGAAAGTATGCCAACACTAGTATTTGGCACGAAAGCGAAGCCAGTGATTCTGAGGAAGAAGATGACTCTCCTCGAGACATTGTTAATGTCTGTCTAATGGAAACATCCAATAAAGTAACTAACAAAACTCTTAATGACTTTACATTTGATGAACTTGGCGATGCTTTTAATGACTTACTAAATGATCACAAGAAAGTCATTAATAAATATAAGCATGCCAAGGAGAAAATCAAAGGCTATGAAATAGAGATTCATAATCTTTCTTCTTTACTTGATAATGTTAGAGGCACTCGACCCACGAAAGTCACTAATGAGGTATCCAAGCTTAAATTAAGCTTACATGATGCGGAAACACTATTGAGAAGCAAACACGTGAGATCTCAACACTCAACAAAGAGCTTGGTGAAGAAAAGAACAAACAAAAGATCTCTATTGTTAAGATTGATGGTCTGAATACAAAGTACAATGAACTGAATGTTGTCTCTAAGAAATTAGAGATCAGACTGGAGAAACAGGTTGCTCAACCTCAAACCCAATCTCACAGTCACAAAACACACACAAAACACCAGACCACTCATAATAGTAAAACACGTCACCCACATGCAGCACATAACCATGCTTATATGTACACGTACTCCTATGCAGCATATAAACCACATGCACGTAGACATTATTCTCAACCTACTCATAACTATTATCCTGCTACTGTACATAGTCATAACTATTATCCTGCTGCTACACATAGTCACTATCATGCTGGTTCACATAACTATCACCATACCGCATATAGACATCACTATCAACCTGCTCCTAACACAAATAGGTATGCTACTTGCATATACTATGGATTACAAGAATTAGAAAATTAGTTTATATTAATCTATATGCATGGGTACCGAAGACTAACATTTTAGGACATATGAACTTGGGTACCAAAGGTCGCATCTACTCGTGATGTAGGTGGAACTTCCTTCTTCAACTAAAAGCAAGTGGATTCTAGATAGTGGGTGCTCGTGACATATGACTGGAGATACAAATCTTTTCGCATCACTATCGATGAAGAGGAAAGGATATGTATCCTTCAGTAACAATTTAAAGGGCTACATCATAGGTAATGGTACTATTGGTTATCCTCCTTCTCCTGTAACAAAGGATGTCTGCTTAGTGACCGAGTTAAAGCATAACCTGCTCAGCATAAGTCATCTTGCGGATCATGGATATGATGTTAACTTTGGAAAGAATAAATGCTATATTTATGATAGGTCAACTAAAGACATTGCTTTTGAAGGGATAAGAAAAGATAACATTTATATTTTCTATCTATCTAGAAATACTAACAATACAGGAAGATGCCTCTACGCCCACAAGGATGAAAGAATTTTGTGGCACCGACATATTGGTCATACCAATATGGATACTATATCCAGGCTATCGACAAAGAAGCTAGTAAGAGGTCTGCCCGACATCACATTCAAAAAGGACACGGTATGTGCCGAATGTGAACTGAATAAGGCAACCAAATCTTCATTTAAATCCATAAACACCATATCTCAATAATTTATAAGAATAATCGGATGTATATATATATTTTTTATATATACAAAATATATATAAAAATATATATATATACATCCGATTATTCTTATAAATATATATATATATATATAAGTACATAATTCATAGTTATCAACATTATATACCAAAAATCCTATAAATATTTAGACATGATAAATACTTTGTCAAGAAATTTTAATATAATTGGATTCAAATCCTAAAAGATAGAAATTTTTGGAAATTTTTTTTTTCTTGTATACCATATACTAAGGATCACTAATTACCTACTAGTTTCTATAAAAATATCATAAAATTATTTACTAACTATTTATAACTATAAAATGTGCCCAGAAATATTATTAAATATAATAATAAAAATGATTAAAAAATAAGAGGGTTTACATCCTACCCAACTTACAAAAAATTTTGTCCTCGAAATTAAATCTAATTTAGAGGGTTCGCGATGAAATACGATTGAAGAAAACTAACAGGAAAACCATACCTTAGTTTTCGAAAACATGGAGGAGGTAATTAAAAAGAATCCAAATTTAATGCCATATTCTACAAGATATGGTATTCTTCATTTACGTCTCTACCCAACTTATAGAGGTTGGCTAACCGTAAAAAAACTCTTCGTTACAAGGCTTCGGAGAAGGACGATTTCTAAGGAGAGCACGAGAATATCTGGTACTTCTAATCGCAGTAACGGATGCTAAACGAAACCTAGATATTGTCATGGTGTTCTTGATCAATAACTACTATAGGAAAGTTATTACAATTAAACATTACCACTCTCTGGTCATGCTTCAACAAGATAATAGGCCTCTCTTGTTTGAATGCCTATCATGGATAACTAAGAGATGAGATTGAAGAACTAAAGAAATGCAAAATTCATGGACTGAGAGTGAAGTATCTATTGTAAGTGCAGAACCTTTCTATAGGATACGATTAGGTAGGTGTTTTGAACCCTTAAATCTTAATGACTAGCGTGTGTATGGAGTCAGTGTTTGGTGTTGTGCACGAGTCATGAGCTTACTATGGTGGAACGCATACATTATATGTGTGATGCATCTTTCATGGATCATGGGTATTTAATTTATTTGAGAGAATGTGTCAATATTTGCATAGTTAAATTCAAATGGGACAGAAATAAACATATATTTTTTGTTCTAAGGAAAAATGTGTCATACAAGTAGTGTAATTGAAATGGAGCATGAGAAGGTGTATTTGTGTGGGACACGTCTGTATTGTGTGTAGCTTGATTGGTCTAGTTCACGAGGGTGAAATTTATTCGAAGGGAACGGCTCGTCTTGTGCTCAAATATCAAAGTCACGGTAGAGGGTATCAATTGACACGGATAAAATTAGACGTTATGAACCACTGAATTTTTAGCCTAAGTGGAATCAATCTACCACAATCATCTGCCAATTCAAGGACCCTACATTCAAGAGAAGCTTGCTTATACTCTAAGGAATTTCCTTTCTCGAAATTGAAACTAAGACAAGATTCTATAATAGAACGAAATTTGAAGAATCAAGGTTTCTATCTTTCGTTGTGGTCATCTAGACATACGAACAAGGAATATAATATACAGTATGAAGATCACATCGTAAGCTCCAACCAGATAATACAACGGTTATAAATGTCATCCTATCTCTAAGAGAGAGAGAGTGTATGCTAAGTTCAAGGTACTACCTGACTTATAGAAATTGGTTGAACATAGAAAGCATGATAACATGACTTCTAAGAAAATCAATCTTCAAGGAGATGTTGAGGATATGAGTTACTTCTGATCGTAGTCACGGACTCTATGGGAAGCCTAGTTATTACTTATTTAACATTGACTATGTATTAACCACGTTTCATCAAGATAATAGAAAGGTCTTAGTCAAGCATAACCAAAAATAAGTTGGTACAACATGATTCTATTCACCTCATAACATAGGCTACACGAGATATGGTTATAGAATTGATAGAGATAGGGACTAAGGGATCAGGACTATATAATAGTGTAGGGACCTATTCCATAAAGTTTGGTTTTATAGTCAAAACGTGGCAATATGTATGGATGGGTTTAACTGGGGCTTAATTGATTCCCTAATTGGACATCAATATTAGATTGAATGAATCATAAGTTTTAATCTATATTGACTAGATAAGATGCTATAAAATCAATCTGAGTCATTCATGGTAGGTTAGGGTAATCGTATATAGGTTACAAGTCAAGTGGTCGGGCTAATTTTTTAGCCGGGTTGGCTAACTAGGATCATAAAACCCGAGAATACGCCTTCTGTGATTTTTGTGTTTAAGTAGCACAAAGAGACTCAATTGAGTGGCACACAAGTGGCATGTGCGTAGTGGGCTTCAAGTATATCACAACCATATGTTGGGTCAAAAAATTTGAGTCGAGGTTGGATCTCTAACTGAATTCAGAAAGGACAATGGTATTATGGTGGGGATTATAGCTAGCATTTTTGACTCGAAAGTCGCATCATAAAAATAGAGTGTAAGGGGACGTGTTTTAGTAGGACATGATATATCTGCATGAAGGTGGAGTCGTCTATGTCTTGTATGTAAAATTTGTTGGAAGGTAATAGCTGGTCTCGTGCTCTGAATATAAATGTCATGGTCGGGGACACCAAATGATCTAAAGAAAAAGTGGGAGTTCATGGGGCACTAATTATCGTTTTAATGGAAATCAACTTATCTTGATCAACCGGTAACCTAGTAACTCTTAAAATTTTAGAAGGCTTAGAATCTAACACTCCAAAAATTCTTTTTCTGAATTAGAACTAAGGCACGGTTTAAGATTAATGAGGTTAGAAATTTTCAAAGTTGCAATATCGTGCTTGGGCTTTGAGTATAAAAGAATATTACACAATGTGATAGAGAATGTGATATGATAGATATGAATCAATTGGAATATGGTTTTTTGATTTTGAATAGACGGAACGATTGTGTATATATAGCTCCCATGGCCATAGGTAGTATGGCGAAATAAGGGAGACATTCTGGGTATATCTTCCCTTAAATATAAGCATTTATTTTTTTGCAGTAAGTAAAAGTGAAAAACAATAAAAAGTTCAAGGGAGAGAGAATCAATACGAATATGGGATTCCAAGGGCGATTGAATAATTCGAACAGAGTTGTCAAGGCAGTTGTACGTAAGTTCATAGAGACACATATATCTCAATAAATATGGGATAATCATATGAGGAGCGAACCAAGTGCACTAAGGTTGATCAGACCATAATATACCGATTCTAAGTAGACAGTATGTTAGTGGGCGTCCCTAATAACAAATGTCCTGAACAAGCTCGATAAAGAATAAGCTTACAAAAACTAGGCTTTAAAAGTAGTGTTGGTCGAGATAGTCCAAAATATAAGCACACGAGATACTGATGAAAGAAGTTATAAGTAATTTGAGTTCCTTAAGAATCAAATCCCTATCCTGGGTCCATTCTAATACAGTCATCCTATTGTCTTCTTATCTACGGTCTTGGTCAAACTAATGTGGTATGGATCTTTAAGCTCTATAGTTTAGGTAATCTTCTGAGTATTTTATTTAATGGGTTGCAAGGACACATAGAGTGATAGGTTATGAGACATACTACCCAACTTATAAGGGTTCAACTAGTAGGGTGATTGAGCCTTATAGTACGTATACCTAGTAAGAGTCATCTTCCTAACCTTTATCAAGCACGGAAGAAAAGATACGAATTACGGTAGAAAGGGACCAAACAAGAGGCAAATCAAAGCTGTCAAACGAGAGTTCAAAAATGGAATTCAATGGCGCTGAGTAAATATGTGGATGAGATCCTAGATTCTAATGCTATATGCAGGCTCATATCGGTACAGTAATATAACATAAGTGATAAACTCGACCTGCATGGGCCACCACAAAAATATGTACGCACAAGTCCCAAATACTTAGGACTAAATGCGTTGACATGCCAGCTGCATACATATGAAGTATACTCCAATATATGGAATCCTCATATGTATACATAAGCTATAAAATGTAGTAAACCGTGACAACTAAATCTCATTCACAAAGGTAAAGGATAATGAAATAAATCAACTATAAATTGTTATTTATATAAGTTTGTTGGGCGTAGACAAATCCACTACCAACTAGGTTAAATAAGAAATACATATGAAGGGTAGAATCTATAAAAGTAAGAAGAACGATCTAAGAGCAATCCTCCTCGATAGAGAAGGGAAGACCACAATCATGGCTAGAGCACCTACAAAAATTATGAAAAGCACACACCTGAAGAGATCACCAGGTCCTTAGAGGGACGTAACAAGATAGAGGAAGAACATGGCATAATAAACTGAATATAAAATATGTCACAAGTCACGAGTAAAATTAAATAGTCCAAATGGTCCAATATCAAATCCTCGAAACAGTGGACTATCCCAACAATCAATCAAGGACAAGGGGTAGCATGCTAATCCGTAATGCGATATTGTCCCATGCTACAATTGGAACGAGGATGACATGACATCAACTGAGGTCACTTAATCATTCTATTATGTTCATGCATTTAAGGACAAACCATTAGTCGCATGGGCCCTGGCTATAAATAACATTCGGTATAGTCCCCTCTTGGGCACCAATGACCAAGCGCATAACGTTCAAAAATGTTAGTGGCCAACCTGAGGGGGTAAGCATACCAGTATCTCCAGCGGAGCTTCCAGGTTACAAGAGAATGTTTAATAGAAGCCCATACGACAAGAAAATATTCTCCGCACTCGATCCTTCTATTTAAGTCACATCCGCGACCTTGTACCTCTACTAAATGCCAAGTCTCCTAGAATGCCTCTATTGATAGTTAGACCTAACGCATGCGCACGGGTGATCAGCCAACACGCAAGTACCTCTACATGATACTTATCTCATACATATCTTATGGTACAACTATGTCAAGGTTTATAAAATATACAACAGATGGTAGTCCTTTAACTCTAGGTCCATATGCATAATTTAAGACAAGAAGAAAATAAGACTAGTACTTGCATCATTATAACAAAAAATAAGTAAGTAAACCAACCGAAAGAACTAGAAATAAGCAGGTAGGAAATGCAATAACTAAAGAAAATATAGCCAAAATATAAGCAATAAGTATGTCAAGGTATCTTGCCTGAGGTTGTGTGCAAAAGGGCAGGATCCAATAGCTCAAACCGACAAATCGATGAAGCAAGAAAGCTAAATCTCCCAAACGTCCTCGGATGCTAAAATAAACACCACGAATATTTTTGGTATAAAAGACATAGCTTGAAATGCCTGTCTAAAAGTCTAATTCTAGATACAGGAGCAAAATCGTAATTTTTTTGTCAAAACGATGTCCGTCGTTGGATCCATTTTGTACCAAAATGTATGCCAATATCTATGGTCTCTAAAGTTGTCAAGCTATATTTCTATGGGTCCGGTTTGAGGAGACAGACCCAATCGTTTGTTCTAAGTTGGATTCCGGCGGGTCGTGCACAATTTTGCCTGTTAGATTGGGTTATGGGCCCGCCAAATAGGTGCTCCGTTCGACCTTCTCAGAATCAGACCAAACTTGGCATATAGGACCAAAAAATTAATTCGGTCCTGTTGGCCCAAGTTTTGTCTGGAACAGATGACTGTACACAAAGTTATAGCTTAATTTGCAAGGAGGTCGATACGATGAATTTCGACGGGTACGCATCAAATTCGTCGTGCACACACAACCAATTTCAACTCCGTCAAAGCACACATGTCCGCGAAGTTGATACGCACCTTTCAATGCTCTCGGTTCACGGCCACATCGTCCAGTTTGTCAGGGCGCACGCCATATCGGTGAATTTTTTTCTAAAATTTTAATTTTTGAAAACTATTTTTGGTCAAACTTTGAAATCAAATTTATTTACATGTAGTAAACGAAAAATTAATCTATCTGAAAGATTTTGTAGGCCTATATGTGGTCTAAAATTCTTTAATAAGTTTTTCCAAAAAATTGCTGGATTGCTCGTAATTTGCTCCCAAATAGGGGTACCTGGATCGGTTATATGTCATGTTTCGGGACAATTTTCTCGTCAACTTTGACTTAAGTTTTTAGGTGATCGACAGCGTCTAAATTTAATCTAATTGACAGGACTTATAGCCCTATAGGTCGTGAACATACCAGAGTAAACGGATCGGGAAACGATCGGGCGAGTGTCGAGCGAAGTCATGGCAAAGTCGGGCTTGTAGGCTAACGCTGCTGCCTCTACTTCTGTGCTCTGTTGGGCGCGACTGTGGCCCTATCCACTGGCGGCTGGCTTCCGGCGGCGCTAAGAAGGGTGCGCCGTCGTCCTCGAGATCGGGGGTGGGGGCGTTGTGTGAAGAATTATTAGGGTTTAGGTTCATGAGAGATATCTCTCCCCCTCTTGGCTTATATATGTCAGCGGCTGTATATTTGTTGTGAAGGGGGCTAGGCTGCTTGTTTATTTTGGGCTTGGGATCGACATAGTACTATTTCGTAAGGAATAGTACTCCTATCTCTTTTTTTCCCTTCATACTTTTCATATATATATATATATATATATATATATATATATATTTTTTATATATATATTTTATATATATATATATATATATATATATATATATATATATATATATATATATATATATATATATATATATATATATATTTTTATATATATATATTTATATTTCCCTTCATATAATATATATATATATATATATATATATATATATATATATATTTTATATATATATATATATATTTTATATATATATATATATATATATATATATATATTATACATATATATATTATATATATATATATAAAAAATATATATATAAAATAAATAATATATATATATATATATATATATATATATATTTTTAATATATATATATGCAAATTAACTTTCTAAATAATTTCTAAAATCTAAATCTAGGTGAATACTATATATAATATATAAAATATTATATATATATATATATATATATATATATATATATATATATATATATATATATATATATATATATATATATATATATAAGATGGCTGCCCGCTTCTCTGGCAAGAGCTTCCAGCTCCCCGAGAACCCTCTCCCCCTCCTCTTCCTCGGCTGGTGGCCGCCCGCCGCCGGGCGCTTCCCTTCCCACCGGACGTCTCCTTCCCTCTCCAGCTTCTTTGGTTGGCCGGGCGTCTGCCCGACGTGCGGCGGCTCCTCCTCCTCCTCTCCTCTTCCTCTGTTCCACCGTCGGAGGGGGCGTCGTAGGCCTCGCCGAGCTCGGCGTCTATGGTCGCTCCTAGCCCTCTATCTCCTCGACCGGCCGCCCACCCATCTCATCGCCTCACGTGCGGAGTGGCATCCTCCCGGCTCGTCGTACCCTCCGGCAGCTGTCTTTGCCGCTTCCCCGCCCGTCCCATCGGTCGCGGCCCCTCCCCCCGTTCCCATCACTTCGAAGCGGCCCTCCGTTTCTCCGAAAGCGTCCACCCCTCCTCCTCAGCTAGCTCTCAGCTCCACCCCACCTAGTGATCCTCCTTCAGCTCCTCTGACCCAGGCGCTCGGTGCCCTTGCGGCAGCCTGTCCTCCGGAGCTCTCCCCGGGCGCGCCCCTCCCCATTTCGGCAGCGGTTTGCCTCCCCGCGCCTCCTTCCCCTGCGCCTCCCTCCGCCATGGCCGAGGACCCTCCCCCGGCGCTCCCCTCTTCATCCGCAGCCCTCCCCCCGGTGCCTCCCTCCTCGGGAACGGTCTGTCCTCCGGCGCTTCATCCCTACGCGTCCCCCTCCGTCCCGGCCATGGCGTCGCTCTCCGCCCATTTCGTCGAGAACTCCCCCTCGCGCCGCCCACCCCACCCCGTCTTCCTTCTCCGCGTCGGTGGCCTACTACCAGGACCCCATCTCTCGGAGGTGGTTCTGGTATTCCCTCTCTGCCCAGCCGGCTGCGTCCCACTGGCAGTCTTCCCTCCTCGGCTCATCCGCCGCTGTGCAGTACGCGATGTACGCCCACTCCTTGGGGTCGAGCCGCTACTTCTAGCTCTCCCGGATGTCGCCCGCCTGCCGCGCTCCTCTCAGCTCTTCCCTTCTGGCCTTCACCAGTTGGGGCGGCCACCTCCCCCGCTGGCCTTCCGCCTCGCCGCTGGGCTTCGCCTACCGTCGCTATTCCCAGCCTCTGCCCTGGGCCCTCGGCCAGAGCTCGTGCGGTCAGCGCCAGTCGTGGACTTCCCGACGTGGCGCCCCGCCGTCCTAGGGTTGCCCTCTCCTCCTTCGCTGGTGGTCCCCTCGTGTCGGCCGAATCTCGGCGCGCCCTCTCTTTCCTGCGGGCTTGTGCTCCGTCCCTTTGGCCCGCCCCCTCCGGCTCCCCCACTCATCGTGGCTGCTCCCTTCCTCCCGGCCGGAGCCGCCGAGGGTCACCCTCTCTCTGTTTTCCCTCGCCTCCCCTCCTCACCGGTCCGGGCCCCTCGTCGGTTCTCCGGCCCCTCACCGGAACCATCGACATAAGACAGCGAGCGGGGAAGGCGGGAACGAGGCCCCTCGAGCAGTGGGCAATCCCCTCGGGGAGAGCGCCAACACATTCCCCCCATGTGCAGC